>CM059198.1:37273742-37850935 GCA_030323885.1 Branchipolynoe longqiensis
AAAAGGAAGAAAGCAAGGCGGGTGTTGAAAAAGAGGCGTTTATTGGTACGCCTCGGGAAAGACAAGAACATACAGTGATGAAAGATAACATAGCAATACAGTGAGGTGCTCATGAGGAGCAGGCTAGCAATAGAAGATAAACATAACAAAATACAGTGAGGTGCTCATGAGGAGCAGGCTAGCAATAGAGGATAAATTTGTAGAACGTCCAGGGGCAATGTCAGAGTTCGATCTATTATGAGTTCATGTGAGGGGGGGGCGCCAAGGAGCCCTCCACCAAGGCGGAGGAGAGGGCTCGAGGCGCGCCCGAGGGGGCGAGGCGAGCAACGTATGAGTGCACCGCCTCAGAGGTCCAGGTGCTCTGGGCCATGATTTCCGCGAGGGGCACCCCGGCGCGCTGGCAGGCTTGCGCGGCACCTCGGCGGAGGCTGTGGAGCGTGTAGGTATCGCGGGCCGGCACCCCCTGGGCCTGCAGGGCGCCCCTCAGGAGTCCGGTGAGGGAGCGCGGGTCGAGGGGCCGGCCGGAGGGCATGATGAAGGTCGGCGCGTCGGGGGGCGCCGAGGACTGGGCGAGGGCACAGTGCCATGCCGAGACGGGGCAGAGGGTCGAGCCCGGGATGGCAGGGACGAAGAGGGCGACCGCGCCCGAGGGGCCGGTGATGGTCTTGGAGCTCCTGATGAGAAGCCGGTGGCCCCCGGGCGCGGGGCGAACGTCAGCACGGGTGAGGGTATGGGGGCCTCCCCAACCCTCGGGGCTCGGGGCTAGAAGGTTTGACTGCCGGAGCATCCCGAAGTACCCGAGGAGGAGGGCGGCCCGAGGCACGAGGGAAGCAGGGCCCGCTCGTGTGAGGTGGGCGATGGCGAGAGCAAGGTGATGGGGCGTCCTTGGCGAGGCGAGCGTCGAAGCCCGAGGTGAGGCCCCCCCACCCCCTCCACCCAGGACCGCGCCCCCAAGACGGCGTTCTTGACGGAGGCTGGGGCAAGGGCGTGGCCGAAGAGGGAGGCGGTGAAGGCGGCGACGTCGAAGGCTGACGGTGCGAGGGGGTCCACGCCTCGGGCGACTGCGTAGGCCACGAAGTCCTCGGCTTGGCGGCGGCGGTTTCTCCAGGTCGCCGGGGCGAGCGCTGCGAGCCGGGGCGGGCGACCTCGGCGACCTTGGCAGAGGGGAAACCTAGAGGCCGGGGCAGAAAGGGAAGGAATCATGAGAGGCGTAGGCGAACAAGAGCCCGAGGCGGGCCACCTCGGTCCAGGCCGTCTCGGCCCAGGGGCCGGCGAGGTGGGCGCGGCTGAGGGCGTCGGCGAGGAGGAGATCCGCCCCGGGCTTGTGGGCGATCCGCAGCTGGAAAGATCCCGTGGCCGCCAGCAACCACAGTTCCCTCGCACAGGTCCCGAGGGCGGGGTCTCGGGCGCGCCCCGACTCGAGCGCGGTGGCAGATGCCATGTTATCCGTGTTGATAACCACCGTCGCCCCCGCGATGTCGTCCGGGAGGAGGAAGCGGGGGGCGATGACGAGGTTCACCACCTCGAGCTCATGGATGGATGGGAAGCGCGCCCGGAAATCTGCGGAATACCCTCGGGCGTAGTAGTGCGTGGGGGAGTAGGCCCCTCCGCCGGTGAGGCAGGAGTCGCACTCGATTACCACGCGACGGCCCTCCGGGTCCCCGGAGAAGGCAGAGGCCGTTGGAGATCCGCCCGTAGGCGGCGAACCACCTCAGGTCCCGGAGGGCGGCGTCGGCGAGGGTAAGGGAGGCGGCCCTGAAGCAGCTGCGCAGAGCCCCGAGGAGCCGGGCCATGAACTTCCGGCCGGGGAGTACACAGCTGCTGACGTGGTTGAGGCGGCCCAGGAGACTTTGCAGCTCCTGCTTCCCGAGGGTGGGGCATGAGATGCGGGCGTCGCAGTCGTCGATGAGGGCCTGGATCTTGTCGGGGGCGACCCGGATGGTCATCGCCTCGCTGTCTAGGGCGAACCCGAGCCAGGTGAGTCGGACAGCGGGGGGGGGTGACACTTTCCGGGTGCCACGTCGAGGCCGAGGGCAGCGGTGAGGGTGAGGAAGGCGTCAAAGGCCTGGCACGCCCTCAGGTAGGAGCCCTCACACCCGATGAAGTCATCGACGTAGACGAGGGCGTGGAAGCCCTCGCGCCGAATGATCCAGGCCACTGCTGTGGTGACGCGGACGCACGCCGCGCCCGAGGAGCGGCAGCCAAAGGGGAGGGCAAGATCGACGTAGGTTTTTCCGTCGAGGCAAATACCGTAGAGGGGGCAGGAGAGCGTCTCGGCACGGAGCTGGCGGTAGGCCCGGGAGATGTCGGGCGACTAGACGTAGGCCCCGATGCCTTGGTTGATGAGGCGGCGGCCTACGTCGGCAACAGAGGGGAGCGTGTAGGCATGGGGTTCTCCGAGGAACTCGCGCCGGGGGATGCCCGAGTTCACGCTCGCCCCCGGAGGGTAGGACAGGTCCACGATAACCCGCCTCTTTCCCGAGTCGGACTTGGGGCGGGTCATCATGGGGGAGACCTGGGTCCAGGGGCTGAAGGGGGGAACGGTGAAGGGGCCGATGAGGGCGCCGAGGGCCAGCTCCGTGTCGACGAAGTCTTGGATGTGGGGGAGGTTCTCAGGGGGCTCGCGGTGGTTGGAGAAAGAGGGGCGGGGGGGGGGGGGGGTCGAGGCGGGGTAGTTGGAGGGGAAGCCGAACTCGAGCAAGTCGAGGACGGCGGGGTCGGGGTAGCCCTGGAGGCGGGCGCGCCAGGCAGGTATGTGGAGGCCTGAGGGGAGGGGGATGCGGGCGGCCAAAAAATTAGGGAGGCCCGCTTCCCGGAGGGTGGTATAGGTGTGGTTGAAGGAGGGGACTCGGGCCCACGCCTCACCGGAGGTGTGGGGCCAAGTGGAGAGGAGGGTGGGGCGGTACTGGGAGGGGGTAGGGCCGCAGGAGGGGGTGGCGGGGAGGGTGGCCTGGAGGTGGGGGTCGATGACGTCGACGGTGGGCTCGTCGAGGGTGAGGGCGGAGGCGGGGGTTGGGGGGTTGGGGGGAGGGTGAGGAGGTTCGGTGGGGGCGGGAGAGGGGGGCAGCGAAGTCGTGCGGGGTGGGGGGGTCGGGGGGATGGGGGAGGGGGCGGGGAGTGGGAGGGTCGGGGGGGCAGAGGAAGGCGGTGTCGCCAGCGGTGAGGTGGACGTCGGGGTCGAGGGTGCTGGTAGACAGCCGGTGCAGGGAGGCGTTGAGAGCCTTAGGGGCGGGGTAGGCGCACATGTGCCGCTGCCTGGTGCCCCCTTGGCCATGGGCCTCCCCAGGGGTAGCTTGGGTGCAGGAGGTGGGGTCCCTGTTCCAGGCGTTGCAGGGGGCCCCATGGAGGTCCCTACTGTAGGGCACCCGGGTGTCGGCCTGGGTGCGGGGCTGTTGCCGGAGTCTGGCTGGGTCTGCGGGGCGAGCGGGCGCGGTAGAGGCTTGGTGGGCGGGCGTGGTGAGGGAATCCATCCTCAGCATGTTGAGGGCCACCGGATCGTGCCAGCCATGGGGGAGCCTCCCGTCCGCTATCCAGGTAAAGATGGTTTCGGAATAACGGCGGACGGTAGGCCACGGATGCACGAGGTTGTCCCTCATCACGGTGAGGTGGTGGTGGTGGAGGCCCTGGACGGAGTGGGCGGGGAAGGCTGGATGGCTGACCAGGGTGAGGAGGGAGAGGTTGTACTCATCCTTGCTCGCCTCGCCCCTCTTCACCGGCTTCCGCTCAGGGCCCCTCTCCACCAGGTCCGAGGGGAAGATGTAGTCACTAGGAATACCTTGGCGCCTGACGGTGTGTTGCGCCTCGGCGGAGGCCAGGATCTCGCGGACGGCGTCGGCCGCGGATGCTGGGGTGTGCTCGACCGCGTCCTGGAGTTATGCGGGGGGCGGAGCGGATGCGGCTTGAGCGGTGAGGCGGCTGTAGCGTTCATATTGGGGGTGTACTGCCCCCGGCAGAGTCGCTTGAGGTGGCGGCGGGGGACGGGCCCCGGCCACGGCGCGCGCCCGAGGTGCTGGGGCGGCCGGCGTGATGTAGGCGGCCTGCCGCCTCGGCGCAGGCAGGGGGCTCTCCGGTGCTCCTTGGGCGCCCCCCGACTCGAGGGCGTCCATGCGGGTGGTGAGGCAGTGGAGGGCCTCGAGGATCGCGGCCATCTCGCTGCCCGAGGGGCGGTCCGAGGGCGCCGAGGGAGACGCCGAGGCCGTAGACGGTGAGGAGCCTCCCGGCAAGCCCGAGGAGGGTCCCGGCGTGGCCATGACGGTTGCCCGGGAGCTCTTGCGGCCCTTGCCCTTTCCGTGTCCGGGCATGCTGGAGCGGTCCGAGGAGATGCAGCGGTCCGAGGTGAAGCAGCGGTGGTGGATAGCCAAACAGAGAAAAGGCAGAGCGTCGAGGAGGCGTGGAAGGCGAGTGACTGAGGGAGGCTGGCGGGCGGCCTTATAAGGGAAAGCAGGAGGGCAATGTCAAGGGAGCTGTGAAAGCAGCGAGGCAGGGGGAGGGCGAGGGAGAGAGCTGGGAGGCGGACATCGGGGGAGGCGTGAATGCTGCGTGACAGCCCGGGGGGGGATGGGGGGGGGAGGGTCTCTTCCTCTCCACGCATCAAGCGCAATGCTCGCATTACGACCAAAGCTGCATAGTCCAATGAAGCATCAAATTTTCAAAACCAAAATAATTATATAGATTTGACTCTACATATCTAACTTAGATATATCGATGCACATATTAAGCATTTTTTTGCCACGTAGGAGGGAACACTGAGACAATGTGATAGAACCTGTTACTGTTGAAGCCTGTGGTGTCAGAGTTTAGGTGTGCTTGACAAAACTAAGTTTGCATGTTTGAATTTCAAATATCTCAAAACTTATCCTTTTAAAATCAAAGTTACTTTGAGGTAGATTATAACGATCAATTTAATATATTTATCTCAGCAAAATGACCAAAACGCAAAACCATCGGCCTATGCAACTTTAATACTGAGCGCCAAGCTAGGTACCATCAAGTATCAATTGTATGAGTCCTTTTATAGTGCTGCCACACTAGGAGACCAGGCCACCAGCACCATGACCTGATATTATCCCACTTCGGAATTTTTGTAAGTCATTTGTTTGACTCGACCGGGAATCGAACTGTCAATCTCCCAGATGGGAGGCCTGCACTGTACCGATTCGGCCACCGCGTCCGGTGCACTATAGCCATGTTTACACGGGCGAGTTAAAATGCTTCATATAAAACCACTTGCCTAGATCGATTTACATTTGCCGTGTAAACACGACACTGTGGCGTTTTAGGGCTGAATCGATTCATATAAATCGGTAGATGTAAACCACCTTGCGAGGTAGTATAGATGAAGCGATACAGCCGGTTCCCGAGCAGCGATAGTGTAAAATAGCGGTGCTCGCCGGCTACAGGCTCACCACTAAGGCTGCTGGTTCCCAGTCGCAGACACAGTTTCAAATTTGTAGTGTAAACGTGCCACTACATCGCTTCATATAAATCGCTTTGTCTAAATTGGTTTAGAATTGCCCGTGTAAACATGGCTTATGACGTATAAGAGAACACTAGCTTGCACCCAATAGGCCTACCGATGTGCCCCACTTCCGGTAGAATAGACGGGATTACGGTTCCGACTGCGCATGCACTGAAAAGGGCATTGGCAGCAAAGCAAATGCGAATGGCCATTGAGTTTGTCGATACCTGTAGGACAAAACTTTGATTTCATTCAAAACGAATAGAAATACATAACAATTTGGCATACACATGCATGCATGCATGCAATATATTGATCTGATGAATATAACTAAGACAAAACTAGCCATAGTTAAACATTTTGAGCTAAGAAACATACAATTCCACACAAAACGATCAGTGATATCCACATCACCATTATTAATCCTTGTTCTAAATATTAAAATGCCAAATGTGTCAGCAAAAACTTGTTTCAGAGAAATATATAACCAATATCTGATTAGCCCAACTAATTTTCTAGTTCTACACATGTCATTAACCATAGGATATAAATAAAAACATTAATAAAATAAGTAAAACTGACTCTGGCTATGGCTCTAACACTAGTCTGTGTGCCTAGATGTGACCAAACCTAAATGCACATGGCATAAGATGTGCTGATTATATTGATGTAAATGCAATGCTGGATAAAAGATTAATATCTTAATTTATTATATATATTTTTTAGTTGGTATTCTATGTTTCAAACAAGAGCTGAGATGATCTGAAACTAGTATATTTCATAGCTGCACCCAGTGTATTAGCATGTGTCATGTGCTTCTCGCGGGTTTGTTTTGCTCTGACACATCCCACAATGCACCACGCAGCTGGAACGGTGATGTAGTCTATCCAACTAAAAAAAAAAAAAACACTAGCATTAAACGCTGAATTACAAACACCTGTTTAAAGTGTCCCGCAGTGGGTGATGATGATGGGGGTGGTGATGACGGGGGGTGATGATGATGGGGGGAGTGGGATGCAAGTGCTGGGCCTGGTCATCGACCACACCCACTGGCGCGGTGGCTTAATCGGCAAAGTGCGGTCCTCGCGTGCGGAAGGTCGGGAGTTCGGTTCCCGGTGGAGTCAAACCAATGACTTATAATAAAATTTATACTTGTCGCTTCCAAGCCTGGCGCTCGGCATTAATAGGATAGGGCAAGGACTGGTTAGCTCAGTGTCAGGATAATGTAAACCGAGTCGGATATCTGGTCATGGCGCCCGGGTGGGGATGATTTCTGACTGGGGCAAAACTATGAAGTTGCCATGAGTGCGCACTGTCACAAGTCTGTAGTTATCCATCCTGATATGACATTAGATGTTGCCAGGACGTAAAACCCCGACAACCAACCAACTCGACCACACACCACGTGTCTGCGTGCGCACACTGGTCCACTCACGCCGTCAGCAGAACGCCGGAGGTAGATCAATTGTGTAAAGAGATCGCAGGTGGTAGCAGTGGTGGAACCGTCAGCGGGAAGGCACATGGAGCTGTCACACTGCATGCCTCTGTCACTGTCACTGTTACTGTTACTGTTACTGTTAGCCATAGCTGGCCGGTCCCAGCGACACTGGTCTACACGTCTTCGTTTTGTGTGAGTAGTTGTTGTTTGTTGTTGTTTTACACACCCTAGCCAATATCTATCGTGATAGCAAAGTAAAGTTTGTTTGATTTAACGATGCCTCTAGAGCGCATTGATTTCCGTATCATCGGCTAGTGGACGTCAAACATATGGTGATTCTGACATAGTTATTTGGAGGAAACCTGCCGCTGACACAGAGGCTACTCTTTCCGATAAGCAGAAAGGGGTCTTTTATATGCACTTTCCCACAGAGAGGAGAGCATATACTACGGCGTTTGATGAACCAGTTGTGAACCACTGGTTGGTACGGTGATAGCAGGATGGTATGGTTTGTTTGTTTAACAACACCCCCAGCACAAAAAGTAAACATCGACTATATAGTGCTGATAGCCGGACGGATGTGAGTAGTACTAATACTAGTAGTAGAACCAGAGGGGATGACCAAATGAGTTGAGCGTTGTGGCCGTGTTGTGGCCCTATAGACTAGATCACTGTTCTGACTGCGCATGCGCTGAAAACGGCGCTGGCAGCAAAACAAAGGCGTACAGCCATTGGGTTTGCCAATACGCATAGGGCAAAACTTCGATTTTATTCAAAATTAATAAAATTACATAATAATTTGGCACAAACATGGATGGATGGATGCAATATAATAATCTAATGAATATGTTTAAGACACAACTCTCCATAAATAAGCATTTTGAGCTAAGAGACATACAATTTCAGTCACTTTACAGGCTGATGTTTACATCACCATTGATTAGACATAAGTAATTCTTGTTCTAAATATTAAAATGTCAAATGTGTCAACAAAAACTTGTTTCAAAGAAATATATAACCAATATCTGATTAACCCTACTCATTTTCTATTTCCTCATATGTCATTAACCATAGGATATAAATAAAAACATGAATAAAATAAGTAAAACTGGCTATGGCTCTAACACTAATCTGAGTGCCTAGATTTGTCTAAATCTAAATGCACATGGCATAAGATGTGCTGATTATATTGATGTAACTGCGATGCTAGATAAAAGATTAATATCTTAATTTTTTATATATATTTTTTTAGTTAGTGTTCTATGTATTGAACAAGAGCTGAGATGAGCTGAAACTAGCTCATTTCATAACTGCACCCAGTGTATTAACATGTGCCAGGTGCTTCTCGCGGGTTTGTATTTCCTGGATCCCTGACCGCCCTACACACACTGTGTAACACAGGCGAGTGTCTCCAGCAGCACTATAAAAACCTGCATGTGAGCTGTGTGCCCCCCCCCCCCCAACACACACACACTGTGTGAACTGGTTCACTGAGCCATGTCTGTCCAGAATCGATGCTCAGCGTCCCGGGAGGCGGCCCGTGGAATCGGAGCGGTACACCGGAGCGTAGCGGGGCGGAGCGAGGGAGGGAGGGGGGCGTGGGGAGCGTGGGCGGTTTAAATAGACTACATCACGGTTCCAGCGGCGCGGTGCATTGTGGGATGGGTCAGAGCAAACCCCCCCCCCCCCCCCCCCAAAAAGCACATGGCACATGCTAATACAATGGGTGCAGCTATGAAATGTGCTAGTTTCAGCTCATCTCAGCTCTTGTTTGGGGGGGGGGGGGGGGGGGGGGGAGAGGGGGTAGGGGCCGTTTAAATCGGTGGGTGAGGGGGTGTTATACTGCCCAGTCAGACCTTACCGGACTGAGTACCGGACACCACCGGACAAAGAATTGTCTAGTCCGTTGGTGTTCAGTATCAAAATGTACCGAAATGTGTCAAAATGTTGCAAACGCCACCGGACGAAATGAACACTAGACAGCCAAGGAACGTACATTAACGAATAGCCACCAGACAATAACCGGACGATAACTGGACGGCAACCGAATGTCAAACGGATGGACCGAACATCAACCAGACACGTACCGGACTGTTCATGGATGCGCCGAAAACATATTGAAAAAATGAAGGACCAAATTCCCGCAACACCATCAATGGACTCTTCAGGAAGCAAACCGGAGACATAACGGATGGGTACCGGACATCAACTGGACGAAACGTACTAAACAGACTTAAACCGGACACAAACCATACACGTCAGTCCGGCTGTGACTGGTACATGTTTTGTGCATTTTCAAAAGTTGCCACCGGACAAGCCAGACACCACTGGACAGATAACGGACATGCCGGATGCATACCATATATAAACTGGACATTGACATATTTCACTGGGCAGTGTCCGTTTTCTATCCGGTACCCCAATTCGGTAAGGTGTGACTGAGCCTTTAAGGTTGTCAACATACCAGTCCCCATTCATATACGTACGGGGCCCTACACAGATGTTTGTTCGCTTGTTTGCTGGGGTTTTACATCCTCGCAACATCCAGGGTCATATCAGGATGGGTTGGTTGGTTGTTGGAGTTTTACATCCTCACAACATATCTGGATGGGTACTGTCTTGTGAAAGTGTGCACTCATGGCAACTTTGTAGTGCTGCCCCACTGTGAGACCAATCCACTGGCACCAGACCCGATATCCCACACAGTTACATTATCCTGATACTGTGCAAAACCAGTCCTTGTCCTATCCTATTAATGCTGAGTGCCAGGCTAGGTAGCGACAAGTATCAATTTGATAAGTCTTTGCTTTGACTCGGCAGAGGTTTCGAACACCCGACCTTATGCATGGGCGGCTTACGCTCTACCGATTCGGCCACCCCGCCCAGACTTTAAGAGAGAAGTAGGTCACAGCCATTGGCAGTCATAGTGATGTACCTTTCTGATATGACCTTAAATGTTGCCAGGACGTAAATTGCAATAACTAACCAACCAGAGTGATGTAGTGTCTTGATAAAATAGGGCTAGTATTTCTGATTATATGAAATCCGCTAAATACAATTCCGGGCGGTCGGTGGGTGTGAGAGGGTGGGGGTGGGGGTGAGAGGGTGGGGGTGGGTGGGGTAGGGTTTAATACTGCATAGTCTGATGAGCATCCAAAAATATTCACCTAAATTTGATTGCGCATATCTAACTTACTTTTATACTTATTAAGCACCATTTCTCACATAGAAGTGCTAAAGCCCCAGTCACACCTACCCGGATCAGGGGCCGGACGAGCCCCGGACCGTCATCTGGGGTGGTCCGTGGCGATCCGGGGTAATCCGTGGCTCATCCGTGGCTCGTCCGGGCTCCGCTCCGGATATTTTAAAATGTTTAAAACATCTGGGGAGGTCCAGGGGATTTTGCAATCCGGGCTCAATCCGGCATGATCACGGGTGTGGTCCAGGTAGTCCAGGGCCGGGGCCGGGGCTGGGGCGTTTGCCCCGAATGAGCCATGGTTTAACCCGGACCACCCCCGGACTACCCCCGGCGTAGCCATGGACCGCTCCCGGGACTGCCCGGATAAGACCCACATCACCCGGATCACCCTGGATCTGCCACGGATAGGGCCGGACCACTCCCGGATCACTCCCGGATCACTCCCAGCTCATCTGGGACTAGTCCGTGGAAGGTGTGACTGCGAGGCAAAAAACGACGAAAACAGTGATTTTATCCTGGGGAGGGTTCGGGACAGTCCAGGCGATTGGTCCGGGGTGGTCCGGCTCAAAATCCGGGGCTCGTCCGAGTAGGTGTGACTGGGACTATACTGAGGCAATTTAACAGAACCCTTTACTGTATAAGCCTATGGTGTCAGAGTTTTTGGCATGCTTGCCAAAATTAATTTTGCCTGCTTGCACTTCAAATAACTCAAATGAGGGCCATTTAAAATACACATTACTTCAAAGTAGAGGAACGAACATCATACCAATTAATTTAATATATTTACATCAGAAAAACTACAGAAACTCAAAAAAAACTATCGGACCATGCAACTTTAACGCAGCTGTGGCGGATGGAGGTGGGAGGAGGCTGGAGGCTGAGTCAGTGGATCTGTTGCCATGGTTACCGTGTACACAAACCGCCACGCTGGTGCCTGGCCGCTCTGTGTACGTGTACCGTGTGCTGCCTATTTCTTCCCCCCCCCCCCCCGTGTGGACTGGAGCATGTCGGGAAGGGTTACCGCGTGCAGGCCACCAGGTGGTGCTGAGTGGCGGGACGCAGGGGCGGCGGATGGGGGGACGGGAGAAACCTCCTGCTCAAGCTGCATGGAGACGCAGGGGTCTGTCTGACTGGGGCGAATAGCAAAGTCACTGAAGCGTGCAGTTTCAGTATCCGAATCGGAAGGATACTGAGCTCATCCGGACTGAGGGTGAGTGAATGATTGGTTTTTGGGGTTTTTTCTCTCTTTTACTTCCTATCATCATCTAATGTCATGACCAGACGGGATGGCCAAATGAGTTGAGCGTCCGTCTCCCATTTTGGTAGATCGTGGGATTTGAAGCCGCGGGTTTGAACCCTGCTGGTCGAGTCAAAGCAATGACTTAAAAATGTAATCTTGTCGCTTCTTAGCTAGGCGCTCGGGATTCTTAGGATAGGGCAAGGAGTGATTGGCTCAGTGTCAGGATAGTGAGACTGAGTGTGATATCAGCTCATGGTGCTGGTGGCCTGATCTCCCAGTGGGGCAGCTCTATAAATTCGCCATGAGTGCGCACTATCACAAGTCAGTGCCCGTCCTGATATGACCTTAGATTTTAGCAGGATGCTAAACTCCAGCAACCAACCAAGCATCTGACTTCTGAGGTCATCATCCCAGGACTGGTACGAACCTGTGAGACTTGACTTATATAGTACTGCTCCGCTGGATATGTCACATGATAGCCTACTCAGTCACATTATCCTGACACCAAGCTAACCGGTCCATGCCCCATCCTAGTAATGCTGAGCGTCCGGTCAAGTGCTTAGCATGACTTGATCGGGATCGAACCCATGACCCACCCAACCTATACTAGCGACATCCCGCCCAGTCCTGGTGTAAAAATATACAGATTTTCGGTTCGGATTTATATATTGTCTGAGAGCATTATGATTCGCGGGCGACGGAGTGGGGACCAAGGTTATGTAACAGAGAAGTAATGGGTGCCCCACTCGCTGTGTGACATAAGAGACTATATGGAAAATATGATAATACATGGTGCCCGAGATTATGATGTGATGTTCATGTGTAAAAGACAGTTAATGTTTAGTGAAATGTTCCCTCTATGCACCAGTACGAGTGCAAGTGGAGGGGAAGGACATTTTTAATATATGTTTATTGTAACTGTCCGCAACTACCTGTTACCAGAGGGCCGATGGGCAAGCACACCCAACCACCCTGCATACATTATGGACACCACCTGCAGCTGGGGTTAAGTGACAGCTGCCCCTATTAGGGCACCCCCCCAGGCTGTAGAGGGTGTCTGATTGGCTGGCTGTGGGAGGCCCAGTCACATGCATCCCTTACACCTGACACACAGACCTCACTCTAGGCATTATTGATTGACTTCTTCTTGGCAAGGCACTCTAGCAGGAGGCAACTCTTCTCTTTTCCAGGAATCCATACACTCTGTCTGAGGCTCCACCTTCTATACCCAAACTAGCAGCAGCTATTCCAAAGGCACTGAGCTGTGTATAACAACCATGGGACTCCGGTCCAATGGGCTGTAGGCACTGATTATTCTACACACTAGCAAGAGTTATGAGGATCTGTGTGGACAGTGGTAAAGAGTGAGGGTGATAGGTCGCTAGTAGGTGAACAGGAGTTGATGCCAATAAAGCACACCTTCTTCACTGTCAATCTTGCACCACTTGTCTTCCCTTTCTTCCTTACGAGTTTGTTTGAGAGGGGCATCAGGTGGAAACTGAGAGACAGTTGTCAGAATGCACCCGGGAAGAGTGAGTGGTATCTTGGGGCTCTGACGGCCGAGACCTAAGATATTAATTACACTGGGGCTGGTTGTTGGAATTTTACTAAATTCGTCTGTGAGTCAGTGAGTCGGTAAACCCGCTCTTCTCCACCCGGACCTCCGTGGGTTCGCTGCCACACTGCGTCACACCTCTAATTCCGGCATGCAATGTTCCTACCTACAGGAGAATGAGCTGGCTACTTGGTCTATTCGCATGGGCCGTCCTTCCTGCTACTTCCCAAGGTAAGGTTCCTTTCCGTTTAGACATTTAAGTTTCTACTTTGGATATTTTAACCGCCTACTAAGACTAAGACTAGTCGTGATTCTAGCAAGATGTGCTTGTTTGTTAAAATATAAGTACAGTACAACCCCGTTAAACCAAGCTCGGTTAAACCAAACGATCGGTTAATCCAAACTTTTTTCGGCGGCCCGGCAAAATACTACCATTTATCATATATAAAAGTTGGTTAAACCAAAGTCGGTTAATCCAAAGTATCAGTTAATAAAAAAAAAAGGTCGGCCCCCAGGGCACTTCCGTACAGTTAAACCAAACTTTCATGCGCTTTTAAAGTCATCTGAGACTTTTTTATATGATAAATGGTAGTATTTTGCCAGGTAGCCGAAAAAAAGTTTGGATTAACCGATCGTTTGATTTAACCGAGGTAGGTTTAATGGGGTTAAACTGTATATACATAAAAAACAATAATCATAGTGTCCACATACATTGTACATTCATAATGCACCCCCACTTTTGCCAAAGCCAAGTCAAAGTCAAAGCTCGGTTAAACCAATGATCGGTTAATCCAAACAAATTTTGATGGTCCCTTCAAGTTTGGTTTGACGGGGTTATACTGTATATATGAAGAGTTCATGTGCAAAACCATGTAAACGCTAATCCAAAGATGTAGTTTAAATAAGAGATTTGTTACTGGAAATATTTTAATTCTCGCTAATTCCACTTTTCATATGATCATATGGTTATATAGATAAAAGATTCCCCCCGTACTTACAGTACTGGAAGTACGGGGTGAATCTTTTATCTAATGGTTATAGAGCAATACATTTTTTTAAAGTAGGAATAGAAAAAAATCAACTTTGTGTAGGTTTGATTGCAATGTTTATCTCCATTTTTGGATTGGCGTTTACGTGGTTTTGCGGCTGTATTCGATTAAACAACTCGGGTCATCCAAACCTCTTTTTGGCGCATGCGCAGGACATACAACCTCGAGTTGCATAAACGAACACGCTCGGGGTACACAAAATGGTGGCTTAATCCAAAACTTTTTCTTTTTTTTAAATAATCAATACAACTACAGCAAAATAGGATTTAAAGTATTTTATGATTGCATAATTTAGATATATGTCCATTTTAATCTGGATGGTCTTTTACATTGACACAAGAAAAAGAAAGTAGCCATGCAGTACATGACACACACAGGAACCAGCACACATGCTCCTGGCACCCCAGCCAAGACGTGGGGCACTGGGGTCAGATCATTGTGCACACGGCCCGTGTATTGTTAGCTTCATCTCGCGGTGTTCTATTTGAAATCCTGACGACTCGGATGATCCGAATGTTCCGGAGCCTCATAATTGAATACGGCCTAGTTGTTTAAGCAGAGGAAATTTCAATCGCTGACGATTGGTCTTCCTCATTCCACTGCTCCTTGCCCTATCCTAATAATGCCGAGTGGCTCGCTAGGAAATGACAAGTATACATTTTTAAGTCATTGGTTTGACTCGACCAGGGTCCGAACCAAACGATCCCACAACATGGGAGACGGACGCTGTAACTCATTTGGCCATCCCATCTGGTATATATATATATATATATATATATATATATATATATATACATCTACATGTAGATATATATCGGATTGTGAGGACTTTACTTTCGATCTCTGAAACTGGATACCACATATTTGGTTTCCACGTTACGATAGTGATGATTAATTCTGTGACAATCATTATCCCGAAGGTTCCCGTAGGGGAGATGGGGAGTTGGATTCCCAGTCGAGTCAAACCAATTACTTACAAAATTGATACTTGTCGCTTCCTAGCCTGGCGCTCAGCATTAATAGGTTAGGGCAAAGACTGGTTAGCTCAGTGTCAGGATAATGTGACTGAGTGGGATATCAGGCCATGGTGCTGGTGGCCTGATTTCCCAGTGGAGAAGCACTATCAGCACTAGGAGTTTGCACTGTCAAAAGTCGGTAACCGTCCTGATATGACCTTAGATGTTGCAAGGATGTCAAACTTCAATAACCAACCAACTTTGATTAAGCTAAACGCCTACTAGTACTAGAGTAATCATGATTCTAGGTATACCCCCATCACACCAAACTAGTTCTGACTACGTTCTTGAAAATGTTGCTGAACGGACTCAAACTGTGTGGGAATGGAATGGACGTAGTAGCAACTTTTTACGGTCTTCTTATGAACAGAATGGACGGCTGGAACGGAATGGTGCTCCAGAACTTTGAGCATGCCCAAAACTTTCTTGAATGTCTGTATTTTTTCTGAGATAAATATAATAGATCGATCGGTAGTATCTACTTTACATTAGTTCAAAGTTACTTTTATTTTAAATGGTAAACTTTTGAGATGTTTTGAGTGCAAACATGGTAAATTAGTTTTGGCAAGCTTGGCAAAACTCTGGCACCATAGACTTCTGCAGTAACAGGTTCTGTTAAATTGACTCAGTATTATTGCCTTCTATGCAGAAACGAATGCATAATAAGTGCATCAGTATCTAAGTTAGATATGTCAAAGCAAATCTAGATAATTGGTTTGGTTTCGAAAATTTGATACTTCATCGGACTATGCAGCTTTAACCTGTTAACATTATTAGCTATTTTTAGAAACCACAGGTTCGTGCACAGACATGGACGACTATCTGAGGACTTGGTGTTCTATTTGGGGTTTAGTCTTTTTACAATGTTGTTGTTGCCATAGAGACATTGGCTCCAATGTTGCATCCTCTGAACATGAATGATGCCACCTGTGCCGCCACGTTGTGGATCGCGTGTCAATGACAGCACGCCGACACAATCATTATCCCGCAGGCGTCCCGTGCGGGAGATCAGGAGTTTGATTCCCGGTCGAGTCAAACCAATGACTTACCAAATATATACTTGTCGCTTCCTAGCCTGGCACTCACCATTAATAGAATAGGGCACATACTGGTTGGCTCAGTGTCAGGATAATGTGACTGAGTTGGATATCGGGTCATGGTGCTTGCAGCCTGATTTCCCAGTGAGGCAGCACTATACAGTCACCATAAGCGCGCACTGTCACAAGTCGGCACCTGTCCTGATATGACCTTAGATGTTGCCAGGATGTAGAACTCCAACAACCATCCAACTTTCCCGCAGGCAGTGTGCAGTTTCTCGTTGAGCCTGTTGACAAGAGCGTAGTGTTGGGGGCTGCCGTTTGGTGGCGCTGCCGCGCCCACAACCCCGTCAGCACGGCAGTCATAGCCTACAGGTAAGCTGGGTGCGCATGCGCATAGATGACTAACCGTTATTTACACCAACCACAGGGCGTAATCGATTAATCAACTCGGGTCACCCGAACCACTTTTTGGCACATGCGCACATCCTACAGACTCGGGTCGAATAATCGAATACGAATAATCGAATACGCTTCTCCACGGGTGGAAAAAATGGTGGCTTAATCCAAAACCTTTTTTTTTTTTTTTTAATAAATGTTACAACTACAGCAAAATAGGATTCATAGTATTGTAGTAGTCTGTACATGAGCCCCACTACCACACGGTGGCAGCAGACACTATGCCTCACACCTACGCAGTTACACTGAACTGCGCTAGGTGGCGGCAGGCTAGCCACCGGGCAGACCCTGACAGGGCTGCCCTCTACTGCGTGTGGCTAGCTCACCCCCCACCCACCTATAGAGGCGACGTGGGACCTGATGAGTTAGGGGGCAGGTCAGTTGACTGTGGACGCCACGGAAAGCAGAGAGGTTTTGTAATAAACCAGGTTGAAGCGTACTGAAAGTGATACTGAATCTTGGCATTCTTCCGTGAGTGTGTGGCAGTGTGGGGAAGACTGTGGGCCATCACAGTATTTTATGATAGCATAGTTTAGTTATATTTCCATTTCATTAATCTAGGTTATTACCCAAAAAAAACATGTATGACTGCTACTGGTAGGTGTTATCCTGCAGGACGTACCAGCGCAAATGTGACATCATCGCTCCTAGCCACCCCAAGCAAAGGGTTACTGGTCGTTTGGCACACGGCACATGTATTTGTCGACTCCACTCACATGGTTCGATTTGAAATTCTGGCGACTCGGGTAACCCGAGTCACCCGGGTCGTGTTAATCAAGTATGGCCATAGTGTTGATCAGACTAGTGGAATATAGCGAGCTATGGCGAATGGTTTACACTGATAATATAATGTCATGATTAAAACCAAATGGATTGGGTTGGTCCCACTGATTCAGTGACCACAGCTGGTCCAATTCAAATAATAAACTCACATAATTGAACACATTAGGGTAACCCTGGAATATTCCTGTCGATTTCACATTTCGTGACTTTACTATAAAATGGTTCTCTCTGACAAAATGGTGCTTTCGAGATAATGAGGACTGAAGCTGTGTAACTGCATGATAGCAAAGCAGATAGAACAATATTATTTTTAATATATCTCAGTGAGAAATACCATTTGAGAAACAGTTGCATAATTGCATGATAGCCTTTTGTAGATAGAACATTTTTACATCCATAACACCAATTCAGTCACTTTGTCAGATAGAACCTTTTTATAGTAAGGTCATGATTTATATACTCATTGCCTAACTGCAACTGACTGTCAGGTGACTATCATTGCATCAACACTAACGCAACAAACTGCAAATAACAAACTCACATAAATAACCATGATAGGGTGACACTAGAATATTCTTATCCAACTGACATTTACACACTCCTTGTCTAACACCAACTGACCACACCCTACATTAAAGCTTACTACAACTTTACCAAATGAATATAGAAGATAAATTCTGCTTACATTCTGAATGCCATGAAAATACTCTCATCGATCCGACTAATACTGGCATATTAAGTCAATTTTAAAGAACCTATTACTGCTGAGCAGGGCCTATCGGATGAAGTTATGATTAAACGAGGAGTTCGACAGGGGTGTGTATTGTCACCATGTCTATTTAACCTGTACACAGAGATGATTTTCAGACACATTGAAGATTGCAAGGGAGTGACAATAGGTGGCATGAACGTCAACAATCTTAGATATGCCGATGACAGTGTAATACTAGCAGACAGTGAGAAAAACCTACAAGATATAGTGAATAGAATCAATAAAGCTGGAATACTATTCAACATGAAGATGAATGCCAGGAAGACCAAAACAATGGTTATAAGTAAAAAGACAGATAAACCAAATGTCAATATAACCATAGATGGCACAAACATAGAACAAGTATCCGAATTCATATATCTCGGACAAAAGATTACAAATGATGGGAGATGTGAGGAAGAAATTAAAAGAAGGATAACAATAGCCCGAACAACATTCTCCAAAATGTATAGAGTGTTAACATCAAGTAAGATATTAATACAAACAAGGAAGCGTATTCTTCAGTGTTATGTGTGGTCTACTCTAATGTATGGGGCAGAGACATGGACAATCTCTAAGAAAATGTACAAACGTTTAGCAGCATTTGAGATGTGGACTTATCGAAGGATGATGAAAATATCATGGACAAAGAAGATCACCAACAAAGAAGTTCTCAGAAAAATTAAAAATAAGAAAAGCTTGTTTGCCACTATACAGACAAAGAAACTTATTTATTTTGGCCACATCATTCGTCAGAGTTCAATATACCGTACATTGTTGGAAGGGAAGGTGAATGGCAGCAGAGGGAGAGGGAGACCAAGAACATCATGGTTTACAAATATTTCACAGTGGACAGGCTTGAATTATTCACAGTCTATCAGAACAGCACAACATCGGGACAAGTGGAGAACCATTGCATCCAACCCTCGACTAGAGGATGGAACTATTGATTGATTGATTGATTACTGCTGAAGTCTATGGAATCAGAATTCTGTGTGCTCGTCAAAACTAATTTCAGATGTTTTCAGTTTAAATATCTCAAAAGTTACGCATTAAAAAAAAAACATTATTTAAAACTAATGGTAAAAGTAGATCATAACAATCAATTTAATATAATTATCACAGAAAAATGACAGAATTTTCAAAACCAACGGATTGTGGAGCTTTAAAAGAAGTGATGGTCCAACCATTTTTTTTGCATCCCACAAGAAGCTGATCATTGCTCATGCCGCCGTCTGCGTGTTTCCTCACCTTCCCACCAGCTGGCGCCACCAGTCGGGGCCGCTGTTGGCTGACCGTCTCCGCCAGGTGTCGCCCGACGGGACGCTGCGACTGGGCGCCGTGACCCGCGCCGACCTGGGCGCCTACCAGTGCCTCGCCTCTGACGGCGTGTCCCGCGCCTTCAGCCGCCGAGCTCAACTGCGGCAAGCGCGTAAGTCGGCACTCCGCTCAACTCTCTGGTTGGTCGGTTGTTTGAGTTTTGCGTCCTGTGCTCAGCGTGCTGCGCCTACAGTGAGTGACTCACACTGCCTGTTGATCACCAGGAAGAGCAGTGCAGCAGGCCCCTTGAGGGCGCGCTCCACGTTCACGGCCGACACGCGTACGCGCACTGTGTCGCCATGTCATGCGCCTTCAAAGGTTGCCACCAGGGGGCCGCTGCTGGGCACGCATGATTCCAGTGTGGTGCCTGCCACCTGCAGTTTTATTTTGGTACTTCACCATATACTCCAGATCGGCTGCAAAAGAAAAAGCATTGTAGTATGAGATGCTATACAGTAAAACTTCTCTAACCGACCACCTTCACAGATCGACTACTCCCTTATATCGATCGCTTTATTTGTTCACCACATACTCCAGATCGACTGCAAAAGAAAAAGCATTGTAGTATGAAATGCTATACAGTAAAACCTCTCTAATCGACCACCTTCACAGATCGACCACTCCCTTATATCGATCGCTTTATTTGGATCTCAAACAATCGCTGATACAATACCATTGAAACCATTTTTTTAAAACCCCCTAATCCTGCCACCTTTCTAAATGGACCATTTAAATTCGGTTCAATGGTCAGGCGATTTAAAGAGGTTTTACTGTAGTCTCATTCGATGTTTTGGGCCCTTGATATGGATAGTTAAGAACTAGTTCCGGTCCTTATACAGTATAACCCCGTTAAACCAAACTTGAAGGGACCCTAGAAATTTGTTTGGATTAACCGATCATTGGTTTAACAGAGCTTCGGCTTCGACTTTGACTGTGAGTAAGAGTGTATTACACATGTAATATACAATGTATTGTATGTGGACACTTTGATTATTGTTTTAACGATCGGGTAATCCAAACAAATTTCTGGGGTTACTTCAAAATAGTACCATTTATCATATAACAAATTTGGTGGGGTCTCAGATGACCTTATAAACACATGAAAGTTTGGTTTAACCATACCGGAAGTGGCCTGAGGTCTGACAATTTTGTTGGATTAACCGATAGTTTGGATTAACCGACTTTGGTTTAAACAACTTTTTTATATGATAAATGGTAGTATTTTGCCTAGCCGCCAACAAAAGTTTTGATTAACCCATCGTTTGGTTTAACCGAGCTTGGTTTAACGGGGATGTACTGTATTCTAACATGATGTCTTGCTATTAATGCACAACAACAAAAGAAATCCGATGCTGCCCGATGCTGTGTTGCCAACCTGGAAGTACTGAGAATCCTTGAGGCTTTGCGTTGTGGTCATGGAACCCCAATGATGCCCCTCCCCAGAATATTGTTTGTGGGCTATTTGGCGATATTTCCAAGAGGTTATGGACTGATATTTTAGCGTATGTATAACATATTTACTTGTTTTTAATCAAAACTACAGAAATTTGTACAAAAGCACAGAAATTCCTACAAAAGCAGAGAAATTCCTACACAATCACAGAAATTCATACAAAAGTACAGAAATGTATTCAAATGTACACAAATTCATACAAAAGTAGAGAAATTTGTATAAAAGTACAGAAATTCATGGGATTTAGGGGTTGATCTGTGACTCGTGAGGTGACTGATCAGAACCTTCAATTTCCGTGACTCTCAGGGGAATTTCATGAGAGTTGGCAACACTGCTAATCGTGGAGTGTTCTTTACACACATCTGCTTGGGTTTCTTTCATGACTACCGGACGCGGTGGCCTAATCGGTAGAGTGCAGGCTTTCCGTGCAGAAGGTCAGGGGCTCGAATCTCAGCCGAGTCAAACCAATGACTTAGAGCTTGATACTAGTCACTACCTAGCAAGGCGCTCGGTATTAATATGATAGGACAAGGACTCGTTAGCACAGAGTCAGGATAATGTGACTGAGTGGCATATCAGGTCATGGTGCTGGCGGCCTGGTCTCCCAGTGGGGCAGCTGTATGAAGTCACCATGAATGTGCACTGTCACAAGTCAGTACCCATCCTGATATGACCTTAGATGTTGCCAGGACGTAAAGCTCCAATAACCAACCAATCTTGACACACACACATCTGCTTGGGTTTCTTTCATCACTTCGGCTCCAGACCTGGCGCCTCGTTTTCAACTCAGCCCAATTTCCCAAGTTGCGCGTCTGTCGGATGACGTCACATTCAACTGCGAGATAAACAGCGTCCCGCCCGCTGTGTTGTCATGGCAACGCGACGACCAGCCAATCACGGGCGGGGTGCGGTACGTCATGGTTACGTCCCAAAGAAGTCAGATGACCTTGGTTAATGTCACTTATGATGACGTCGGGGTGTTTCGGTGTCGTGCGACCAATGACGTGGTTAATGACGTGAGGTACAGCGAAGAAGCCCGACTCCAGCTGCAAGGTAGGTAATCGAGTACTAAAGCTAAGATTCCATATATGTTGTATGCGGCATGCGAATGTGAATGTCTATGCGGCATCCGGCATACCATTTTCTGTATTTCCCGCTCCAAATTTGTGAAGGAAAGTCAAAGTTTGTGTTTGCTCTATGGCAAATAGAGTAGCATTTGCATCCGCATTTGCACTGATCGATCCATGGAGCGATCCACTTGCCGCATTTGCATTTGCATTCGCATTCACATTCGCATTCGCATTCGCATTCGCATTCGCATTCACATTCACATTCACATTCACATTCGCATTCGCATTCGCATCACTCTGCATTTACATGCCTTTTCACCTTTTGTCGCATTCACATTCGCATACTGCATACCATATACCATGTGCATGGAATCTTAGCTTTACTGATGACCGTGGATGTGTAACTGGCAGATTACCTTCAAGACAGTACCGGACGCGGTGGCCGAATGGGTAAAGTGCAGGCTGCCCGGGTGGAAGATATGGAGTTTGATTCACAGTCGAGTCAAACCGATGATTTATAAAATTGATACTTGTCGCTTCCTAGCCTGCCACTCGGCATTAATAGGATAGGCAAGGACTGGTTAGCTCAGTGTCAGGATAATGTGACTGAGTGGGATATCGGGTCATGGTACCAGCACCCTGATTTCCCAGTGGGACAGCACTATAAAGTCACCATGAGTGTGCACTGTCACAAGTCGGTACCTATCCTGATATTACCTTATATGTTGTCAGGATGTAAAACTCCGACAACCAACCAACTGCCGAGACAGAGTCGCCATTTTAGAGTAACGCCAGCCAGCACGAAATGAGTGCCCACTATCTAAGTTAGATATGTAGGTTCAAATTGATGTAAACATTTTGGTTTTGAAGGGTTTATGGCTTCGTTCGGGAGATGCAATTTGAACATGTTTAATAATAGATGGAAATCAATCAATATTTGTGAAATTAATTAAAGTTGCATTGTCCGATGGGTTTTGAGTTTCCGTCATTTTCTGAGATAAACATATTAGGGTGATCGTTATAATTTACCCTACTTTAATTTCAAGTAACTTTTATTTTACATAGCTAACTTATGAGATATTTGAAGTGCAAACAAGCAAAATTAGTTTTGGCAAGCTTGCCAAAACTCTGACACCATAGGTTTCTGCAGTAATAGGTTCTATTAAATTGCCTCAGTATTCCCTTCTATGTGGTGACAAATGTTTATCAAGTGCACCAGTATTTACATTAGATATGTAGAATCATATTGAGATACTTGTTTTGGTTTTGAAAATTTGATGCTTCATCGGACTATGCAGCTTTAAGCTACATTCAAATCTAATTACATTTTACTTTCTATAATAATATTCATTGTGCATCCTTTGACAGGAAAGCCGATTTTCTCTGCTGAGCCCTCCCCGGTCGTACTTCCGGTTGGTCACGTGGCGGTTCTGACATGCGCGGTGCAGGGCTACCCATCCCCTACTGTCACGTGGTACGACACACCGGACCATGCGGACGAACGCGCAGTGCAGGTAGGGAAGCCACTTAGCGCAGTAATGCCAACCCTCACAAAATTCCCAGGAGAGTCACGGAAATTGAAGGTTCTGATCAGTCACCTCACGAGTCACAGATCGGCCCCAAAACCCCATGAATTTCTCTACTTTTGTACAAAATCTCACCAATTTTTGTACTTTTGTACAAAATCCTATGAATTTCTCTACTTTTGTACAAAATCTCACCAATTTCTGTACATTTGTACAAAATCTCACCAATTTCTGTATGTTTGTACAAAATCCTATGAATCTTTGTACTTTTGTACGAATTTCTGTCCTTTTGTAGAATTTCGGTACTTTTCTGGAATTTCTGTACTTTTGATTAAATACAAGTAAATATTATGTTATACATATGCTAAGGCATCAGCCTATAACCCCTTGGAAATGTCCTCAAATAGCCATTTAAAAAAAGAATGTCTGGGGGCATGCATCCACCCCTCCCCCTCCCCAATAGCAAGCTCATTGCTTCTGTCACTCGGGTTCCATGCCCACAATACAAAACCTCAAGTAGTCTCAGTACCTCCAGGTTTGCGACACTGTAAACCAGGCCAGCCAAATGCAGTCAATACTCCTCCCCACACCGACTCCCTCCCCTAAGAGGATAGACAATCTGTAATAATATTCAATCTGTAATAGTATTTAATCTGTAATAATATTCTAATGTAACAGGGTCGTGGTGTGCTATTTATTGAATACACGTTTTCGTTATTCTGTACAAGGTGAGCACAGTCACAAAATACGCATTTCTGCTTTTTTCTTTAAATAAAATATTTTACTTTTAGGAAACCGAGAAATACGCTCAGGCGAATGGGAGTCTGACGATCCGTGACGTCACACATCAAGATGGCGGACTCTACACGTGCCGTGCCGTCAATGTGTGGGGAGAGACTTCCAGGACTTTGCTTCTCACTGTCTCAGGTCAGGGGCTGCTTTGTACATGTATTACAATGTGCACGCTTTCACACTTATCCATTTGGGCATTCTGGTTTATTTAGCCATAGGTAGCTAATTAGATCATGATATATTCCATCTGGGCTTAAAGTTGCATAGTCTGATGGTTTTGAATTTCTCTATTTTTTCTGAGATAAATATATTAGATCGATCACTAGTATCTACTTTACATTAGTTCAAAGTAACTTTTATTTTAAATGGCAAACTTTTGAGATATTTTGAGAGCACACATGGAAAATTAGTTTTGGCAAGCTTGTCAAAACTCTGACACCATAGACTTCTGCAGTAACGGGTTCTGTTAAATTCACTCAGATTGCCTTCTACGCAGAAACAAATGCTTAATAAGTGCATCAGTATCTAAGTTAGAGATGTCAAATCAAATCTAGATAATTGGTTTGGTTTTGAAAATGTGATATTTCATCGGACTATGCAGATCATTATTAAACCTATAAGAAAGACAGGATTTTACTTGTAGGGGTTAATTTCGTTGATTAAAGTTGCATAGTACGATAGCTTTCGAATTTTTCCCTCATTTTTTAGATAAATGTATCAGGTCGCTTCCTAGCCTGGCGCTCGGCATTTTTAGGATAGGGCAAGGACTGTTTGGTTGAGTGTCAGGATAATGTGACTGAGTGGGATATCAGGTTATTGTCCCGATAGCCCGATGTCCCAGTGGGCCAGCACTATAATGTCATCATGAGTGCGCACTGTCACAAGTCGGTAGCTGTCCTGATGTAAAGACTAGGTCTCCATAAAGTAAAGTTGAATCCTTCCTCCAACTAATAGTTTTACCACTCGCATGGTCCCCAGTATGTAAAGTCTACTGCTCGAATCTGTGATTGTGTAGGCAGGCTATTGTGAAATCAATACAGGCAAAGACAAAGGAAGAGTATAAAGTGTGAAAGAAGAGAGAGAGTTAAGCCCTCTGGTTTAATATTTATATGGTACATGGATTCAGTAGAGTGTATCACCCCACCCCATTCTCCCAATGAGAAACAAGCATTTCTAGCTCTACCAATAGGGATGCAGCATTCCTGGTCCCCATGGTTACCAGTGATCTGCCCACCACCACCAAGCTGTGTGGCTCCCCTGGCCACCACCTGCCTTGAGCCTGAGTGTGGTGATCCTGACTAGCAGAGGGGGCAGGGGGTAGGTTCTGAGTGCCCCTCACACACAGTCCTGCCAGCACCACTATGTCTATTTACCTATCAATCAAGCACCACCAGCACCTACATATACACATTTATGCACCTGGCCATGCATACCTGTTTCACAATAGAACATTTGCATTCCCCCAACAATGCTTTATTATCGGAATATTTTACACTGATGTGACCTTAGATGTTGTCAGGACGTAAAACTCCAACAGCCAACCAACCAAGCCTTGTGTGGGTGCCTGTTGTTTCAGACGGTGCTGCCAGAACTGCCTTCAGTCACGTGCCGGCCGACACTGCGGCGTACGCCGGCCAGACGGTCACGTGGACATGCGCCGCCACGGGCACGCCGCGACCAATCATCTCATGGCACAGGGTAGGTTAGATAAAAGATTCACCCGATACTTGTAGTACACAGGTGAAGACCAGCCTTATATGAAAACGGTCAAAAAATCGGGCTAATGAATTGAGTCTTTATGAGAGCCTAATTTCACAATTTAAGAATCAACATTTATTCTTTGTATATATCTTCATGTTTACCCGCTACTTTTTAGTTGGAAAATATAATAAAACATACTTTAATGCAACTTAAAAGTGAAATCGATGGCGTTCTCTGGCCGCCATCTTGTCTTTTTACATTCTCTCCCATTTCACCAACTCTGTGCTCATATAAGTAACCATTTGACACTGGTGCCAGGCATTCTACTTGTTGTTCCATACTAACGCTATTTTCGCCCGTATTTAGACTACGTTGTCATTCACCCCCGTACTGGAAGTATGGGGTGAATCTTTTATCTAAGGGTAGGTCACCTGACACGCTCACAGCAAATGGGCATCGCCTAATTGCTTATTGCATAACCGCCATTTGCGAGCAGAAAAGAAAAGACAGTGAAATCGGCTTGAAATAAAATATGCAGTCTTAACATGATTGTATGCATCATGTGACTTTTGCACTGCTAAAGCCCCATTCACACGACGACTTGCGACTGCTTGCGACTGCTTGCAACCACTTTGCGACCACTTTGTACCAAAGAACTCAAGTCAGCAGCAACCTCGTTGTGCCCAAAGTAATGGTCACCGACCTCTGGGTGAGCATTTTGGTCGCAAGGAGGTTTTCAGTGCAGCAGCTGCAACCTCCTTGGTTGCAAGTTGGTCCATCAGTGACTGCAGGTTCTTTGATCCAAATTGGTCGCAATGCGAGTCGTCGCAAAATGGTCGCAAGGAGGTTAGCGACCACTGAGGGCCACTTTGCGACCATTTTGTGACCATTTGCAACCTCTTTGCGACCATCCCCTTTTTTGTGGTCGCAAAACAGTCGCAAGATGTCACAAGCAGTCGTGGGACTGGTATAATACGGGCAGTTGTAATTTCACTGGTCCCTCAGGGAGGACTGTAGTTGCGACCCAGCTCGCCAGGTGGCAGTTCCGATGGATACGGGAGGTTGATGTATTTGGGGAGTTTGGCGTTTTCAGTCGGCACGCGACTGAAGGCAGTTCTGGCAGCTCAGGCTTATCCATGATAGGCAGCTCAGGCTTATCCATGATAGGCAGTATAAATCTTCAACAGTATAAATCTTCAACAAAAAGTCGCATTGATTTTTTTAATTTATGAATCAAAGAATTGTACTGTACGGCCGGAAGACCAGTGCTTTTAGTAAAGCAAAATATTAAAGTAGATGTTATGACGGCAGGAAGGCGGGGACTTGCCCGAGGCGCGCATGCGCGTGTCTGAGGTCGGAACGCTGCAGTTGCTGGACGTCGGGCAGCAGGACGCTGGACGCTACGTGTGCCGGGCAGCGGGGGACGGACAGCCCCTCACACACAGCTGGAAGCTGACTGTACAAGGTGAGAACAGACTTGTGTACAGCCCCTCACACAGCTGACTGCACAAGGTGAGTACAGACCTGTGCACAGCCCCTCACACACAGCTGACTGCACAAGGTGAGTACAGACCTGTGTACAGCCCCTCACACACAGCTGACTGTACAACGTGAGTACAGACCTGTGTGCAGCCCGTCACGCACAGCTGACTGTACAAGGTGAGTACATAGCTGTATACAGCCCCTCACACATTCCTGACTGTACAAGGTGAGCAAAGACCTGTGAACAACCCCTCACACACAGCTGACTGCACAAGGTGAGTACAGACCTGTGTACAGCCCCTCACACACAGCTGACTGCACAATGTGAGAACAGACCTGTGTACAGACCCTCACACACAGCTGACTGTACAAGGTGAGTACAGACCTGTGTACAGCCCCTCACACACAGCTGACTGTACAAGGTGAGTACAGACCTGTGTACAGCCCCTCACACACAGCTGACTGCACAAGGTGAGTACAGACCTGTGTACAGCCCCTCACACACAGCTGACTGTACAATGTGAGAACAGACCTGTGTACAGACCCTCACATACAGCTGACTGTACAAGGTGAGTACAGACCTGTGTGCAGCCCTTCACACACAGCTGGAAGCTGACTGTACAAGGTGAGTACAGACCTGTGTACAGCCCCTCACACACAGCTGACTGCACAAGGTGAGTACAGACCTGTGTACAGCCCCTCACACACAGCTGACTGCACAAGGTGAGTACAGACCTGTGTACAGCCCCTCACACACAGCTGACTGCACAAGGTGAGTACAGACTTGTGTACAGCCCCTCACACACATCTGACTGTACAAGGTGAGTACAGACCTGTGTACAGCCCCTCACACACAGCTGACTGCACAAGGTGAGTACAGACCTGTGTAAAGCCCCTCACACACAGCTGACTGCACAAGGTGAGTACAGACCTGTTTACAGCCCCTCACACACATCTGACTGTACAAGGTGAGTAGAGACTTGTGCGCAGTCCCTCACACAGCTGACTGTACAAGGTGAGTACAAACCTGTGAACAGCCCCTCACACACACACCACATCACTTGCATGGGGGCATCTCAGTTTTAAATTAAACTAATTTGATAATGTTATGTCCGGTACCCGCCTAAATGTGATCGCCTGTACAGAGCATTTGCATGTTCTCAGAGCTCCTGGGCTTATAACATTGGTTTGATTAATTAATTGACTCACATAATAGAATTAACTTGGTAGTGTTAACTATGATTATCTCCTATATGTTCAGCATTTATGTGCAATATAATCTATTATATAAATATAAAATGGCGGGTGAGCTTATTATAATATTATTTATTATCCTATGATCTTATAATATTATTTATTATCCTACGACTTCATGATTATTTCTTGTCCATTATATATATTTGCTGCGGGCCAGCACTTTTCTTGCTGCTTCCCCTCCCCCCACCTTCTACACTGCTCACTTCTGCTGTTTGCTTGGCACACTACACACCTATTTTTACTTTGCTTGCAAGACACAGTCTACTGGCTACCTGTGTTCTTACATCCTGAAGGAACTACCTGCTACTAACAATGAGACGAGCTTCAACCATGTCGGTGTCGTGAGCTAAGCTTTATTTATTACTTTCATTATCATGTGTGTCTGTTTGCTTGAACCTATCGACGGAAACCAAGATGGCGGAGAGGGGTGTAGCCGTCGGGGCTGTCGATGATATACGGCTAGAGAACATTTGGGTCGATTTTTGACGCAGCAAGCGGAAATTTATATATATTTCTAGTTTTAATATGTTTGTGAGTGTCGATTTTTATTTGACGCTGGATTTCGGCAGTTTATTTTATCAGAGACTTTTAAGCAAGATGGCCGACGCCGGTACTGCGGCCATGTTTGTCGACTAGCTGAGACTTAGCTTGAACCATGGTTAGGCTTGCTGGTTAAATTACACCACTAACCTAGTCATGTGTGTCGAATATGACTGAATTACCTGATTATTAGGCTCATTTATAATTTAGTTTGACAATTCCGACCAATAGCCAAGTTCTTGAATTATGAGGCTAAGAAGGACATGAGACCAACTCTTATAGAAATATAGTCGTTTAACCAATAACTACTTGATTGACACTACAAAGAACTCTAAGATTGTCGATGTGATACCTGCACCCTTCGTTGGTCGATTTTACGACCAAAAAAGCAGGAATACGACTGAATAATCTGATTATTATGCTCATTTATAATTTATTTTAACAATTGCGACCAATAGCCAAGTTCTTGAATTATGAGGCTAACAAGGACATGAGAGCAACCCTTATAGAAATATAGTCGTTTAACCAATAACTACTGATTGACACTACAAAGAAGTCCAAGATTGTCGATGTGATACCCGGAACCCTCGTTGGTCGATTTACGACCAAAAAAGCCGGAATTTGAGATAATACCTGATATAAAAAACAGTTTTATCGACACCGTTTTTCTGCATAAAGCACAGCATTCCGATGCCTTTTTGTAGTGCTTGTGGGAGAAGTCACGACAAGACTAGTAGTTGTGAGAGCCCGGACGAGGACTGCGTAGTGCGTGAAACGAGAAGTTCTTCGGCGGCCAGATTATCTAAAGGCGCATCCAAGGAGGACGCGATGGCGTCGGAGACAGGTGGGGGCTTCAAGAATATGGCTGAACTACGCGAGGAGACTCTTCAGGAGATTGAAGAGCTGCGCGCGGAAAAGGAGTTGGACGTCTTGCTCCAAACGAGGGATGCGCTGTTAGCGGAGAAAGCGGACCGACGACAACGACACAACATGGGCTCGACTGTCATGGCCGCTGGGGCCCTCGCTGCGGAACCTCCAAAGTTCCCGGTCGGGTCTACGTCGGCAGCCACGACGGGCGGCCATTCAACCTCCGGCCGTGCGAGGAACCACTCTAGGACCGGCGCAAGGAGATGTAGACGCCACGATAGCAGCTCTTCGAGCAGCAGTGCTTCACGGAAGAGAAGAAGTAAGTGGTCTCTGAAGCGCTACACGGTTGGCAAGAAAAACGTTGAGAAATTGAACTGCCACGAATTGGTTTGCGCTACGGCTACCTGGGCATTAGACATCCCGGAGATGTCGATTGCGGATTATCGGGCCATTCTACATCACATCAGTTTTGTTTCTCACCGTGCTAGGCATAATGACTTTTTTGATACCAGTCATGTTGAGTACAACGCTGCCATTAGAAAGTTAGCGGAAACGGAGGGTTTCGCTGCTTTCACTGAGGCACACACGGGTAAAAGTGTTTTACACTATAGTCAAGCGAATGTGCGTGAGAAAAAGCAGAAGGGCACGTCGGGTGAAAACAGGCGACGCGGGACGTTGGCAGGACCAACTGGCAGGACCAACTGGCAGCAAGCGCCCCTGTTACGCCCATAACAGTGAGCAAGGATGTGCTAAAAAGGAGGACCAGTGTCGCTTTGCGCACATATGTTCAAAATGTGGGGTAAAAGGACACAAACGCAACAGCTGCAGAGATTGAAGTGTTGGGGTGAGTGGTGGTTGTGACCCGATGGCTGATGGGGATTGCCATGCGGTTTGTGGGCGGATAGAGGCGAGGACTGCTGTGAGTGCCATGCAGGAGCCGGATGACTCGACAACCCCTATGCCATTCGTCTTTCGTGATGATGGTGATTCTGATACCTTTAGTAATGTCGATATGGTATGGGACGCTAGCCGGGGAGCCGGCATTGGGTGTCAGTTAATATCGTGTGAAATCAACAATCAGGACGTTCGCCCGGGTGGAAAAACTGACAAGGTTTCCGTGGGTTCATTTAAAATTGGATCGAAGTTAAGCTGGAATGGATTGAGAGAGAACAGCTGGTCGGACTTTATTGTGGTAGTGGAGACTGAATATGGACATTTGATGGTGTCGGTGAGGGAGACACTTGACTCTGATTTTGTCACTTTTGGAGTGTATGAAGATTGTGCATCAGGTTCCTGTGATTGTGTCTATGTATTGTCCTCTATTACATGTCAACTAAAACCATGCCGTTTTTTCGTAGAGTGTTTTTGCAGGGGAAGCTGTGATGTCAACGGCCTATATATGTTACAGGGTATTGTCTTTGGCTTTAGGGTTATCGATCAAGATTGTGATGCCCGTTATGATGTTAAGACTAGACGTACCAAAACATCATGGGAGGCTGATATAATCGAGTCACGCTTGTTGGCTGAAATTCATGACGGCTTTGTAACTAAGGTACTGGATCCTCCCCTTTGTGTGCATGGGCTTTTTGTGGTTCCGAAAGATAGTGGTGGTGGCCGTAGTGTAGTGGATTGCAGTAGGCCTAAGGGTAGTTCTGTGAATAACTGGACTTCTACTATTGCCCCGAAATTTAAATACAAGGTTATCGATGATGTGGTGGAATTATTGGAGAAGGGGGACTACCTGGCTTGTATCGACATTAAGGATGCTTATCGGGCTGTCCACATTCACCCGGATGATCGCTCTAGCCAGGGTCTTAAGTGGCGGTTCAAGGGAGAAAATTTCGATACTTATTTACTTGATAGTAGACTTTGTATGGGTATGTCCTCGAGTCCCTATATATTCTCCCGCATCTCGGATTTTGTGGTGCGATGTGCAGCCAGAGAGAGGGTTTGTCGTGTAGTGAACTACCTAGATGATTTCTGTATCATCGCCGGTACATTTGACCACGCAGCTGCTTACCAGCAGATAACCATTGCTATTCTTCGTCGCTTGGGTTTTTATATTAGTTATAGAAAACTTATTTCTCCATCCATGAAGGTCAGGTTCCTTGGGATAGAGGTGGATTCTGAATCTTTAGAATTATCACTCCCCCAGGAGAAGTTGGATAAGTTGCGGGGAAGACTTCTGAGTTTTAAGTCAAGAAGGAAGGCTTGCAGGAGGGACCTGGAGAGCCTTGCTGGCCTCCTGGCACATTGTGCAAAGGTGGTGAGGGGTGGCAGGACCTTCAGTAGAAGGGTCTACGATTTGATCGGTACTCTTCGTGAACCGTATTTTAAGGCAAGACTTAACGCAGGCTTTAGGGCTGATATTGACTGGTGGATTGAATTTGCTTCTAGTTTTAATGGCAAGGCAGGTATGTTGGGTAAATTTGCCGCTACTAAAGCTATGTACAGTGACGCCTCCGGCTGGGGCCTTGGCGCTAGTTTTGCTAATGACTGGCTGGTTGGTGCATTCAGCACCGCTGACGAGCATGTGATAGATCAGGTTTGTGGTCACCATGGGATCAGGCTGATGGACGGATTGGGTGATAAACATATTAATATTAAGGAAATGCATGCGGTAATTGAGGGCTTTCGCCGCTGGGCAGCTGACTGGTCTAATTCTGAGATTGTTTGTATAACTGATAGTGCAGTGGTTCAGGCCTCACTCAATACAGGTCGCTCCCGCTCTGCTGATATAATGGCTATGTTGCGTGAAATCTTTTGGTTGTCTGTTAGCAAGAATTTTGTGTTCCATTCAGTTTACATTAATACATGCATTAACACTGTTTGTGATGCCCTGAGCAGATTGGACGCTGGCTCCAGCTGCTCTCGAATAAGGGAGGTTGACAGTGATCGGGTTATGTGCTGCACTCACCTTTTTGATGCCCCTATTCTTTTTCCTTGCAGATCTGGTGCAGTTACGAGCTGAACAAAAGGGATTTGAGAGCCATTCTTATGCAAAAAATTCTATTTCAACCCGTTCCGTTCAGATACGGAGGTATTTTGAATTCCTTGCTCTTTTTCTTAGCGACAGTTCTCCTTTTCCTTGTGCCTCTGAGCGAGTTGCATTATACGCAGCTTGGTTAGCTATGTCGCTGACCTACAGGTCGGTCTTAACTTATTTGTCAGGCTTGAATTATTTTCTCAGACAGAATGGGGCATTGCCCATCCAATACGATGATTTTCTGGTTGCGTCAACCCTGAAGGGGATAAAGCGCCAAAAGGGGGATGCTCACCATCAGGCCCCCCTATCCTACCACATATGCTTTTGCGCATTTTTTCTTTATTGACTAACAACCCAGGCCATATTGCCTGGCGTGCAGCTATCTTGTGCTCATTTAGAGCACTCCTTCGTAAATCACAAATCACTGACTCAGATTCTGCCCTGTGTAGGGGGGATTTTTTCTTCCACCCATGGGGAATGATAATACTGGTGCGTCGCTCGAAGACTATACAGTTTCGTGAGAGGGTCTTGGAGATACCCGTATCTCGCTGTCCCAATACAGCCCTTTGTGCAGTCTATTGGACAGAGCGCCATTTTACTGATATAACAGCCCGGGACGGGGACATGGCTTTTCGCCTTCCGGGACTGGGCAGCTCCTCTTTCCCGATGACATATTCAGCTTATCAGGAGATGCTAGTGCTGTTCTCAAATAGGGCGGGCCTCGGTGAGGAGCATTTTACCTCGCATTCCCTTAGAAGGGGAGGTTGTACATATTTGGCTATGTCAGGAGCCTCTATTGAGGAAATTAAGGTCAGGGGTGATTGGGCCTCTGACACGGTCTACTCCTACTTAAAGACTCCTTTGCAAGAAAGGATAGTAAATGACTTCCGTGTCTCGGCTTCTTTGTCAACAATTGAGGTCGGGGGGTCGGTTGGTGGGGCGGGCCCAGTTTAGCGGTCCCGTTTGGCGTTTATTGCTCGGCCAAGAGCCTTATCAATAAATTAGGCTGTTCACCAACCTTCCGTCTCTTCCTCTCCCTTTCACTTAGCCTGACTTTATGTGCAATATAATCTATTATATAAATATAAAATGGCGGGTGAGCTTATTATAATATTATTTATTATCCTATGATCTTATAATATTATTTATTATCCTACGACTTCATGATTATTTCTCTCCATTATATATATTTGCTGCGGGCCAGCACTTTTCTTGCTGCTTCCCCTCCCCCCACCTTCTACACTGCTCACTTTTGCTGTTTGCTTGGCACACTACACACCTATTTTTACTTTTAGCTTTGTATAGGTAGGGCGTTTATTGCTCGGCCAAGAGCCTTATCAATAAATTAGGCTGTTCACCAACCTTCCGTCTCTTCCTCTTCCTTTCACTTAGCCTGACTTTATAGAACATAACTACATCAGCTAAGAGTAAACTAAAACAGTACTGACTTACACAGGGCATGTTCAGTGACCAGGATAATTCATGACACGACATGGGACTACTTAGTATGGGATTTGATTTAATCTAAGGCAGGAGGAGAACACAGGTCAAGTTAATGAGGTACAATGCAGGTCAAGGTCAAATGAGGGTAGCAAGTTTAAGTCTCTGGGGGATCCGGACACTCAACCCCATTAAGTTAATTGTCTTATAGTTGGGTCAGGTGGGGCGGTGAGAAAAGGTGGGTGGTGTTGTCGGTTTGGTGTCTGGTGCCGTTGGTGGGGGTGGCAGGCCGGAAGTGATGTCAGAGGGGGGAGGCCCGGGTACAAGCGGCGGCTACCATCATGCGGGTGTGGGGGTGCCACTTGGAGTCACTTTCCGGCCGCCTATATTTAAAAGGGGGAAACTAAAGGGTATAGGTCAGAGTGGAAAGTGCAACATGCCCAATTCCCACTAGTACAGGTGGCGCCCTCTTTATGCAAACATCTACCGACAGTCCTGTTCCGTTTCCCGTCATCTTGCACCTGCTCGCCTTCTGGTATAGACGAGTTCGTAATTCCAGCGATGGAGTGCATTGTGGGATGCATACAAGTAAAACAAACCTGTGCGAAATACATTGTTCATGTTGAAGCAGTGAGTGCAGCTATGGAATCTGTTAGTTTGTTATAGCACATTTCAGCTACAGTTTGAAAGTTGGAATATCAAATTAATTCAATACCATAGATTAAGATGTGAATCTTTTTTCAACCACTGCATGTGGTGTAGTCAAATATCATCAGCAGGTCTTACAATATCTACATTTAGATTTAGACAAATTTAGATTTAAAACTAAAGCCAGAGTCAGTTTTCAACATCGTTTGAAAACCATGGAATTAAACTAATATGATCGTTCATGATTTGATAGCATGGAATTTGGAATATTTTTATATTTCTCTATATTCAAATGTACATTATGCCTTTACTAGAGAGCATATAATGAGCCTGTCTCAAAAGGTGCTAACTCTTCGATTTTTGTCTATAGTAATGATTGACACAAAACAGCACAGAAACGTTTACACTGAAAACACAAGGACATTTGCTTCAAATCAATATGTATTCTATTGGGATTATGAAACACAACGTAAAAAACAAATCAGTTTATCCTGAGCAAATGCATAAGTAGATAGTGTGTTGATCGTTGCTATGGACAAAGTTTTGTCCCATATTGCTTAGCACCTTTTGAAACAGTCGCATATGCCCTCAGATGAAACTCTGAGTGTTAATGATGATATGAGCAGCAGCCTAAGTAGGTAAAGCTACTGACAATGTTGTGGGGAATTGGATGTCTGTTAGCTCAAAATGCTTAATTATGGAGAGCTGTGCAATAAATATATTCATTACATTATTATGTTGCCTGAGGGGAACCACTTTTATGCCAAATTGTTAGATTTTATTGAAATTAATAGAAATACAAAAGTGCTGTGCTGTGCATATAGGTAAAACCAATGATCATAAATGCCTTTGTTTTGCTCTAGACTCCGTTTTCAAGGCATGCGCAGTTTGAATTACGAACTCGTCTATTGTCCTATAATCTAGCCTCGCCCCACACATCGCCTCTTGGTTCAGGAAGTACACTAACACAAGTGCCCCCTGCCTCAGGCGTCTGTCCATAACACACTGACATATTTCTTAACTGGGCTCGGTGGCCGAATCGGTAGAGCACAGGCTTCCAGTGTGGAAGGTCGGGACTTCGAATCCCAGCCGAGTCAAAGCAATAACTTATCAAATTGATACTTGTCGCTACCTAGCCTGACGCTTGGCATCAATAGGATAGGGCAAGGACTGGTTCGCTCAGGATCAGGATAATGTGACTGAGTGGGATATCGGGTCATGATGCCGGTGGCCTGATCTCCCAATGGGGCAGAACGATAAAGTTGCCATGAGTGTGCACTGTTTACAAGACGGTATCCGTACTGATATGACCTTTGATGTTGTTAGGATGTAGAACAACAACAAACAATAATAACAAGCAGTACATGAGTTGGTGTTGGTTCCTACAGAGAGGCCGACAATAGTGGGCGGTTTGCAAGACCGGGCTTATGTCAAGGGGCAACAAGTACACCTCAGATGCAGGGTGAGGGGGTGGCCACCCCCTCAACTAACGTGGACTCTTCCGGATGGAGGTATGGTTTTTGTGTGTGTGTTTTTGAGTGTTTGTTTCTTTATTTTGCTCATAGCAGTTACGTGCATGCACTTGTTTTCGCTGCTGTGCTGTAGTGGTCAATTCATGTGGATTGATTTCCTTTATCAATAATTTCTGTAAACTTGTTTGTGGTGTAAAATCGGGCAGTTTTCAACTTTTTAGGTTTTCATTTATATTTTTGTACATAGTTAACATTTGTAATACCTTGTACCCATGCAATTAGTGTTTAGTCTAGATATACTACGTTAGCTGGTTTTTTGTCCTTTGTTTTTTTGGAGGCGGGGCGGGGAGAGTTTTGTCACACCTTTGAAGATTAGGTTTGTGGATAATTTGTACGGGTTTCGGGTGCTTCATTTCTTTGTTGTTGTTTTCAGCTCATTTTGTTTTAGAGACTCGTCCCATTATTCCAACCGCACGTCTTGCCTGGCACTTACAAGTTACATGGTCATTAGTTGTTTAGTATGGTGTCTCCTATTGGTTTGTTGAGTTCTGGCCCAAATCTCTAACACCATGCCCACCAGCGTGTGACGACCAATGTATTTATATTACACCAAGTATGTATACTTGTAGTTGTTAAACTAAATTAAATTCTTTACTCTTGTTATATCTAGTTAAAGTTGCATAGTCCGGTGGTTTTGAGTTTCTGTCATTTTTCTGAGATAAATATATTAAATTGATTGTTATCTACCTTACTTTAATTTGAAGTAAGTTTTATTTTAAATGGCTAAGTTTTGAGGGATTTGAAGTGCAAACAGGTCAAATTAGTTTGGGCAAGCACATCAAAACTCTGAGACCATAGGCTTCAGTGATAACAGGTTTCATTAAATTGCCCCCCTCTATGTGGCAACAAATGTTTAATAAGAGTATTAGTATCTAAGTAAAATATGTAGAATCAATTCTAGATAATTGATTTGGTTTTGAAATGTTGATGCTTCATCGGACTACGCAGCTTTAAGGAAATTAATATGAACCAACCATATATATTGCAGTGTCTCTCGACAGATGGTTGATTGCATGCTTTTACGTTCTGTGTAAATGCGATGGCCCGATAATGATACGACAGAATAAGATTGTAACACTTCTCGCCGTGATTATGGCCTTTGCTTCTGGCATGACGTTATGCAATCACCACTTAAGGGCCTGTCACACTACAACGTATAGCCTTAACGAATGCCGCCGTATGTGATTTTCGTCCAACACGTCGGCGTACGAGATCATATGCTACATATACATTGGGCATACCTTGGGTATGTTCCGGGTACGTCGCTATACATCGTCTTACGTCGCTGTGCATCGAGGCTTCTAAAAAAGTGTGTGCATGCTAAAAATGTCCAATGTGTGGCTCGTACGTTGAACGTAAGCTGCATGTACTTCGGGATATGTCAGCATACATTGGGAGTACGTTAGGGATATGTTGGTATACATTGGTGCATGTTAGCCATACATTCAGCCGGTGGGAACGTGCAGTCCGCATACAGTCTGCGTACTGCAAACGGATGCATTACGTACTCTTAACATACTTCGAACGTATGCCTGCTGTATCTCCAGCTTATTTAACGTATATGCCATACTTCTAGCAATGGAGTAACATATGTAACATTGGTCAGCGTACCGTGAGAGTATGCGAGCATTTTGCAAATGTTTTGCAAGGCACATGAACGCTCTCATACGGAAGCAATACGTCAGAGATATGTTCCGCATACGTTACGTACGTTGTGTGTACGTTGTGTATGCGCTGATTTTATCCCCCCCCGCCCCCTCGTTGCTGAAAAGTTAGACAAATGCCAACGAACGGGAAAATTTTCTAACTTTGAGCATGTGCTGACGCCGTACATCATAGTGTGACAGGGCCTTTACTAACCAACAATATATTGTGTCTAGGTATTGAATTTAATTTGGTCGTATATAATGGCGCAAGCCACCAGAATATAACTTTAAAGTGTTTAGCTGACATCGAGGTGCTTAGGTATTGCTGTTAAACACCTGGATGATGTTGCTGTGATGATCAATATATCACTAATGTGTCAGAAATCACTAGAATGTGTGTTACTTAAGCAATAATATATTGCCAATATATATATATATATGCCATTACATGGTCTTTATATTATGTATTTCTTTGTGTGTTTGTGTGCAAAGTCCCAGCTGAAAATAACGGTATACATATTCCTTTATGTTTGTATAAAAGCAACAAATATGTCTAGACCTCTATGTTGCATTAGAACACAATTAGTATATATAGTGAAACCTCGAGTTTTTGTGACATCATTTGTTCCTAAATGTTGTTCGTAAATCGATTTGTTTGCTAACTGAAACAAATTTTTACATAAAAAAAACAATGCAAAATGGATTAAATCACTCCTGACCACCAAATGAAAGGTTTGTTTTTACCTGGAATATGCATAAAATCTGGCACAAAATGAGTAAACAATAATTAGACAACGACACAGCATATTAGTTTAAAGTTGGGTTTAATTTTTCAAGCACCAGCAGCCAAGTTTTTGATCAGCTCAAAATGTAATTCAAATAACAACAGGTTCAATCACAGTGAGGTCAAGAAGCTTTTAACCCTAGCCCTTAAGAATGTCCTGTAGGGGTGGGCGGGTGGCAATTTTTAGGCTAGTCAGTGTTCTCCTCGTTCCCGCGTCGATGTGAGCTCTCAGCCGCCGGTCCTGGCCTTATATAGGCACAGAAGGCGATTAGTTCAGGAATTCGACCACAGATGGCAGATCGATATCATTAGTTACATAATCAAGTTTCGTATTTTGAAAGTGACTATAGGCGGCGCTAGTGTACAAGGCATAACGTAGTGCAGCCGGTTCTCGATAGGTGGCAGCATAAGGCCTTCTTAGTAATACGAGGCTATGGCTGTGTCCGAATGTCAAATTACCCGTGTTGCCGAACATCACGGACAATTATAAATAAAGTAGATAATTTAATTGCATCTTACATGTACAGAGGAGACTTGTTAGCATAAGTGGAAGGTGGAGAGGAAGGAAGAACCTCAAGTAAATGAAATTCAGGATTTCTTTTCTCTAACATCTTGCTTTATTTTTGTGTTCTGTTTCTTTCCAGTAATCAACTCAATAACGGTTGTTCGTAAACCGAGAATGCGTTTGGAAACCGATGCACTTTTTGTTAGAAAAATATGTTCATGAAACGATTTGTTCGAATAGCGAGCTGTTCGAAAACTGAGGTTTCACTGTAGCATAGAACGACTATTGTCTTTAATGAATATTTGTAATCAAATAATTATATTGTGCAACCACCTTTTACAGTATGCTTCGGCTTGCGTTAATAGTTCACGACATAGCCCTAATGTTTATAGATTCATGGTGAGGGTCATAGTAGTCAAACCATTTTAGTTTGGATCGCGTCTCGGCCTTTTGGCTAAGATCAGAGCCTTTTGGTGCCATTCACAGGATAAATTCAAGTTCCGGAGGTATCCAGTGACTGATGTCAAAGGACCCAGAGGCGGGCCCTGGACACTGTGTCCAATGAGGATTTTCCGAGGACATGGAGGGCTCATAAATAAGATTTTTTTATTTTGTTAGCGCTCTATGTTAGAAGGAAGTGACGATAAATCCCGACTAGGCCGGCCTCTAGTGACATCTTAGTGCAGCGCCCTGATATGACCTTAGATGTTGCTAGGACGTTAAACAACAACGAACAAACAACATCTTAGTGCAAGTTATGAAACATGGCCACAGTAGAATGCGCATCCACACACTCCCCACTTCTCATTGAGCCTTTTATACCCCAGTCACACTACCGCTTGTGACCACTTTGCAACCACAAAAGAGGGGTGGTCGTAATGAGGTCGAAAGTGGTCACAAAATGGTCGCAAGTGATCGCAAGTGATCGCAAAGTGGTCACAAAGTGATCACCAGTGGTCGCCGAACTCCTTGCGACAAAATGGTCGCAAGGAGGGACAAAGTGGTCGCAAGCTGTAGTGTGACTGGGGTATTCCAGTCACACTACAGCTTGCGACCACTTTGTGACCACCTTAGACCAAAGAACCCACAGTCACCAGTGACGTCCTTGCAACAAAAACAATGGTTGCAGATGTCTGGGTGTCACTTGTGACTGGGTTATTTGGTCTAAAGTGGTCGCAAAGTGGTCACAAGCTGTACTGTGACTGGGGCTTAAGATTGCAGCTACTGCGCTAAAAACCTCATTGCGACCAAAATGGTCGCCCAGTGGTTGCCAACCATTGTGTTGATCACAAGAAGGTGGGTTCTTTGGTCCAAAGTGGTCGCAAAGTGGTCGCAAAGTAGTTGCACAGAGGCCACAAGCCATGTGACTGAGGCTTAAAGCGGCTCTCAGACCTTGCCGGATTGAGCAACAGACAGAATTGTCTAGTCCGGTGGTGATAAGTACCAAAATGTATTAAAATGTGTCAAAATGTTGCGCTATCGGGTCAATGGCCGCTGGACGAATGGACATGAAACGGACATGAAACGGACATGAAACGGACATGAAACGGACATGAAATGGACATGAAACGGACATGAATGGATAGCCAACGGACAAAATGAACTCAAACTGGACAAGAACCGTAGATGTCAATCCAGTGGCATCCGTTCCTAATTTTGTGCATGTTCAAAACGTGTATGGACACAAACCGGGCATTGTTCGTTTTCTGTCCATTTCCCCCAATCCGGTGAGGTGTGACAGGGCCTTTACTGTGTGATGTTATCACCTCAACCTGACTGCCCGCCTCCCCCCCCCTCCCCCCCCCCCACTGACCATGTCATAGTTTCCATGCTCCTTGTGCCATAAGAAGAACTGTGCACCCCGTATTTGGTTTCAATGCTTAACATGGCGACAACTTTTCGCATATTTTGTTTGTTCACATGGGGACAGAGGGGGGGGACGGGGCAGGGAGGGGGTGGTAGGTAGTAATAGCTATAGTTGCCTCTGTGTGTTAAGTATGTTAGCAATACTACATATATTAAATCTATCCCACAACACGTATCTGAAATATGCCTAAATGATTGTGTGTTAAAGTGAAAATAAGGACTGATTAGCACATAATCAGGCATCAGGGTAATGTGACTATGTGGGATGTTGGGTCATGCTGCCCGCGGCCTGGTGTCCCAGTGGGGAAACACTATAAAGTCACCATCAGTGAGACTGTCACAAGTCGGTACCCGTCCTGATATGACCTTAGATGTTGCTAGGATGTAAAGCAACAAACAAACAACAAAGTAGCATTTGTGGTGCCGATGGGTTGGTTGGTTGTTGGAGTTTTACACCCTAACAACATCTATGGTCATATCAGGACGGGTACCGACTTGTGACAGTAAGGACTCATGGTGACTTTATAGGACTGCCCCACTAGGAGACCAGGCCACTGGCACCATGACCCGATGTCTCACTCAGCACACATTATCCTGACACTGAACTAGCCAGTCCATGCCCTCTCCTGTTAGTGCCGAGTGGCAGGCTAGAAAGCGATAAGTACCATTTTGTAAGTCATTGGTTTGACTTGACCGGGAATAAAACTCCCAATCTCCAACATGGGAAGCCTGCGCTCTATCGATTCAGCCACCGCGTCCGGTGCGGTGCCGATACACAAAGACAATGTACGACAAGACGAGCCGCTCAGTGCTTTCACATAGGAATATCTTACATAATCATGCAGTGCTGCCACCCCACGGCAAACAAGGCGCATTGTTTTTGATCAGGTGTAGTAGTAGACATAATCACTAATTGTATTTATGTATGGCACACTGAAGTGCTTAGCGTATGTTTGAACTTTATATAGTTTTCATTATTAATATCAGGAGATAATACATCACAAATTGTTGTACATTGTCTTTGATGGTACAACAGTCAGGGTGGGCTAGGGAACCAGGGCCCATATGTATGAGCCAATTTTTAACCGGACCAGGGTTAAAGGAGGGTGCCAGGTTAGCTAACCGCAGAGTTCCAAATGTGTCACAGGGGATGTATGTGACCAAAACGCGCCCGAGTTAGCTAACGTTGCAGTTATTTATAAATTTGGGAAATCCCTCTCCGTTTGTAGCCATATATTAGGCTCAAATATATTAAATGCTTTCATATTTAACAGAATTACATATGCAATAAGTGAAATTTTATCAATTTAACCCTAAATTCGAACCCTCCTTAAGGCTACCGCCGCGTTGGCGGCGATATTAATAGTTATACTTTCGAATCGACGAAAGTAAAGTAAACAAATCGCCGCCATCGCCGCCAGTATGGAAAGTGACGTCGATGCGGCGGCGGCGGCGATTTGTTTACTTTACGTTCGTCGATTCGAAAATATAACTATTAATATCGCCGCCAATGCGGCGGTAGCCTTAAGAAGGGTTCGAATTTAGGGTTAAATTGATAAAATTTCACTTATTGCGTATGTAATTCTGTTAAATATGATCGCATTGAATAGATTTGGCCATAATCGGTGCCTAACCCCACCTTTAACCCTCCTTTCGCATGGGGTTAGTGCAGGCGACTTTAAACTCGCTGAGTTAGTTTAACCTGGACACATACATACGCAGTTTTCGCCGCTAACCTGGGAAATCCGCACGCCGGAGGGTTACGACCGCTAACCCGCGCTCATACATATGGGCCCAGTCCCCTTGATTCAATGGTACAACAGTCAGGCTGGGCTCGAGGACCTGTCCAATTACCATGTTTCCTGTATTTCATGGCAAAGCGTTGAGTGGCGTGTCTTGTCGTACATTGACCTTGGTGATAGCGAGCAGTGTGATTCTGATGTGTTGCAGTGACGGTGCCGGTGCCCGGCAGTAGCACGCTGCACACCGTGATCACGTACGGCAACGGCTCGCTGCTCATCGCGCATGCGCGGGAACGGGACGCGGGACGCTACACTTGCACGGCGCGCAACCGGGTCGGCATGCAGTCGGCGTCTGCACTCCTCTACGTCTACTGTAAGTGTTGTTATCTGCTGTAAGTGTCGTCTGCTGTAAGTCTAAGTGCGACTGTCCACTGTAAGTGTTGTCTGCTGTAAGTGTTACTGTCTACTGTCAGCGTTGTTGTTTGTAAGTGTTACTGTTTACTGTAAGTATCATTGTCTACTGTAGGCCCTAAGTTACGGCAGCATAGTATCTGGTTCCGCAAGGAAATCGTATATTGGGCTGCTAGACAGGGTCCACCACCAGGGACTGCGCCTGTCCCTTGGGGCCTTCCGCACCTCACCAGTTCAGAGCCTCTACGTCGAAGCCAATGAACCATCACTTAACAACAGGAGAATCAAACTGGCCATGCAATATGTAGTCAAAATAAAAACTAATGATTTGAATCCTGCACACGTCTATTCATTCGAGCAACATGACGAATCCAGGTATGAAGCCAGGCCGAATTACATCCGGCCACTGAGGCTCCGAATGAAACCTCATTGTGGCCTTAGGTGTGGATTTGGACATGTTGGAGGATGCCAAGTCTCAGAACATCCCCCGTGGTCATTGAGGAAGCCATCGGTTATCCTCCGACTCATGGAACTGAGGAAGTCTGGGACACATCCACTCGAATACCAAGGACTCCATGCAGTGATTCAAGGCCAGTTTGCAGACCACCTCTCCATATACACTGATGGTTTGAAAGACCAAAGCCGGGTAGCTGCTGTGGCAGTCTGCCGACGGAAAGAATTTGGCGTACGCTTGCCCGATCAGAGCTTGATTTTCACTGCGGAAGCCCGAGCACTCCTTCTCGCATTGGAGTGTATCGAGGTATCCAACCACACTAACTATGTTATATACAGTGATTCGTTCTCCTGCCTCCTGGCTGTTGCTGGACTGAAAACGAATCACCCTATTCTAGCAGCGGTCATTTATAAATTGAACCAACTGGCAATGGTTGGGTATGACATCCACCTGTGCTGGGTGCCTGGCCATGCCGGCATACAAGGAAACGAATGAGCTGATCGGGCTGTGAAGAAGGCCCTGAACTGTGATCTTGAACCGTGCCTGATCCCTCACTCTGATCTGAAACCACTAATAGCCACCCACATAAAAACCAAATGGCAACATGAGTGGGATGAAAACGTTAATAAACTTAAAGAAATTGAACCATCTGTGGCAAAACCACCACAGACTCATGCGGGAGGTCGGCGGGACCAAGTGGTCCTTAGTTGCTGCCGTATTGGCCACTCCTGGCTTACACATGCTTTTCTGCTCAAGGGGGAACCTCCCCCTGAATGTATTGGGTGTCAGTCCTCGCTGACACTCAAACACATTATACTAAGTTGCGTTGATTTGTTGGCCCTGCGCCAACAGTTCTACACTGCAGACAGTATGCATGACCTATTTACTAAGGTAAAAAAGGAAAACATTTTAGCCTTTTTGAGGGCAGCTGGACTGTACCACCTCATATAGTTTACTAAATAGATTCTATCAATTATTAATCAGACTTTTCTTTTTCTATGGGAATTTGTTTCTTTTGACCACAAATATATGATTGTGAACTTTCTAATTTGATGAGTGTTTATTGGCACATAATTGATTGTCTGCTTTTACATGTAAAAGTGATCGTTTGAACAAAAGACAAACAATTCTTCTCACCGTGAATATGGCCTATGCTGCCGACACGGCATAAAGCAACCACCAATCAATCAATCAACATCAATCAGTAGCTCATCCATGGCTGGTCCTTGGTGGTCCGTGGTGATCCATGGCTGGTCATTGGTGGTCCGGCATCATCAGGGGTCGGCCCCGGATGTTTTTATAAAACATCCGGGGTGATCTGGAGCGATCCAGGGAATATTGCAATCAGGGGTTAACCGGTATCATCCGTGTTTGATCCGTGACTCATCCGGGTAGTTTGTGTGTTGTCCAGGCGTCATCCGGGGCAGTCCAGGTCATTTTATACTCCGCACTATCCAGGAGTAGTCCGGGGGTTGTCCGGGGCTGATCCAGGACTAATCCGTGGCTGCACCGGGTAGTCCGGGGGTTGTCCGTGCTGTGGTCCGTGGGTAGACCGTGGCTCGTCCGGGTAGGTGTGAGAGCGGGGCAAAAACGACCAAAAATAGCGATTTTATCCGGGGCGATCCGGGGGAGTGGTCCGGGGGTGGTCCGGCTTAAAATCCGGGCTTCGTCCGAGTAGGTGTCACTTGGGCTTAATGTAAGTGTTACTGTCTACTGTGTCCCTGTCTATCGTAAGTACCACTGTCTATTCTGGTGCTGTCAATTGTGCGACTGCCTACTCTATTATTATCAACTGTAAATGTCGCTGTCTATTGTGAGTGTCATTGACTACAATTAATGTTTCTATCAACTGTAGGTGATATTGTCAAATGTAAAAGTTATTGTCTGCATAAAATGTTATTGACTACAGCAAGTGTTTTTGTCAACTGTAAGTGTAGGTGTAAATGCTAATGCCCCAATCACACGAGGCCTGCGTTCGCTTACGATCGATTCGCGACGTCAAAACGTCCTCATTGCGCCCTCCTTATGCCCTCCTTAAGTGCTGGCGCCGCGAGGACGCCAACCTCCCGGTGTCCATTTCGGAAATTTTGGACGCAAGGAGGTTGCAGCTGCTGCACCTGCAACCTCCTTGCGCCCTGTTCCGGCGGCGCCATTCAAAACTGGTTGGCACCCTGATGCATCCCTGGCGCCGACCTGGTGCCGACTTGGTGTCGACCTGGTGCTGACCTGGCGCCGACCTGGCGTCGACATGGCATCGACCTGGCACCAACCTGGTGCCAACCTGGCACCGACCTCTTGGTTGGTAAGTTGCCGGCGACCTGGCGGTGCCAACACATACGATGCCGCACTCACCGCGTGGTTGGCGCCATCCTTTCCCCAACCCGGCACCGCCCTGGCCCCAACCCGGTGCCGACCCGGTGCTGACCAAGTGCCACCCTGGTACTGACTCGGCGCCGCCCTGGCACTGCCCTGGCGCCGACCTGGCACCACCCTGGTGCCGCCCTGGCCCCGACCACGTATTTGAATCAATGTATCGAGTGCGACGCTGGGAGGTTGGCATTCTTTTGGCTGCAAAGAGGTTGGCAGCGAACACTGGCTCTCGTGTGACTGGGGTACAAGGTCAACTATCAGAATTACTGTCCATTGTAAGTAAGCCTACTGGTTTCTATTGGAAGTGTATGTATGGCTGATAGAACAGCGACTCTCTCAGACAAACCAGCCTTCACGACCACTCCGACCAGCACGTCCGTCGTAGAGGGTGCTCGAGCCTCCCTCCACTGTGTCGGATCCGGGTACCCCCGGCCAAGGGTCACGTGGTACAACTCGACGACCAATCAGACGCTGAGCACCGGTCACGGCGTACAGGTTCTCGCAAATGGGACACTAGTTCTTGAGAGTGTATCCAGGTGGCAACAGGGTCTGTATACCTGCGCGCTGGAGAATGAAGTCGGCAGAATGACTGTGAAGGCAGCGCTTGAGATAATGGGTAAGAGACTGCGCATGACGTCTACTTCAAAATAGTAATCTAACACATTTGATTCAAATTTTCTGTTCAGTCATTAAATAATTTACAATGAAATTAATTTTGTTGTCAAAGGAAAGTTAGTTTTATTTAACGACACCTCTAGAGCACATTGATTTTTAACATTGGCTATTGGACGTCAAACGTATGGTCATTCTGACATATTTCTTTGGAGGAAACCCGCTGCCACCACATAGGCTACTTTTTCCGATAAACAGCAAGGGGTCATTTATATGCACTTTCCTACAGACAGGACAGCACATACCAGAGCCTTTCATGAACCAGTTGTGGACCACTGGTTGGAATAGAAAATAGCCCAAACTGCAAATGTGTCCACTGAGCAGGATCGATCGATGACCGACACCTTCACAGGTGGACACGCTGCCGCCTGGGCTACATCCCACGCTTATTTTTCCCCCCTTTTTTCCCTTTTTTTCCCATTTTTTTATTAAACCGAAAAGGCTAACTTCAAAGTGCCTTCAAATATCAAACTTCTCTATAATAATATTAAACCACCAGTTTGTTGTTTTCAGTCCCTCCCACGTTTCTAAGCTCGCCGGTAGATGCCGTTGCTAAGGAGGGTGCCACGATCTCCATGCCCTGTCTTGCGGATGGAGTTCCCACTCCCACCACTAGGTGGCAGCTCCACAATGACAGGCCATTTATTGTGGGTAAGTGCAATAATATTTGTGGATCTCATTTTTAATTACATCAAGACAGGGTCATGTCAGTTAATGGGAAATCTACAAATGTTGATGCATGGTCATGTCAGTTAATGGGAAATCTATCACTGTTAATACATGGTCGTGTCACTTAATGGGACATCTAACATTGTTGATGCATGGTCATGTCAGTTATTGGGAAATCTTGTAATGTTAAAACATGGTTATGTCAGTTAATGGCAAATCTATGAATGTTAATACATGGTCATGTCAGTTAATGGGAAATCTACCAATGTTGATGTCTGGTCATGTCAGTTCCCCCATCACATAAACCGTGCCCATAACATCAGCACAGTTTATGCAATAACCCACCACCTTAACCTGTAATACTGAACTTACTATAGCTAACCCATGAACACACTAACACACTAACACATTAACCTCCTTCATAATTCTCAATATGCCCTACCTAAGTACTCGCTGAAGTACTTATTTACAATGTAATGTAAACGGCTGGAAGACCAGTGATTCAGTGCTGAAAAAAAAGTATGTTCTGATGAATAAGTTGTTTTACCGACAACAACAAAAGTTAACTAAGCTCAACTACACGCTTCTGCCACACAGAGCGCAACATGGCTCTGCCCCCTAACGGGACGCTGACGATCAACGGACTGGTCCCCGGGCAGTTCGGCACCTACGTGTGCAGCGCCACCAGTAGCGCCGGGATGCGCGCGCAGACTTCCGTCATTCGGCTTCGCCGTAAGTGTCTTCCAATAATTTACGACAATGATTTTTTTTGTTTTGGTAAATGAATTTTAATCATATATATCTTTTTGTCAGTGCCATAGCAGTGGGTTTCCTGCCATAAGTGTTAGAGGTATATAGGTATTTACACAAACAAATTTACATGGTTTATGTAGGAAATTGAAGTGTGTTGCACACTGTCGCAAGTTGGTACCCGTCCTGAAGTAAATTAAGAAATTGAAGTGTACACAATGAGTATGAGACACCTCAACTCATTTTACATTGATTTACAAGGTTTTACTTGTTGGTTTAGGATTTCCAATACGAATACCCTTAATTACTTACTCTTAGTTCAATGTGATCAGATGTTCTTTTATTTATTATATTCGTTTGTACACAGTACGATTTCGGTGTTAGTTTGAGTATTTTTTTATTAGTAAGTCAAGATGGCTGACAAAATAACAAGAAACCAAATTACAGAGGAGTTAAAATCAGGGCACTTAGAACTGTCTACAGACGTCAAATAAATTGTCTGTAAATGAAATGCATGCCAGAGCGCAAATCAGCTACCTTAACGAAAGGAGGGATTCACATCTTCTCACTCTCATGTATAGCAATGAACAATATGTTGACCGTATAAACAGAATAATCACACAGAGTGATGCTATACTCCTAAAAATACCCAAGCCATTAACAAATAAGCTGACTAAAGCACCGATTAACAAAGGTGGAACATTATGGAATAAACTCCCAGTGAGGACAAGATGATCCAGAAATGTCCTTGAATTCAACAACTTTATAAAAGTACAACAGGCCTCCCAGACACCTACACAGTTACAGGTATTCTAAAGGCCACCCTTGCTCTGACCCTTACCCACATATATATATACAGTCTACTCTGTCTATGACGGACACCCATGGGACTGGAGCAAGATGCCATTATAGAGAGATCCGTTATAGGCAGAGACTGTCTGACGGAATGGGTTGAAAGCAATGTTTATCTTTTATACTTGACTGACTAGGATGGTCCTTATGAAGTCATTTCTACATTTAGTCATTTCTACAATTAGTCATTTCTACTATTCATCACTTCTTCAATTTGTCATTTCTACAATTTGTCATTTCTACAATTTGTCATTACTACAATTGGTCATTTGGACAATTAGTCATTTCTACTATATCACAACTATATGGCATGTCGTTATTGACAGAGAATATTAATCAAATAGGTGAAAAAAACGGCTTGTTGTCCACATAAGATAGTTGTCCATTAGACACAGAGGCAATGCCATTAAATTAAAGGGGTGCCGTGATGGGACCAGCACTTTTTGCCATTATTGACAGAGATTCGTTATTGACTGAGGCCATTATTGACAGAGTAGACTGTACATGTTCTCAAGTGCATCCTGAGCTCCTTCCCACCTCTAGTGCACCTTCTTGCAACATCCAAAACATACCTAGTACCAAACATTTTCAGAGAAATTGACACAAGCTTCATCAGATATAAATCCCCACTGCAAGTTCAGGCTTCCCATCCATTTACCGGGCCACACAATACAAGACACTAACAATTACTAATTAGATGACTCAAACAGTATTGCAATAACATTCACATCATAGGCCTACTACCAACACACTAACATCCGCTATTCTGATCTACTTAACTTTCTCCTTTCTCACCGTCATACTTCATCCTTCAGTATATAATAACTTACATTTATGGGCAAATCGGTGTACCTATTTACAAGGTACCAGTCTACTACTTGGGATTAAATCCACTGATTTGCATATTCACCACTGTTTACTATATATATATATGTGTATTTGAAAATATTATATATATATGAGGTATAATGTATTAGGCGAGTATAAAGATTCGCAAGGTATTATTACTTATTATTATTGTTATCATCCATAAGTTACAACACTGTACCAGTGGTGCCATCTCGCCCACCTCACCTACTCAGGATGTTTACCAGTGTCAGTCGCACTGGATATATTTGAGAAAAAGGGAACACCAGGCGCGGTGGCCGAAGCGGTAGAGCTTGCGGAAGTTTGGATGGTTTGAATCCCGGTCGAGTCAATACAATGACTTAAAAATTTATACTTGTCACTTCCTAGTCAGCTGCTCGGCATTATTAGGATAGGACAAGGGCTGGTTAGCACAGTGTCAGGATAATGTGCCTGAGTGGGATGTCAGGTCATGGTGGCAGTGGCCTGATCTCCCAGTGGGGCAGCACTATAAAGTCGCCATGATTGTGCACAAGTGGGTACCCGTCCTGATATGACAATAGATGTTGCCAGGATGTAAAACTCCAACAACCAACCAACCAACTCTCTCTTACCATTTCCGTTTGTTTCTGATTATTTATCAGTAAAACAACCCATCACGATTCCACGAGCAGATATTCCCATATTCACGGAACTCCCCCGGAACGCTACGGGTGCCGTCACTTCCGCTGCGCATTTCCGCTGCGCAGCCTCTGCGCATGCGCAACCGACGCTGCGCTGGTATCGGAGCTACAGACCCGGCATGCTGGGTCAAGAGGTCACCAACGATGGCCTGGAAGGCCGTGGCCACGTCACGCAGGGGGCGCTGGTGTTTGAGGTAAATTTATTTTAAATGTTGTTTTGCTGTCGTTGTTGTTTTTGTGGTGAATTGATTTACCCTGCCCATAACGGATAAGTGTGTTAACACTTGTTTTCATCACTGAACAGCACTAGTTTAATTTCATTCAAATCTTTTGAATTTTGTTTTAGTAATAATTTAGGTTTTCTTGTCTATGGGTTGTATCTGTTTATAGATCGCAAACAGTCCAAACTCTGGCTTTTGTTATTCTTTGCATTAGTCCATTTACAGATAATATTGTATGTGTGTATTTCTATTGCAACTTGTTAAAGTTGCCTAGTCCGATGGTTTTGAATTTCTGTATTTTTTCTGAGATAAACATATTAGATCGATCACTAGTATCTACTTTACATTACTTCAAAGTTACTTTTATTTTAAATGGTAAACTTTTGAGATATTTTGAGTGCAAACATGGAACATTAGTTTTGGCAAGCTTGCCAAAACTCTGACACCATAGACTTCTGCAGTAACAGGTTCTGTTAAATTGACTCGGTATTGCCTTCTATGCAGAAACAAATGCTTAATAAGTGTATCAGTATCTACGTTAGATATGTAGAATCAAATCTAAATAATTATTTTGGTTTTGAAAATTTGATGCTTCATCGGACTATGCAGGTTTAATTTAATTAACCTTAAGGTTTCTGTAGTTCCTTGTTTGTGCTGTATAAAAGGAAATATACATCATCAGCCAGCATCATATTGTAGTGGTCTGCACTGACCTCTCAGGCAAGTAACCACATAGACAGGTAGGCGTGGGGAGTGTGTTGATATCAGGGAGCCTAGGTGGTGTAATGGTTAGCACACTGGCACGGAATGCAAAGAGATGTGGGTTCGAGTCCCGCTCTAGGCGCAGTATTTCCCATTTTCATCACCCCCACGACACTGGTTGCCGTGATCAGGATCCTGTACAAGCTTTGCGCTGTATGGTTGTTGAACCTACCCTGTGTATGTATGTGTTAGTGCATTGCCTGTATGTATGTAATTGTAAGCATTACAAGACTTACAATTCCAGGGGGACGAGTGTAGTGGTCTGCACTGACCTCTCAGGCAAGTAACCACATAGACAGGTAGGCGTGGGGAGTGTGTTGATATCAGGGAGCCTAGGTGGTGTAATGGTTAGCACACTGGCCCGGAATGCAAAGAGATGTGGGTTCGAGTCCCGCTCTAGGCGCAATATTTCCCATTTTCAACACCCCCATGACAATATCATGCATCTTGCATCTACTGCTACAGTAGCATTTCTATTTTAGACAAATAAAAAGGGATGAGTGATGGTGACATAAAATCACCATCAATTACTCCTTTCTGTCTCAATTTGTTGTTTCGAACTTCTTTTTTGTAAAGTAATAACTGAAACAATAGTAATCAATAAATATAATTAAAAGTATATCAATGACAGTACTTAATTAATCTATTTAAGTATGATGATTTGAAGAAAAAAGAAATACCGAGATGAATTTTCGGAACATAATGAAATATGGTTGATTTGTATTGTTGTTCTTGTATGTAGGATAGCAATGTTTGTAAACACATGAACTCTTTCCTCCTGACCGGAAGTTTGCGAGTTCGGTTCCCGGTCGAGTCAAACCAATGACTTAAAAATTGTTACTTGTCACTTCCTAGCCTGGTGCTCGGCATTATTAGGATAGGGCAAGGACTGGATAGCTCGGTGTTAGGATAATGTGATTGAGTGGGATATCGGGTCATGGTGGTGGTGGCCCGATTTCCCAGTGGGGCAGCACTATAAAATCGCCATGAGTGCATACTGTTACAAGTCGGTACCCGTCCTGATATGACTTTAGATGTTGCTAGGATGTAAAAGAACAACAAACAAACTTTCCTCCTGTTACCAGTCACAAAGTTGTGACTAGCGTATTTTGATATTGGATGTCCATTAGTAAGCGCTACCGTTGCTGACTACTGTCAGGTGTCCTAGTCTCAGGGCATGCACAAAACACGATGTGTTTTTTTTTTTGGTATTTGTTCAAGTGTTTTTATTCCTCAGAATAACATATTGTCAGTGCTGATGCACTGGTCTTCCAGCCCTAATTGTGATATACAAGTGGACTCTTCCAGCTCTGTATTGCAACTGCCTTTATTAGTTATTAGTCAGTCCTTATCTCAGCTACTGGTCACTTGATCACCTTATCAGTTGACTGGACAATTAAAGTTGCACAGTCCGATGGTTTTGAGTTTCTGAAATTTTCTGAGATAAATACATTAGGTTGATCGTTATTATGTATCTTACTTTACCTTGAAGTAACTTTTAATTCAAGCGGCTAACTTTTGAGATATTTGAAGTGGAACCATGCAGAATTAATTTTGCCAAGCATGCCAAAACTCTGACCCCATAGACTTCTGCAGTAAAAGGTTCTTTTCAATTGCCTCAGTATTCCCTTCTATGAGGTGACAGATATTTAATAAATGCACAGGTATCTAAGTAAGATATGTAGAATCAAATTTAGATAATCGTTTTGGTTTTGAAAATTTTATATTTTCCTCGGACTAGGCAGCTTTAACATACATTACACTTATGACAATTACCACTACACACTAAACAAAGCTACAACAATATAGATAGACAATTACAATACAATAAGCAAAGCATCGATATAAATGACTGTTAGCGAAAAAGATTAGAGAAAAAAGGCAGATATCGAAAATGCATGGAAACATTCAGTAAATGTTAGAAATTCCTAATTATTTCTCCATAAGCTCTAGTTGTTTAATCTACTATTGCCTCATATCGAAATGGTGCATGTTAACGTAACATGTCTAATTCACTGGGCGGGGACGGAACCCCCGACAAGACCCGACCCCACTCCGCCTTGATATAGAACACCCATACGCCCAGCACTCTGCCGCCACCTAGCGTTAACCCTGGGTACCCCCCTCCACCCACAGGAGGAGGACACGACCCACTCCCGCCAAAAAGAACACGTGACCGTTAAAACTCCACCCGCCTCCACGGCCACAACCCCTCCAGCTCCCGATCGGACAACTCCAACCCTAACTTCACGCAACGTAACGCAACGCAACGAAAATAATGCCGACCCCACGCAAATCAGCACGCAACACACCAAAAAAGGGCGGTAACAACAACCCACCAAAAGGGCGAGGACGCCCAAAGAAAACTATCACCGGGAGGAAGGAAGCCACGGATAATCTGTGCGATGCAGATAACACGGCCGACAACCAGACGCTGTCACCACCACCGCAGTCACAACAACCACTGTCACAAGAACCGCCACAGCCCTCAGCGGACACCAGCGGCATGGGTAGTGGCATCCTGGAGGCCATACAGGCGATGATGGCCGATCAGATAAAGGACCTCCGCACGGACATACTTGCAACAGTGGATGCAAGGATGGGCGCTGCCACAGAAACTACAATCCAGCAACACCGAGCGCAAGGAGTGACGCCACGCGCCCCTCCGACCACAGCCTCAACGGTCGGAGCACCAACCGGCAACAGTCCCCCGGCTCAGCCCATGCTCACACCGGTCGTGACGTGCTCGGCCCCCCAGGCCGCTTACCACCAACGGCAGCCTCCCCTAGCTACACACCCCCGCAACCCACAATGCCACCCACTTCAGTGATGCTTACACGGAGGATAGTAATATACAAGCAGGATACGGCCAATACGTCGCCCCGGACTATGAGACTCACAGCACTGACCGCGCGGAAGCCATCAACGAGATGCTCGCAGCAGCAGGTTCAGCACTCGGCCGTAAAAAAGGTAAACCCAAATTCCTTCCTCATCTCTATGTGATACGTGGCACCAAACGCGAGAAGGTAGGCCTGGGCGATGCGACCTGGCCCGAGTACTGCGCGCTCTGTTCAAGGATGGGGAAGACGCAGCATCCCCCATGACTGGAAGCCAATGGATTCCGAGCAACCACCATCAGCTGAGGACAATGGCCACCGTTCCCTGGACTGAACACCTGCCGCAATGTCCCGACATGTTCGACATGATTACGACGCGCTGCACTAGGTATCGATTTGTGTCGCCATCACGACATCCAGAGAGTTCTGCTTTGTGAGCGCAATAAATCAACCGAAAACAAACCCACACGTACTAACATAAAAAAAAAAAAAAATGGCAAAGTCGATGGGTACCAATACTACTACGGTTAAAAGCGCAAAAACAGACTTTAATAAAGAGACAGACGGGAAGCCCTGCCACGTCTGGAACTGGGGTAACGACTGTGGCTTCACGGCGTCGCACGGCCAACACCCCGACCGAAAAGTCCACATATGCGCGTGGTGTGCGAACAAATACCACAGGTCCAACAGCCACCAGGAACGCGCGTGTATGAACAAAAAGCGCTTCATGGAGAGAAAGATACCGTCGAGCTCTGAACCCGCCACCCAGCAGACGAGCCAGGTTTTTTGCTAGGCGGCTCCACCCCCCCAGCTGACAGCACGGGGCGGCTCCACCCCCCCAGCTGACAGCACGGGCAAGGAGCCAGACGACAGTGCACGCCAGAACAGATACACCACAGTGTGCAGGACTCACAAAGTAAACAAACCAACCGGTGGCGCCCCAGGCGGGCCCGACAACAGCAGAGACCTCGCCTGGAGGAGACGCCCCCCCGAACCTGACAGCGCACCGCGTAGCGGCACCCCCCACACCCCCGGTGACCTAATTAACACTAGGGCGAACAAGGTCAGCAGAAACCACGCCACCAACGGGATGGACTGCAGTGCCTCACATACCACAACGCATACTAACGATATTACGAACTGCATCTGCGCGGATGACTCGGACTGCACCGAATGTAACAGCAACTTCGCCACCACCGACAGTGATCCTGACAGCAGCCACGAGGCCGGCGACCAGGAGGCCAGCCCTACTGCACGCCACACTGACCTCTCGAATTGTGTGTGTGCCGAGGTCTCGGACTGTAGCCTATGCAATGACGTGACAGATGAGCTCCACACGGATGATGGCGACGACAGCAGCACCGGAGGGTACGACGCCACACCGGCAAAACCAGTCAGCGGGGGCGGTGTGAGGAAACGCCCCCGCTGCGAGTGTCCCGGCATGTGTAAGGGTGTGTGTACAAACTATACTACGGTCGCCGGCGCCTGCTTCCCCCCTGAAACACCAAGGGGCAGCACCAGCGGTGATAGCCAGGAGGAACATGGCCGCCACCGCACACACGGCGACACAGGTGGCGCCACCTGGAAAGAGGCCGGCCGAGGTGACAACAACAACAGCCGCGACTACCCCGCTGACCCACAACACGGCCACACCCCCCATAGACGCGACCACGCCCACGACCACCCGGACGCAGACACGAGCACCAGCTCGGATGGGGGAACGAAGCCACACACCAAGCGCCTCAAAGTAATGGTGGGTGAACTCCACAAAGCCTCAGACACACCCGACTCAGACGAAGACGGCCAAGGATACGCGACCCTCCCCCTGGTATCTCCACAACACTACCGTACCACACTTGACACCATCTGGCCATGCCCACTGGAGGACCAGTGGACCCGCCACGCAGAATACCTTGCAATATACAAGACGGTACGCCAAACAGCCCTCCCCAACTACATGGGAGCCAGGATACCAATACCCTCTGGCCTGAACATCCCACAATGGAGGAGGATGCTCACCGGATACCATGACTACGAGATAGTAGACTACCTCGAGTTTGGCTGGCCGGCAGACTACACTGCCGCCACGCCCCCCACACCGACCATGACTAACCACGCGAGGGACGCAACCCAACTGGACGCCATCAGGGACTATATAACAACTGAGAAAGGCCACGGAGCACTCCTCGGGCCGTTCAACAAGCCCCCCTTCCACCCCTGGTCACAAGTAAGCCCCATCATGACCCACCCCAAAAAGAACACTACCGACAGGCGGGTCATAGTCGACCTCAGCTGGCCAAAGGGGGGCAGCGTAAACTCCGGAATAAAGAGAGGCCATTACCAAGGACGCCACTGCACATACAGCCTAGCCGGGATAATGGACGCAGCAGACGAGGTGGCCCGGGTGGGGCGAGGGGCGTATGCATGGGGGGCTGACCTCGCCAGGGCATACCGGCAACTAAGGACCTGCCCGCTCACCACACCTCTCTTTGGCATAACGGTCGATGGTCAGTACTACACGGACGTGGCCCCACCTTTTGGGTGCCGCACATCCTCAATGGCCTGCGCCAGGACGACAAACGCAGTTGTCTACCTCCTGAGGAGGCGGGGCCACTTTGTCCACTGCTACCTCGATGACTTCGTGGGCGTGGCACCCACCAAGGAAGAGGCGGAGAAGGCGTACAACGACTGCCTAGAGATCACAGCCCGGCTCGGCCTGGCCCTCTCCCTAAAGAAGTGCACCCCGCCCACGAAGGTCATCGAGTGGCTCGGCTTCCGCCTAGAAATCGACGGGATGCGGGTCACCATACCAACGGACAAGCTAGAGGACACCCTCACCGAGTGCAAAAAATGGGCCGCCCCCAGACAGGCTACTCGTAAAGACCTTCAGAGGCTGGTGGGCCGCCTCCAACATGTGGCGAAATGCGTCATCCCCGCCAGGCGATTCATGGCCAGGAGACGCGAGGCACTGAGGCAGGCCCCCTTCAGCGGCAGTCAACAGGTACACGACGAACTCCGGGCCGACATCCGCTGGTTCCTGGAGTTCGCCAGACGCTCCAACGGCCTGGTCCTACTCCCAAGTGACCCCAAACTCCCATGGGTGATCGAATGCGACTCATGCCTCACAGGGGGCGGGGCATACTCACCAAGCGAGTAATACGGCCAGCAATACCCAGCCAGCTTACAGGACAGCATGGCGAACATTGCTCACCTGGAGGCCATCAACCTAGTCGTGGCACTGAAGGCGCTCGCACCCCCACACCTCGACAAATACCACATAACCATCAACACGGACAATGCCGCCAGCCAGCAGGTCCTCAACAACGGCACCGGCCGTGATAAGACCCTCACAGCATGCGCCAGAGAGATATGGCTGTTTGCCGCAACACACTCATGCGAGGTGGAGATACTCCACGAGCCCGGCTCTGAACTCATCCTGGCAGACGCCCTGAGCAGGCGAGCAACAGACAGCAAAGCCCAGGCCGTCGCAGCCACACTCTGTAGAAACCTAGCAATAACTGAAATTAATGTGAATTTTAATAGAGTATTTACCGCGGGACTGTAGATAACCTGGGTAGCTCACACCTATTTGCTCTCCCTCCCCAGGTTATACAAATGAACAACACGAACGCATCCTCCACCTGTACTTTGCAGGACTATCAGCAGGCACGTGGAGGAACAAAGCGGCCCAAGCAAAGCAGTACATCGACTTCGCAAACCACCACCAGGCCGACCCTCTTGCCCCCACCCAGTACGACATACTCGCATATATCTCACACCTGAGAGGAAAACTATCGACACCAGGAGCGGTCCTCAACTATGTGAGCGGGGCAAAGACCTGAGTGCAGATATGCGGGGGAGACGTCTCGGCATTCAGCACCTACCCCGTCGCACTAATGAAGCGCGGGGTGCAGCGGCTCACCACACACATCCCCCGTCAAGCCCCGCCCCTCACACCCCATGACCTCCTCCAGGTGACCCGATACCTCACATCCGCGGGCCCCACAGCAAAGGTGCTCAAGATGGCGATCCTGATAGGATACTACACCCTCCTCCGTCAAGGAAATCTCGCCCACACAGGAGCAACGACCGACCCGGCCCACACCATCCAGGCCCGAGACGTTGTCCCATCACCGTCTGCTCTCAACATCACCGTCCACTCCACCAAGACTAGGTGGAGGACAGGACAGACTTACCGGGTGCTAGTTCCGGCCATTCCCGGCTCTCCATGCTGCCCACTAGCAGCCTGCTAGACTATAATCGCCTAACCAACGCCACCCCCACCTCGGGCCGCCTTCAAGTGGGCTCCCTTCTCACCCCTGCGTTCCTAGACGCTCAGGATGGCCCTGGCGGCCTCTGGGAACCAACAGGCAGAGAAGTACACACTGCACAGCCTCAGGAGAGGGGGGGCCCAGGCCTGCGCCGCATCTGGGGCCCCCCTCGGGGCGATCATGGAGCTGGGGACGTGGTCCTCAGCCTCCGTCCATACATACGTCCTGCGGGGCCAAATCACCGCCGGACCACGAGCCCTCTCCTCCATATTTGGTAAAGGGCTCGAATCCGGTCCCCACATACCACCACTGGGACCCAAAAAACCCCCGGGACGAACGAACCACTAAGGACTAGCATCCAGATAAGAAAACACCCGACATGTAAACCTCTGAACGAAGAAAAAAATAAACCACTGTATGGAATTGCTGTCTCCGCCTTAGTGAATTGTGCATGTTAACGTAACATGTCTAATTCACTGGGCGGTGACGGAACCCCCGACAAGACCCGACCCCACCCCGCCTGGGATATAGAACACCCATACGCCCAGCACTCTGCCGCCACCTAGCGTTAACCCTGGTACCCCCCTCCACCCACAGGAGGAGGACGCGACCCACTCCCCCCAAAAGAACACGTGACCGTTAAAACTCCACCCGCCTCCACGGCCACAACGCCTCCAGCTCCCGATCGGACAACTCCAACCCTAACTTCAACCCACCCACCCACACCTCACAAAGACCACGGGAAGGGTAAAGGGCTCGAATCCTGTCCCCACATACCACCACTGGGATCAAAAACCCCACGGGACGAACAAAACACAAGGGCTAGCACCCAGATAAGACAACACCCGACATGTAAACCTCTTAACGAAGAAAATAAAAAACCACTCTATGGAACTGCTGTCTCCGCCTTAGTGAATTATCAATATTGACATGATGTGACCTTTGACACCCCCAGACCCTGGAGCAGGGCGATGAAGGCTGGTATGTGTGTGTGGCTGCCAACTTGCATGGAAACGCTTCGGGACGCGCCTACCTGGACGTGAAGGGTGAGCCGACTGTGCACACACATTGTCAAATATTTTGATCTTTTTTTTGGGGGGGGGGGGGGGAGTGGGGGGGGGGGGGGGGTTGTAAGTCAAATAGTTATTGTTGACTCTGTATTAAAGTTGCATAGTCTGATGGTTTTGAATTTTTGTATTTTTTCTGAGATAAATATATTAGATCGATCACTAGTATTTCCTTTACATTAGTTCAAAGTTACTTTTTATTCTAAATAGTAAACTTTTTTAGATATTTTGAGCACAAACATGGAAAATTAGTTTTGGCATGCTTGCCAAAACTCTGACACCATAGACTTCTGCAGTAACAGGTTCTGTTAAATTGACTCAGTATTGCCTTCTACGCAGAAACAAATGCTTAATAAGTGATTCAGTATCTAAATTAGACATGTCAAATCAAATCTAGATAATTGGTTTGGTTTTGAAAATTTTATATTTCATCGGACTATGCAGCATTAAGTATTTCAGCAATAATACATAGATGTACTTAATCTATCCCACAAAATGTATCCAAAATATGCTGGAAGTGAGGTGGATGTCAGCTGGAAGTCAGCTGGAAGTCAGCTGGATGTCAGCTGGAAGTCAGCTGGAAGTAAGCTGAGGTAAGCTGGAAGTCAGCTGGAAGTCAGCTGGAAGTGACATGGAAGTAAGCTGGAAGTAAGGTGGAAGTAAGCTGGAGGTAAGTTGGAGGTAAGCTGGAAGTAAGCTGGACGTGAGCTGGAAGTAAGGTGGAAGTCAGCTGGAAGTAAGCTGGAAGTAAGCTGAGGTAAACTGGAGGTAAGCTGGAAGTAAGCTGGAAGTGAGCTGGAGCTAAGCTGGAAGTGAGCTGGAGCTAAGCTGAAAGTAAGCTGGAAGTAAGCTGGAAGTGAGCTGGAAGTGAGCTGGAAGTGAGCTGGAAGTAAGCTGGAAGTAAGCTGGAAGTAAGCTGGAAGTAAGCTGGAAGTAGGCTGGAAGTGAGCTGGAAGTAAACTGGAAATAAGCTGAGATAAGCTGGAAGCAAGCTGGAAGCAAGCTGGAGGTAAGCTGGAAGTGAGCTGGAAGTATGCTGGAAGTGAGCTGGAAGTAAGCTGGAGGTAAGCTGGAAGTGAGCTGGAAGTAAGCTGGAGGTAAGCTGGAAGTGAGCTGGAAGTAAGCTGGAAGTAAGCTGGAAGTAAGCTGGAAGTAAACTGGAAGTAAACTGGAAGTAAGCTGGAGGTAAGCTGGAGGTAAGCTGGAAGTAAGCTGGAGGTAAGCTGGCAGTAAGGGCACAGCAGGATGGTGGTGTAAGGTTGTGCATCCATAGACTGTTTCCTTTTTCCGTGCTCGCTTGTGACCATGTGATGCGCCACACAGACAATGAACATGTTCAGTCTCTATGTTCCCGGTCAGTACATCACATGTGCCATGCACAAGGCCATTCGATACCTGGGTCCAACCAAACCACTAAGCAATACACAGGTTCATTGTCTGTGTGGCGAGTCACAAGCGAACACGGAACAAGGGAACAGTCTGTGGATGTACTCTGGATATACCTCGTGTATCCAGATCACTTGGCCATTTGACTATTGTGTAATTAATTGTATGTTTCATTCGGTGGTTCAGAAGAATAAATACATTGGCCAGTCTCCCAGAGTTTCGGCGTTACTTACACGGCCTAATAGACCACTTTCAATGCTTATAAACATTGTGTATGCGTGCGCACATTGGCTGCAGAACGAAGGCACACTGCCATTGAGTTTGCAGATACGTGCAGGGCAACACGTCGATTTTATTCAAAATTAATAAACAGAATACAGAACCCTTACCATATAAATTTAAAATAATCTTTCCATTGAATATGGTTTCTCTATGTGTGCCAAGCTGTTTGTTTCTAGGTCGTGTAGTTTGAGAGATATTACACTTTTTCTGTATGAAGATTGCTCACGGCCATTGACAATGCATTGAGTTTGCCGATACATGCATTGCAACACGTCGATTTTATTCCAATTTAATAGAAATACAGAACCCTAACCTTATGAATTTAATATAATCCTTTCGTTGAATATGTTGTATGTATGTGTTCCAAGCGGTTTGCTTCTAAGTGGTATAGTTTTAGAGATATTTCACCTTTTCTCTATGAAGATTGCTCATAGCCATTGAGTTTGCAGTTTGACAGTGTGTCATCCTGCAGCCAAGCTGCACGCGTCATCATCATCATCATCATCATGTCAGTCGCGATACGACAAAGACTGCTTTCATTATTTGACTGCCGCTCTCCATTTAGCTCTCTGCTGTGAGAGTTGCGTCCATGAGTCGGTCTTAATGTCTCTCAGCTTCAGGTTTCTCTAGATGGTATCCTTGAACTGGAGACGATGGCGCCCTCTCTTTCTGTAACCAGAAGACAGTTGAGAATAGAGGATCTGCTTTGGTAGCCTGTCTGATGACATCCTCCTGAGGTGTCCAGTCCACCGGCTGCATGTGTACTGACCTAAATACCTATGCTTACGTCATATGAAATAGGTCTATACTGATATGCTTCTCCCACAGGGCCTCCCAACGTGATCGCTCCGCTGGTTCCAGTTGTAGCAAACCAAGGCAGTCCGGCCACACTCCGGTGCCCAGCGTTGTCTGACCCGCCACCCACGTGGTCCTGGTTGCCGCCTCGTTCTGGAATCGCTGTGACGTCAGGTGATGACGGAACGACATCACGCGACAATTACGTCATCAAGGATGACATGCTGAAGGTGAGGTTGGTTGTTGGTTCAGGAACTAGAGCGCTTTAAAGCTGCATAGTCCGATGACAACATCAAATTTTCAAAACAAAGCAATTATCTAGATTTGATTCTAAATATCTAACTTAGATACTGGTGCACTTATTAAACATTTGGTGTCACCTATAAGGGAATATTGAGGCAATTGAATTGAACCTGTTACTGCAGAAGCCTGTGGTGTTAGAGTTTTGGCTAAATTAATTTTACACGTTTGCACTTCAAATATCTCAAAAGTTTGCCATTTAATATAAAAGTTACTTCAAACTAAACTGAGGTAGATTATAATGATCAACCTAATATGCTTATCTCAGAAAATGAGAGAAACTCAAAACCATCGGACTATGGAACTTTAAATATTTTGTGTGTATCCAAGTTAAAGTTGCATAGTCCGATGCTTTAGAGTGTCTGTCATTTTCTGAGATAAATACATTAGATTTTTGCTATAGACTACCTTACTTTAGTTTGAAGTAACTTTTATTTTAAATGGTTAAATTTGGAGATATTTGAAGTACAATCATGCAAAATTAATTTTGGCAAGCATGCCAACACTCTGATATCATAGGCATCTGCAGTAACAGGTTCTCTTAAATTGCATCTGGATTCCCTTCAGTTTGATGACAAATGTTTAATAAGTGCACCAGTATCTATGTTAGATATGTAAAATCAAATCTAGATAATTGTTTTGGTTTTGAAAATTTGATATTTTCATCGGACTATGCAACTTTAAGTTAAAAAGAAGATTGCGTATTTTAAGAAAAAGGTCTTTAAAAGCATTTGGGTATATGCATGGTGTCGATATACACATTTTTGCATTTTTACTTTCGCACAAAATCATATAAGTATATTTTGGATACATTCTATGGGACAGATTACATACATGTCGTATTGCTAACATACTTAAAGTTCCATAGTCCGATGGTTTTGAGTCTCTGTCATTTTCTGAGACTCAAAACTACTACTATGCTGGCCGCTATTATCTACCTGATCTAAGTTTGAAGTAACTTTTATATTAAATGTCTAACTTTTGAGATATTTGAAGTACAAATTAGTTTTGGCAAGCATGCCAAAACTCTGACACCATAGGCTTCTGCAGTAACAGGTTCTATTAAATTGCCTCAGTATTCCTTTCTATGTGGCGACAAATGTTTAATAAATGCACACTATCGAAGTTAGATAAAAAGAACCAAATCTAGATAATTGTTTTGGTTTTGAAAATTTGATTTTTTCAACGGACTATGCGGCTTTAATGCAAAGTGTCAACAATAACTATTGACTTACAACTAACTCTCTCCCAGGGAAAGGCAAAATCACTATCAATGTAACATGGAAACCACATATCTGGTGCACAGTTTCTGGGAATGACCAACATATAATAAGTTCACTGAAATGAAAAATGTACACCTCCTCGTTTCACAGTCATCACTAATATGGGTAAATAGGTCAATTCCACAGTTCTCTGGAAATACACAAGGAGGTGGGAATGTGGGGATGTCTGTTTGATTACAGCGCTGAGTAGGACATGGTGAGGGACGCGGCTTGCACTGGACGCGGTGGTCGAATCGGTAGAGCGCAGGCTTCCTATGCAGAAGGCCAGGAGTTCCAATCATGGTCGAGTCAAACCACTGACTTATCAAATTTATAAGTATCGGTACATAGCCTGGTGCCAGGCATTACTGGGATAGGACAAGGACTGGTCAGCTCACTATCAGGATAATTGTGACTGAATGGAAAGGAAACTGGGTCATGGTGCCGGCGACCTGGTTTTCCAGTGGGGCAGCACTATAAAGTCACCATGAGTGAGTGTGCACTGTCACAAATCAGTACTCGTCCTGATATCACCGTTGTTTTTGTTGTTTGTTGTTGTTTTACATCCTAGCAACAGCTAAGATCATATCAGGACGGTAATATGAGCCTAGATGTTTCTACGACGTAGAACCCCATTAAACAACCAAATCTAGCACTGCACCAGGCAGCGGGGTTGGCGTTTGGGTGTAGAGGTGGGGGTTGGCACGGGCTCATAGCCCAGTAACACCAGACCTGCGTGTGCTTACGATCGGTTGGTGACTACCATACGACCACCGTATGACCATCATGCGACCTCCTTATGGGGCTGTCACACTACGGCTTATGGCGGCGGTGTATGCATAACATGGCGCAATAATTTGAAAAACGTTATAGCTCGACGTGTGCCGACCTTTTTGCACTGCGGGAGCTTTTGAAGCGTATGCATAACCTATGCGTCGGTTGTCAGACTACGGCGTATGAAAGGTTTTGATAAAATAGATATGAACCAATTTTTCACCATGAATAAAAGAGAAGGCAGTTGGGGCCATACTCTCAAACTAGTAAAACCCAGAGCCATTTCAAAGTTAAGGCAACACAGTTTCTCAAACATGATCATAAATATATGGAACAGTCTCCCACAAAATGTTATTGATGCCGAGTCAATAAATTCATTCAAGAACAGATTAGGAAAAGCATGGGCTGTTGATCCAGGGAAATTTGACCCCTTATTCACCACATGCTACTAATTATTCCTTGTGTTGCATATTTACTTGCACTCAAGCAAAAATGAGACAAATAAGTGTTCACACTTCATGTCTACCATTCGCTATTTCGCTATTTCTATGCGTAACCTACCCCTAGCCTATGGCGGCATATTCAAAGCATATGACGATATATACTCGACGTATTGGGACGTATTTTGACAGTTGGAGGTGACAGGACCAGCGTATGAGTAACCTATGCCGACGCACCCGTAAGCTCTGTGTAACCTATGCTGGACAATGTCTAGCATACATCTAGCGTATGAGAAACGTATGAGGCATACGCCGGCATAGGTTGGAAATTTTGAACATGCACAAAAATTGTTTCGGCGGCTCGACCTACGCCGACGTATGATGGCATATGAAAAGCGTATACGACCTATGCCCAACCTATGCGTAACCTATGCCGGCGTATGATGGCGTATTGGTCGAAATTGACATACACTAAGGCTATACGTCATAGTGTGACAGCCCATTTACAGAACGTTGTGAATACGCCAGAGACACCCGGAGGGTGTCGGTGCAACGTATGCCTAACCTATGCTGATGTACACCTAACCTATGCGTAACCTATGCCGGCGTATGCATAGCGTAAGTCTAGCGTATGAGCAGGGTATGGCTGCCATACGCTGACAATTTTGAGCATGCACAAAAATTGTTGGACAGATGGGCGTAAGATGGCGTATGATGAGCGTATATGGCTTAGGGCCAACCTATGCGTAGCGTATGACGGCGTATGACGGCATACGCTAACGCCATACGTCATAATGTGACAGCCCCATTACGTCCGGTCGGCGAGTGGTCGCCGAATGGTCGCTGACCATTTCGGACAATTTTGGTCGTAAGGAGGTTTCAGCTGCTACATTTGTAACCTCCTTGCGACCTGTGCAGTAAATGAATAGTTGTGAGAGGTTGGCGACCACTCGTCAACCGCTCGCCAACTGCTCGCTAACTGTGTCTTTGATTCAATGTAGCAAGACTGTCACAATGAGATTTTGGTCGTAAGGCAGTCGCAAGCGAAGGCTGGCCGTAGTGTGACTGGGGTATTATATTATAAACCGCTCCCCTCTGTCACCAAGGTGCGGGCAGCCGACGTGGGCCGGGACACCGGCAGATGGCGCTGCGAAGCTTGTAACTACCTGGGTTGTCACCATGGATACGTCGTGCTCAACGTCATCGGTACGTCATTCAACTTGCATAGTCCGATGGCTTTTTATTTTTTTAACATTTTTAACCTTTTTGACCTATTAATGTATTATTCATTCAAATTACATAGTCCGATTGTTGTTGAAGGTTTGCCTTATTTCTTAGATGACTATGACAGGTTGATCATTATAACCTACTAATCATTAGATTAGAGTAACTTCAATGGGAAAAAATACTAATTTTGAAGCAATTTAAGCTGAAATAACCCAAAATAATTTAGGCAAGCTTGTAAAAACTCTTATAGCTATGACTCCGATTTTCATCTCGAAATGACCAATTTAATTCAAAAATTGGTCTCTCTGTAAAGAAATCGCACGTTTTACATCACATACTGAAATCTTCATTCTGAAGTCATTATAGGTTACATATCGGCCTAGTTTAAGAAGTAATCAAAATTAAAATTAAATATTTGCTACAAAGTGGGTGACAAAGCCCAATTAAATTTTAAAGGTGCAGTCCGATGAAAACTTAAAATTTTCAAAACCAAAACAATTATCTAGATTTGATCCTACATATCTAACTTAGATACTGGTGCACTTATTAAGCATTTGTTGCCACATAGAAAGGAATACTACATCAATTGAATCAAACCTGGAACTGCAGAAGCCGATGGTCTCAGAGTTTGGGCATGCTTGGAAAAATATCTCAAAAGTTATCTATTTAAAATAAAAGTTACTTCAAACTGAAGTAGGGTAGATTATAACGATCAGCGTAATAGATTTATCTCAGAAAATGACAAAAACTCAAAAATCATCGGACTATCTCATTTTAACCTGGTGCTTGCACCTTCCAAATCTTACCACCAGGTGGCCCAGTGCTGGTTGGTGCGATTGCGTCACGTGATGCTGAAACTAACACGACGCGCGTCCGCTGTGTGGCAGCAGGGACGCCGATACCGTCAATGACGTATGACTGGGCAGGACAAACGGTAGGGGGCGCATCGAATAACCGCCTGGACGTCTAGATATCCGGGCTTTACTCTTTTTTTTTTAAAGTTTGTTTTATTTAACGACGCCTCTAGAGCGCATTGATTTTCATCATCGGCTATTGGACGTTAAACATATGGTCATTCTGACATATTTTTATTGGGGGAAACCCGCTGCCGCCACATAGGCTGCTTTTTCCGATTAGCAGCAAAGGTTCTTTTATATGCACTTTCCCACAGACAGGAGAGCACATACCACAGCCTTTGATGAACCAGTTGTGGACCACTGGTTGGAACGGAAAATAGCCCAAACTGCAAATGGATCCACTGAGAAGGATAGATCCGATGACCGACAGCTTCATAGGTAGACACTCTACTGCCTGAGCTATATCCCGCTCCAGGCTTTACTCAGACACCCACAAGTGTGATGTCATGTTACCACTACAATATAACCTCGTTAAATCGACTGACCATGGGAACGACTTTAAATGGCCCATTGAGGGAGGTGGTCACCTTAGAGAGGTTTTATATCATTACAATGGTATTGTATGGGCGATCGTTTGGGACCCAAATAAAGCGATCAATACAGGGGAGTGGTCGACCTGTGGAAGTGGTCGTTTCGAGACGTTTGACTGTATATGTTATTTTTACTTTAGTAATCCATTTAAATGATATTTTGTAATTACTTTGTTGCTTCGTCGAGTCAAACCAATGATGTAAAAATGTATACTTCTCGCTTCCTAGCCAGGAGCTCAGCATTATTAAGACAAGGACTGGTTGGCTCATTTTAAGGATTATGTGACTGAGTGGGATATTAGGTCATGGTGGTGGCAGCCTGGTCTCCCAGTGGGACAGCACTGTCGCCATGTGTGCATAAAGTTGCCATGTGTGCACACTGTCACAAGTCGGTACTCGTCCTGATATGACCGAAGGTGTTTCTAGGATATAAAACAGCAATAGCACATAAAATAGAGCAAAGAACTGTTCATAAAATGTGCGTGACCTGCCTTAGATAAAAGATTCACCCCATAGTTGCAGTAAGGGTGAAAACGAACCCATTAGAAAAAGTGGCGAAAATTATCTAAATGCTGGGTAAATGAAATGAGCAGATAAGTTCTTAATTTACAAAGGAAAATAAATTATATTCTTCACATATATCTTAATTTGTACCCGCTCCTATTGATTTGAAAAATATAATAAAACATGTAGTTTAATGGACTTTAAAAGTGAAATCGACAGCATTCTATGGTCACTGTAATGGAAGGATGTGGACACGTTGAGCTCGAGTGTAAGACTGGTTTATTTCCCTCTCTCCCGTGCCGGTGTCCCGTGCCTGGTCACATGACCAGCACGCCCGGTCTTGCATTCCATACATATGTCACATACCTTACAGTCACCATCTTGTCTTTTTGCATTCTCTCCCATTTCACCAACTCTGTGCCAATATAATAAGTAGCCATTTGATACTGGAACCAGTGATTCCACTTCCTGTTCCATGCTTAAAGCTGCATAGTCCGATGAAATATCAATTTTTCAAAACCAAACCAATTATCTAGATTTGATTTGACATACCTAATTTAGATACTGATGCACTTATTAAGCATTTGTTTCTGCGTAGAAGGCAATATTGAGTCATTTAACTAAACCTGTTACTGCAGAAGTATATGGTATCAGAGTTTTGGCAAGCTTGCTAAAACTAATTTTCCATGTTTGCATTATTAATATCTCAAAAGTTCACCATTTAAAATAAAAGTAACTTTGAACTAATGTAAAGTAGATACTAGTGATCGATATAATATATTTATCTCAGAAAAAATACAGAAATTCAAAACCATCAGACAATGCAACTTTTTTCGCCCGTATTTAGACTACATTGTCATTCACCCCTACCGCAAGTATGGGGTGAATCTGTTATCAGGGCCTGCCTGAGAGTTGGTTGTCTGGCCGTCTGCAGGTTGGTAGTGCGGGGAATACGGCGCTAGATGGCGCCACGGTGACACAGTCCGGCTGGCTGGAGCTGGCGGGTGTGCGGCCTCCGTACGGGTGCACCGCTGGGAACCGCTTCGGGACTGACACTGGCCAGCTTACAGGTGAGTGTGTACTGCACAGCACGGCGCGCGGCGTAGGGTGGGGGCACCACTGGGCGCATCTGGGTCACACACAAGCAGCTGGTTGGTCTCCTGTAACGGCCACAAGTCCCACTACAGGTTGCGACTGCTTGCGACCACAACAAAATGGTTGGATGCAAGGAGGTTGCAACTGGTTGCAAAGTGGTCGCAAGTGGTCATAATGTGGTTGCAAAGTGGTCCTGAGTGGTCCTACTAACCTCCTTGCGACCAAAATGGTCGCAAGGAGGTTGCAGCTACTGCACTAAAAAACCTCCTTGCGACAAAATAGTCACAAGGAGGTTGGTGTCCATTACTTCGGTCGGAAGGATGTTGCAGGTGAGTGATAGCAATGACCCTATAATACTAAGATGGCTCACTCCCTATCTCTCCCATGGTAATGCCAATTTCGCAGTGCCACCTTCTGGTTGGCGTTTCACATGTAAACACATACAATTATATTACACATGAGATAGGTAAGTATGAATACGCATCAATATGAAATTGCTATGAACAAATACACATCATCATCAGCATCTGCATGATCATTGCCATCATCATCTTTCACATTCATATATACATGTATACATATAATATAGCAACTGTTTAACCAAGAGAACAACCAGCACACCAAGTGGTGGGTTTGATCATTTTGATTACACAGTACAGGCTGAGTGAGCCATCTTAGTATTATAGGATCTTTGGTGATAGTTGGTTGATGGTGAATGATGGTTGATTGATGGTGAGTGGTTGGTGGTGGGTAGTGGGTGGAGGGTGGTGGGTGGTGTATGGTCAGTGGTGAGTGATGGGTGGTGAGTGAAGGGTGAGTGGTGGGTGATGAGTGGTGCATAGTGAGTGGTTGGATGTGGAGGGAGTGGCAACACATGCCCCTTCCCCGTACCGAGATCCTTCCCTCCTGATATGACTCTAAATGTTGCTAGAACGTAAGACCCCCAACAACCAAACAAAGCTTCCCTCATGATATGCACGCGTTATTGTCATTACAGTTCCACTTGTTCCCGCAAACTTCAAAGCCTCCGACGTCACAAACACGACCATGACGTTATCCTGGCAGAATGACGTCACGTCCCTGGTAGCGCCGACTCATGTCACTCTCATCGTCACCCAACCGGAAGTAGTCGGCCAGTTGCCCCGCCACCTGGTGGTTCCCATCAATTTCACTGGTAGGATGTTGTTGTTTGTTGTTTTACGTCCTAGAAACATCTAACATCACTTGTGACAGTGCGCATTCATGACAACTTTATAGTGCTGCCCCACTGACAGACCAGGCCACCAGAACTATGAGCTGATATGCCACACTGTCACATTATCCTGATAGTGTGCGAACTAGTCCTTGTTCTATCCTAATAATGCTGAGTGCCAAGCTCAGTAATTATAGGTATCAATTTCATAAGTCATTGGTTTGACTCCATTCGGATTCAAACTCCCGATCTTCTGTAATGGAAGTCTGCACTCTATCGATTCGGCCATTGCGTCCGGTCGCACTGGTAGGAAGGCATTCCAGTTATCGCTCTCCCTATTTCAAAAGTCGGTCTTCGAAAATAAAGTCAAATTTGCAATTATTACCCAGATACAAATTTGCAAATGAATGTAGTTTTTGAATACCTGATGAGTGTCAGTAATAATTAGCCTCGTGAGCCTGAAACTTCATGCCAGGTAATAAGTGTGTATTATTCTTGGGTTCTCACAGTACAACATCCCTTTTGTATATTTGCATTCAACAATCATTTAGAACAAATTCCTTTCTTTCGAGTTTGGAAGTGATATTATTTATGGGGGACAGAGTGCTGTAGACTGAATACACCTAATTCTTCTTCTTGGTTATCCATCAGTGGCGATGACGACAGCAACTCATCATTTGTTGTGAACTCGTCGATGACTGATGAGTCCAATTTGTGCTCGGAATGTGTGGTGGCACGTTAGACATGTGTGTAGCTGCCGTCAGAGAGTCTGGTAGATGAAGGAGACGATCTTTTCTCTGCTGATGCTTTTGTTTAGCTTGATATATACGATCAGTTTCAAACGCCTAGTTATACTGCAATAGACAGACATTGGTTCCAAAGGAATGTATTGATTGAGCTCTATGGTGAAAATAAAAAAATAAACTGCAGTAGGCTATTTGCATTTTATACTACATAGATGGCGCCACCAGCCAGACATACATTGGTTGCCAAACGAATTGATTGACTGAGTGATATGGTGCATTTTATGCTACATAGATGGCGCCACCAGCCAGACATACATTGGTTGCCAAAGGAATTGATTGATTGAGCGATATGGTGAAAATACAAAAAATAAACTGCAGTTGGCTATTTGCATTTTATTCTACATAGATGGCGCCACTAGACAGGCATACATTGGTTGCCAAAGGAATTTATTGATTGAGCGATATGGTGAAAATACAAAAAATAAACTGCAGTAGGCTATTTGCATTTTATACTACATAGATGGCGCCACCAGCCAGACATACATTGGTTACCAAAGGAATTTATTGATTGAGCGATATGGTGAATATACAAAAAACTGCAGTAGGCTATTTGCATTGTATACTACATAGATGGCGCCACCAGCCTGACGGAGATGACTTACACTGTGACTGACCTGCAGCCTTACACCCGGTACCGGCTTCAGGCAGCTGCCCACAATCTCCTGGGTCCCTCAGAGTACAGCGTCCCTGCTGACGTCACAATGCTGTCAGGAGGTGAGTAATGAAAGTTGCACGGTCCGATGAAACACACTGGGTGGGGTGGCCGAATCGGTAGAATGTGTGCCTCCTGTGCGGAAGGTCGGGAGTTTGGTTCTCAGTCGAGTCAAACCAATGACTAATTAAATTGATACTTGTCGCTTTCTAGCTTGGCACTCGGCATTAAGAACATAGGGCAAGGACTGGTTAGCTCAGGATCAGGATAATAATGTCACTGAGTGGGATATCGGGCCAAGGTGCTGGCAGCCTGATTTCCCAGTGGGTCAGCACTATAAAGTCGCCATGAGTGCACACTGTCACAAGTCGGTACCTATCCTGATATGACCATTGATGTTGCTAGGACGTAAAACTCAAACAACCAACCAAGTTAAAGTTGCATAATCCGATGAAAGCATAACATTTTCAAGAGTAAAACCGTGATCTAGATTTTAACATACATCACTCATTTAGATACTGGTGCAGTTATTAAGCATTGAATGCTACCTAGAAGGGAATACTAAAACAATTTAATACAGTCTGTTACTGCCGAAGCCTATGGAGTTAGAGTTTTGACAAGCTTGCCAAAATAATTTAGGTTGTTTTTCACTTCTAGTTCATCATTTTAAATCAAAGTTTCTTCAGATTAAAGTCATCATCATCATCATGCAGTCGGTCGCGATGCGACAAAGACTGCTTTCATTACTTGACTGCTGCTCTCCATTTAGCTCTCTGCTGTGAGAGTGATGTCCATGAGTCAGTCTTAATGTCTCTCAACTTCAGGTGACATTTCATGAAAGCTGCCTGCAAAAGTGTTGAAGTGCTGCTGGCTTTTGCAAGTTACCAGCGGCACTCTCTCGGGGGGCAAATAGAGGTTTCACACCCGCAAGAACATGTCCAGACAGGCACAAAACTATTTGTCCCTGCAGTGGCTGGTCGGGAGATGTTGGGAGTTCCATACATCAACCGCCCTTAATGCTGCCACAATGATATGGTTTTCTGTTTAGGGTTGCTCCCTTAGCCTTCGGTTCTGTCAAGAACCTGTACCACAAGGCAGTGGTTTACAACTCTGCAAGGCAGGGGCGTCAAACTCCCTAAGGTATTGCAATACCTGCAATACCTGCATACCAATAGATTAAAGTAAGGTAGCTTATAACGATGAACTTAATATATTTATCTCAGAAAATATCGAAACTCAAAACAATTGGACTATGCAACTTAAACTACCTTTCATTCTGTATATCCAACTTAGATAACAATGCATTAAAGTTGCATAGTCCGATGGTTTTGAATTTCTGTATTTTTTCTGAGATAAATATATTAGATCGATCACTAGTATCTACTTTACACTAGTTCAAAGTTACTTATATTTTAAATGGTAAATTTTTTAGATATTTTGAGTGCAAACATGGAAAATTAGTTTTGGCAAGTTTTGACCATAGACTTCTGCAGTGACAGGTTGTTAAATTGACTCAGTATTGTGTTCTACGCAGAAACAAATGCTTAATAAGTGCATCAGTATCTAAGTTAGATATGTCAAATCAAATCTAGATAATTGGTTTGCTTTTGAAAATTTGATATTTCATCGGACTATGCAGCTGTAACTAATGATCCCCAGAATGATACCCGAATGTATTACCCGATCCCTTTGGGAACCAACTTTAAGACAGCCATTAGGCAGGGAGGCCACTAACCAATTAAGTCAATTTCATTACCTCATTAGTCTTGTCCACATTAAAAGAGGACCAGGCTACCAGTATTGTTTCATGAGTGATTATTCAACTCACACATAACCAGTTATATCTGGGAATAGAAAACAAAAGCAGGTTGTCAGTGATGGATGATAGGTGATGGTTGGTGAAATAAAGGTCACCAAGAACTATACTAAGGTCAGTAATAATTAGCCCTAAGGTCACCTAAGGTCATTGTTCCCCCAAGTGCTCTAAGGGGGAATGATTACATAATTTTCTGGTATAATCACTCATGATATACTACTATTTTTTTCACTAAGATGTAGTTTTATTCAATGAATAATGCCTTTTATCAGTGCCAGAGCACTGATCTTCCGACCGCTCAGTGCAATTTGTTGGTACATAAATGAAACTATCAGTTGAAATAATAACCACATGCAAATCCTGTTCAATAATAGAAGCATATTATAAATGAAGTATTAGTTGTAATAGTAACTGCATACAATTCCAGTTCAATAAAAGTATTATGTATTTGGTGAATATGCATCCGATGGTATTGCATGATTCTAGAATTGTCTTTAAACATTTCTTTCTTCCTTTGTTTTTCTCTCTTCATTTTTCGAAAATATAACTTCTACGTGGTCATCATTTGGCCGCACCTCTCTCCTTGTTTCTGCGTGAGGTGTAACTGTAAGACTTGCTGTGTGTACAGGGCGTGGTAGCTGAATCGGTAGAGCACGGGCCTCGCGTGCGGGAGATCGGGAGTTTGGTTCCCAGTCCAGTCAAACCAATGACTTACAAAATTGATACATGTCACTTCCTAGCCTGGCACTCGGCATAAATGGGATAGGGCAAGGACTGGTTAGCTCAGTTTCAGGATAATGTGACTGAGTGGGATATCTGGTTATGGTATCGACGGCCTGATTTCCACGTGGGGCAGCACTATTATATCATGAGTGCGCACTGTTACAAGTCGATACCTGTCCTGATATGACCTTAGATGTTGCCTAGATGTAAAACTCCAACAACCAACCAACTTCCTGTGTGTAATGGCGCTGTCACGTGACCACCCCGCACAGTGCCGACGGTCCCGACCGACCTGCGCGCCACCTTTGAGAAGGGCAAGCTGACGGTGTTCTGGAACCGGCCGCTCGTAACCAATGGAAACCCAGGTATTTGCAACCTTGGATGTCTTTTTCTTCTAATCTATTGTAGTAGTCTGCACTGCCTCTCAGTCTTAGGCAAGGAGAAACTAAAGCTGTGTTCACACCCACAACTTTAGGCCGAACTAGATAAGGTGAACTAGAGGAGGCGAACTAGTGTCGTGTCCACACACGGAGCAGTTTAAGGCGGAAATCGATATCTCCGCATGAGTAAGTCCATACTAACCAGCACCAGTTTCGGTTAGTTGACGTCGGCACAAGAGAGTGTGGGTTCGACCTAGATCTGTTTCGACTGAATCGTATTGTTTTGGAATGGTCAAAACTTCTGCTGGGCAGTGAAACCCTAAAAATATATGATGAAAAAAATATCTGTGCACAGCTAGCAGTTTCATAGACCAAATTTACCGGAAAGTCAACAAACTCAGGTCTCGACTGTGACGTCCTTAATCCACCTCATCTAAACCGCTACCGTCCACACAGGCAATATGGGCCGACTTAATTTAGATCGGTTCATATAACCTACCTCGCGACGCGGTTTACATGAGGCGAACTAGTTGAGGCGAATCAGCCCTAATCCGCCTTATGGTCGCGTCCACACGGCGAATGTGAGCCGAACTATAGGAGGCGAACTAGTTGAGGCGACTTAATGCGCTGGTGTGAACATGGCTATAGACAGGTAGGAGTGGATAGGGTGGTGACATCAGGCAGCCTAGGTGGGGTAATGGTTAGCCCACTAGCCCGTTCAGGCAAGGAGCCACATAGACAGGTGGGAGTGGATAGGGTGGTGACATCAGGCAGCCTAGGTGGTGTAATGGTTAGCACACTAGCCCGCTCAGGCAAGGAGCCACATAGACAGGTGGGAGTGGATAGGGTGGTGACATCAGGCAGCCTAGGTGGTGTAATGGTTAGCACACTAGCCCGCTCAGGCCAGGAGCCACATAGACAGGTGGGAGTGGATAGGGTGGTGACATTAGGCAGCCTAGGTGGTATAATGGTTAGCACACTAGCCCGCTCAGGCAAGGAGCCACATAGACAGGTGAGAGTGGATAGGGTGGTGACATCAGGCAGCCTAAGTGGTGTAATGGTTAGCACACTAGCCCGCTCAGGCAAGGAGCCACATAGACAGGTGGGAGTGGATAGGGTGGTGACATCAGGCAGCCTAGGTGGTGTAATGGTTAGCCCACTAGCCTGTTCAGGCAAGGAGCCACATAGACAGGTGGGAGTGGATAGGGTGGTGACATCAGGCACCCTAGCGGATGTAATGGTTAGCACACTAGCCCGCTCAGGCAAGGAGCTACATAGACAGGTGAGAGTGGATAGAGTGATGACATCAGTCATCCTAGGTGGTTTAATGGTTAGCACACTAGGCCGGCGTGCAAGAGATGTGGGTTCGATTCCCGCTCTAGGCGGTATATTTCCCATTTTCATCACCCTCCATGACACTGGTGCCATGACTAAGATTCTGTACAAGGTATGAGCTGTATGGTTGTTGACCCTACACTGTGCATGTATATGTAAGGTCATTCATTGCCTGTATGTATGTAATTGTAAGCATTAAATGACCATTTAAAAATTTTAGAATTCCAGAGGGACGAATGGAGTAGTCTGCACTGACCTCTCAGGCAAGGTGCCACATAGACAGGTGGGCATGGGTAGGGTGGTGACATCAGCGAGCCTAGGTGGTGTAATGGTTTGCACACTGGCCCGGAATGCAAGAGTTGTGGGTTTGATTCCAGCTCTAGGCGCCATATTTCCCATTTTCATCACCGCTCATGTTATATCTATATATACGTGCAAAATTAACTGGAAGTTCAAGAAAAGGTCTATTTGATTAAAGGTCTAAAGCGTGGTTATTTGAAATAAGAGTTTTACTCTTGTCAAGTCATGCATAGATCAGTTCTTGAGCAGTGTGTCCGCCTCCATTTGTCAGTCTAGTGGAGGAGCAGTACATAGTGTCAACAATTTAACAAGATCATTGGCAAACTAGATAACTATAATGATTGATTGATTGGTGGTTGCTTTACGCCGTGTCGGCAGCATAGGCCATATTCACGGCGAGAAATGTTTGTTTTTTGTTCAAACCATTGCTTTTACATGTAAAAGCAGACAATCAACTATGTGCCAATAGACACTCATTAAATTAGAAAGCTCACAATCATATATTTGTGGTCAAGGGAAACAAATTCCCATAGAAAAAGAAAAGTTTTATTAATAATTGATAGAATCTATTTAGTAAACTATATGAGGTGGTACAGTCCAGCTGCCCTCAAAAAGGCTAAAATGTTTTCCTGCTTTACCTTAGTAAAAAGGTCATGCATACTGTCTGCGGTGTAGAACTGTTGGCGCACTGATAACTATAAAGCGAGTACCATTATTATACTGAACCATCAGTGATTAATTAATATTAATGCTTGATTGAATTGAAGGGCTTTCCAGTTATTCAGAATGTATCAATTTATTGTGAATTATAATTGTCATCTACTCTGTTTCTAATTGTTCTGATATATGTTAACCAACTTGATGTGTAGTTGAAATAATGGGAGGTGTCTATAACGCAAAATGAGCTGAAAACAATGACAATGAAAATGGAGTACTCATACAAATTATCCACAAACATAACCTTCAAAGGTGTGACAAAAACAAAACAAAATACTAACATAGCATATCTTGATTAAAACACTAATTGCATGGGTATGAGGTATTACCAATATTAACTATGTTAACAAATATAAAGGAAATTATTGATAAAGGAAATTAAATCTGTAAGGATTATTACCGCTACTGCACAGCGGCGAAAACAAGTGCATGCACTTAGCCGTTATGAGCAGAATAAAGAAATGATCCCTAAAATAAAATACTACTGTAAAACCTCTCTAAATCGACCGACCATAGGACCAACTTTAAATGGTCCACGTAGGGAGGTGGTTGGCTTAGGGAGTTTTTTTTTATCATTACAATGTTATTGTATAGGCAGTTGTTTGGGACCCAAATAAACCGATCGATATATAGGGGAGTGGTCGTTCTGTGGAGGTGGTCAATTAGAGAGGTTTTACTGTATAACATCTCATATGACAATGCTTTTTTTTCCAGCCGATCTGGAGTATGTGGTGAAGTACCAAAATAAGACTGCAGGTGGTGCCATGCTCGAATCACGCATCCCCAGCGGTGGCGTGCTGGTGGCGACCTTTGAGGGTGCGCAGCGTGGTGACACAGTGCGTGTGCGCGTGGCAGCCGTGAACGTGGAGCGCGCCCTGAGGGGGCCTGCTGCACTGGTCGTACTGGTGATCAACGGGCAGCGTGAGTCACTCACTGTAGGCACATAGGGCGCATGGCACAGGGCACAGGGTGTAGGGTACATGGCAGGGGGCACAGGGCACAGGGCATGGGGCGTGGGGTACAGGGCCCGGGGCACGGGGAACGGGGCACTGGGCACGGGGCATGGGGTGTGGGGTATAGGGCACGGGCCATGGGGTGTGGGGTACAGGGCACGGGGCATGGGGAACAGGGCACAGGGCACGGGGAATAGGGCACAAAGTAAGGCACAGGGCATAGGGAACAGGGTAAGGGGCACAAGGCACATGGCATAGGGCATAGGGTAAAGGGTAATGGACACAAGGCACATGGCATAGGGCACGGTGTGCAGGGCATATGGTGCAGGGTACAGGGTGTAGGGTACAGGGTATAGGGTACAGGGCACAGGGCACGGGGTGTGCGGTACAGGTCAGGGGGCATGGCGAACAGGGTATAGGGCACAAGGTAAGGGACCCAAGGCACAGGACATAGGGTGCAGGGTAGAGGGAAAGGAGCACAAGGCACAGGGCACATGGCACAGGGTACAGGGTAATGGACACAAGACACAGGGCATAGAGCACAGGGCACGGGCCGCAGGGTACAGGGTAAGAGGCACAATGAACAAGGCACATGACACAGGGCACAGGGCAGCAGAGGGCAGCATAGTCGCACGGGCCCCACCCAGGACACAGGGCACGGGGTAAAATGCACAGGGCACAAAATGCACAGGGCACAGGGCACAGGATACAGGGCATAGGCACACGATAAGGGCATGGGGCACAGGGCACAGGATACAGGGCATGGGGCACAGGGCATGGGGCACAGGGTACAGGGCATGGGGCACAGGGTACAGGAACGGGGCCCACCCAGGGCACAGGGCGCCGAATTGCTGCTAGCCAGATTCAGTTTTAGCAGTTAACAAAAAATATAGGAGGCGGGCGATTTTTCAGTCACGGGGACGATCACCAATTTTTTTTAATAATTTGGCCTAATTGTGCACGCCTCGCCTCGCCTCGCCTCGTCCGGTCCTCACACCACCACACCTTGCTTTATTTCAGCTCCAGCGTCTGCTCCAGCGGAGGTGAAGGCCTGGGCATCTGGGAACACCGAGCTGCACGTTCAGTGGCAGGTTGGATATTAATTAGCAATGACTTCACTTATACACCAGTCACACGAGGACTGCATTCGCTTACGATCGATTCACGACGTCAAGACGTCCTCATTGCGCCCTCCTTAGGCCCTTCTTAAGTGCTGGCGCCGCGAGGACGCCAACCTCCCGCGTCCATTTCGGAAATTTTGGATGCAAGGAGGTTGTAGCTGCTTCACCTGCAACCTCCTTGCATCCTGTTCTGGCGGCGCCATTCAAAACTGGTTGGTGCCGACCTGGCACTGACCTTGCACCGACCTCTTGGTTGGTGAGTTGCCGGCGACCTGGTGCCGATCTGGTGCCGATCTGGCACTGACCTGGTGGTGCTAACACATGCGATGCCGCACCCACTGTGTGGTCGGCACCAGGGCGCCAACTCGGCGCTGCCCTGGCACTGACCCAGCGCCACCCTGGCACTGCCCTGGCGCCGACCACGTATTTGAATCAATGTATTGAGTGGGACGCTGGGAGGTTGGCGTCCATTTGGGCGTAAGGAGGTTGGCGGCAAACGCTGGCTCTCGTGTGACTGGGGTATTAGTTAAAACCGCAATTATTGTTTATTCAACCAACATATGAAGCGTTCAGGCAAAATAAACCGACAAACACCATCTGGGCCAAAGGATGACCACGTTTGAGCTGAGGGTGCCATCATATCGATAATAAAATTGGTTTGTTCACAGAAGCTGCAACATCCTCTATTTAATGCCTTACTCAATGTGAAATTGATAGTCTTTAACTGGAAAGTACAACACTAAATTCCATTTGACAGAAAACAGCTTAGATAGACATGTCGGTTTTTGCGCCTGAACCCTTCATGTGTAGCATTAATATTGATAATACAGAATTGATTTAAATTCATCAAATGCAATTAGTAAATACTATATGGATTTGAAGCTTGTTTATCGGTGTTGATGTTGAGTTGTTTAAAGTTGCATGGTCCGATGAAATATATATTTTTCAAAACGAAAATACTTATCTACATTTCATTCATTATACCCAACTTAGATATTGGTGCATTAACTAGTAGTTTGCGAGAACATATATACAGAATAATCAGTGAATTTACGACCTCATCCCATTGGACACTTACTTTGAGTAAGCCATTAGGCTGGGAGGCATCAACTGAATTAGGTCAATCTCATGACCTGATTTGTCTTACCCTCATTCCCACTACCATGTATGACATTAGTCAGGTTCTAAGACATACACAGTACTAGGTCAACTCACATCACGTGACCATCACGAGATGGTAATATGTGTCATAACTACAGGACTTTTAGAAAGCTTGCCAAAATGAGTTTGAGTTCTTTCAGCTCAAATTGCTCCGAAATTATCAAGTTTTTATCTAAATTACTCCGGACTAATGACTAGTAGGTTATAATGATCAATTTGATATATTTATGTAACAAATAGGGGGAAAATTCAAAGTCCATCGGACTATGCAACTTTAAGCTTTGCTGTGGGAGGGAGGGGTAGGAGGAGGAGGGGGGGCGGAGGAGGAAGGGGGAAGGGGGAGTGGAGGGGAGAGGTGAAGGAGAAGGAGTAGTTGAAATGAGACAGAGGCCGCTGTGCAACTAACTAACTCTCTGCAGGCTCACCTGTATAGACAACTTTGTGTTAATGGTTGGTTGTTGGAGTTTTACATCCTGGCAACACCTAAGATCATATCAGGATGGGTACCGATTTGTGACCGTGTGCACTCATGGTGACTTTATAGTGCTGGCCCACTTGGAGACTAGGCCACCAATGGCAATATCCCACTCAGTCACATTATCCTAATACTGAGCTAACCAGTCCTTGCCCTATCCTAATAATGCTGAGCGCCTGGCTAGGAAGTGACAAGTGTCAATTTTTAAGTCATTGGTTTGACAAAGTAGAAATTCTGAAAAAGAATTTGACAGTGGCTTGTCTGGGCGAATCTTGTGTGAATTATACAGCGTTGGGTCTTCAACAGTTTATGACGTAAAGAAAGAGTGAAAATTTGCTCAAGTTCTTTGCTGACAGTGATTCAAAGAAACAGATGTGTATAAGGAAAGCAATGAATGAAGAAAACATGGCCGAATGAGTTAGAGCGTCCATCTCCCGTGTTGGTAGATTGTGGGATCATGGGTTCGAATCCTGGTCGAGTCAAACCAATGACTTAAAAATTGATACTTGTCGCTTCCTAGCCAGGCGCTCGGCATTACTAGGATAGGGCAAGGAGCAGTGGAATGAGGAAGACCAGTCGTCTGCAACTGAAATTTCCCTGCATAAACAACTAATGTACAAAAAAAAAAAGGACAAAAATTAGATAAGGTTCTGATGAAGTGGTTTAGGTTACGCCAAAGTGAAGTTGTTGAGCTGTCTGGGGGTCTGGTGAAGATGAACAAGCCAACAATTTTCAACATTGTACTGATTTACAGGGGGTTTTAAAGGTTGGATGAAGTGGTTGGTGTAATGTATAATGTATGTGTAAAAGATATCCAGGCACGCAAAGAGACCAAAGGAATATGTTAATGAGATCACGTTGTAAAGACTAACTCTCCATAAAGTGAAGTTGAATCCTCTACTCCAACTAATAGAGTTACCACTCGTCGTAGTCAGCAGTATGTAAAGTATATGGCTCGAATCTGTGGTTGTGTAGGCAGGCTATAGTGAAATCAATACAGACAAAGAGAAAGAAAGAGTATAAAGTGTGAAAGAAGAGAGAGTCAAGCCCTCTGGTTTATTATTTATATGGTACATGGATTCAGTATAGAGTATCACCACACCCTATTCCCCTAATGGGAAACAAGCATTCTTAGCTCTACCAATAGGGATCCAGCATTCCTGGTCCCCATGGTTACCAGTGATCTGCCCACCACCACCAAGCTGTGTGGCTCCCCTGGCCACCACCTGCCTTGAGCCTGAGTGTGGTGATCCTGACTAGCAGAGGGGGGAGGGGGAGGGGGTAGGCTCTGAGTGCCCCTTACACACAGCCCTGCCAGCACCACTATGTCTATTTACATCTCAATCAGGCACCACCAGCACCTAGATATACACATACATGCACCTGGTCACGTATACGCGATCAATAATAGAACATTTGCATTCCCTGACCATTGCTGTAAATCGGAATATTTTACAACGTAATAGGCGCATGGGTGCCGGCGGCTTTGACCCCTGGACGGTGAATAAAGCATTCGTTAACCAGAAGTCAAAGTGTTCAGATGGTGTACTTTTACAGTTAGCTCTTCGGTTAAGCACATTCTAATGAAACAATCAGTTATCCAGCAAAATCACTTATCCTGCACCCGAACGGTCCCAAGGATGCTGGACTAGTGATGGTCAACCTGTATAAAACTGAGGTCAGCTGATCAGGCTGCAGGCGGGTTCCTTCTCTAGGCGCCACCTGGTGGCGAGCACGTCGTCGGGTACGTGGTGGCCGTCGGGCAAGCCGCCACCTCAGACTTCACCGTCTTCAGACTAAACAGTGCGCAGACGCGAACATACCGGATGTCCGGGATGGAGACCGGAAGGAGTTACTACGTGAAGGTAGCCGCTTACAACCAAGGAGGTGTAGGCCCCTATTCACCGCTGGCCACAGCGGGTACGCCACAGACAGGTGGGTGGGGAAATGCTGATTGGTCATTCTCAGAAATTGTGTACCACTTTTGTGACATGAAAACCAAAAGTGAAAACCTTCGAAATAATAGTAGAGTCCATATTCATAAACCTTCAAAATAATAGTAGAGTCCATATTCGTATGAAGGGTTTAAATGTTGTGCATATGTAAAAGTTGGAAAAAGAATTCTCACTTTTAAAATTTGATTTTTATACAAATTGAGAATGATGTTAAAATTAATTGTGCAACATCCATCCATAACATTATTTTAACACACACACCACAAATTCAAGCAAGATTTTATTGATTAGAAGAGATTGCATCTTACAAGAAAAAAGTTGGACAAAAATGTTGGGTAGATAGATGTATGTCATCAATATGGAAATTTTTATATTTTCACTTGAGCATAAAATCATATTTAAGCCTATTTCAGATACCTTTTGTAGGATCGATTAAGTACATGTAGATTTTTCCTAACATACATAATACACAGAATCAATGATAAGTATTTGACTTACTAACCCCCCCCTCTCCCCCCCCCCCCGACCCTCAAAAAAGGCAAAAACCGGTTCAACCTGGTTCTGAGCAGTTCTCGCTGGTTCAAACCGGTTCAAACTGGTTCAAACCAGTTCACCCTGGTTATGACTGGTTTTAAATGGTTCAAACCGGTTCTGACCGGTTCTGACCAGTCCTGACCGGGTCTAAACTGTTTCAAACTGGTTTTAAACCATTTCAAACTGGTTCAAACCTCTTCAGACCAGTTCAAACCGACCAGTTCAAACCGGTTCAAACTGGTTCAACTTGATTCTGACCAGTTCTGGCGAGTTCTAACCGGTTCAAAGCGGTTCAATTCGGTTCAAACCGGTTTAAACTGGTTCAAACCGGTTCAACCTGGTTCTGACCAGTTCTCGCCAGTTCAAACTCGTTCAACCTGGTTCTGACCAGATCTGGCTAGTTCAAACCAGTTCAAACCGGTTACTATCAGTTCTGACTGGATCGAACTGGTTCAAACCGGTCCAAACCAAGTCAATCTGGTTCTGACCAGTTCTGGTCGGTTCAAACCAGTTCAAACCGGTTCAAACCAGTTCAAACTGGTTCAAACCAGTTCAAACCAGTTCAAACCAGTTCAAACCGGTTCAAACCAGTTCAACCTGGTTCTGACAGGTTCAGACTTGTTATGACTGGTTTAAGCTGGTTCAAGCCGGTTCTGACCAGTTCTAACCAGTCCTGACCAGTTCAAACAAATTCTAAACCAGTTCAAACCGGGTTAACCTGTTGCGGTATCAGCCATCTTGTGACACTACACCTCGTTCTTCTCCCTGTGCAGGAGGCGCGTTGAGGCCGCGGTCCAAGGCCGTCATCCCGGGGCTGGGACAGACGGCAGTCATCGGGGTGGTGGCCGGGTGCGTCGCTACAGCCTTCCTCGTGCTGCTCATACTGTTCGCCTGCTGTCACTACCACCAACACAGCCGGCGCCTGCTGGAGAAAGATATCGATACTATTTATCAACAGAACCAACAGTAGGTGCAGTGCTCTGTGTGTGTGTGTGTGTGTGTGTGTGTGTGTGTGTGTGTGTGTGTGTGTGTGTGTGTGTGTGTGTGTGTGTGTGTGTGTGTGTGTGTGTGTGTGTGTGTGTAGACATTGAGTGCTCTGAACATTAGAGAAGAATATTTGCCTTCAGGAAGAAATCCGTTAAAACGGATTTCCCTATCCATTCCAAGTTTTTTAGTCCCACATAATCATTCCTTAGTCCCCCCTCCCACACACACTCTCTCTGTCTCTCTCTCTATATATATAAGGGTGCCATCATATCGATTATATATTGTATATATATATATATATTTATTTATATATATATATTTATTTATATATATATGTGCTATATAATTTATTATGTGAAAATAAATAAAGAATAGTCCCTAATGTGTTTCAGTGCTCCTGTCCGGGCACCTCGCTCTTCCCAACACCCCTTATTCCCGTGCAGCCCCCCCCCCCCCCCCATAACCGGTCACGCTCTGCTTCCCGCCATCTGGGAACCGCCCCCGCTCTCACTTCAAATTTATATATATATATATATATATATATATATATGCTGTATAAGAATTATACAAATATATTAACCCTGAATTCTATACTATCCTAACACCCACCCACCAGTAATCGGGTGGTTGAGCCTCGGACTACTCATCTACTGCTCAGGCTTCAACTCCGACGGTGGCGCCACTGCTCGCTTGCTCACTATCCTACTCACTTAAAGTTGCATAGTCTGATGGTTTTGAGTTTCAGAAATTGTATGAGATGAAGACATTAGGTTGATCGTTATAATGTACCTCACTTTAGCTTGAAGTAACTTTTATTTTAAGTGGTTAACTTTTGGGATATTTGAAGTGCAACCATGCAAAATTAATTTAGGTAAGCTTGCCAAAACTCTGACACCATAGCATTCTGCAGTAACATGATCCTCACAATTCCCTTCTTTGTGGCAACAAATGTTTAGTAAGTGCATCAGTATCTAAGCTAGATATGTAGAATCAAATTTAGGTCATTGTTTTGGTTTTGAAAGTTTGATGATTTCATCGGACTATGCAGCTTTAACGCCGGGATAGACAGAGAGAGAGAGAGAGAGAGAGAGAGAGAGAGAGATGTGATGTATAATGTATTATGCAAGTATAAAGATATGGAATGGAATTATTATTAAATTGCTATACTCCATAAGACCAAACACTATAGCGGTGGTGCCACCTTCGGCCCATTTCTCCTCCACTGGTTGCTAACCAGCGTAAGTCGCACCAGAGGATATATATATATATATGTATTTTTAAGTATATGTATATATTTATATATTTATGTAAATATCTACATATCAGATCAGTTAAAGTTGCATGGTCCGATGGCCTTTGAATTTTTGTCTTATTTTTTAGATAACTATATCAAATTGATCGTTACAAGCTACTAATCATTAGTCCGGAGTGATTTTGATTAAAGATGATTAGTTTTGAAGTAATCTGAGCTGAAAGAACCAAAAATAATTTCGACAAGCTTGTCAAAAGTCCTGTGGCTATGACCCAGATGGTCATCTCGCAGTGACCACGTGATGTGAGATGACCTGGAACCTGACAGGACTGTAGGTAGGTATTTCTGGTTGGGTTGGCACATTCTGGGAACGGATTAGTGCCAAAGGCCTATGGCACTCAGGGTTTTTAACAAAAAATAATGTGTGTGTGTTGTCTGCATGTGTTTGTCTGTCTATGTATGTATCTGTGTGTGTGTATGTCTGTGTGTGTCTATCTGTGTGTTTCTGTGTATGTGTGGGAGTGTATGTGTCTGTGTGTGTCTGTCTCTGTCTGTCTGTTTCTGTGTGTATGTGTATGTATGTATGTGTCTGTGTATGTCTGTATGTGTGTGTATCTATGTGTAGGTATGTGTATGTATGTGTGTGTGCCTGCCTCTGTGTGCGTCTGTCTATGTGTCTCTGGCTGTGTGTGTCTCTCTCTCTCTTTGCAAAGGCAGGTCGGGTGTATGTGTGTCTGTGTGTTTCTATGTCTGTGTGTGCTGTCTGTCTGTGTATGTCTGTGTGTGTATGTATATATATATATATATATGTGTGTATGTATGTCTGTGTGTGTATGTGTGTGTTGGTATGTGTGTCTGTGTATGTCTGTATGTGTGTGTCTGTGTGTGTATGTATGTGTGTGAATGTATGTGTGTGTATCTGCCTCTGTATGTGGGTGTCTGTGTGTGTCTCTCTCTCTGCAAAGTCAGGTTGGGTGTATGTGTGTCTGTGTATGTCAGGTGTGTGCATGTCTGTGTGTGCTGTCTATGCATGTATGTCTGTGTGTGTCTATCTATGTGTGTATGTCTGTGTGTGTCTGTGTGTATATATATGTGTGTGTATGTTTGTGTGTGTCTGTGTGTATGTATGTGTGTGTGTGTCTGTGTGTGTATGTATGTGTGTCTGTGTATGTCTGTCTGTGTGGGTATCTGTGTGTGTATGTATGTGTGTCTGCCTATGTATGTGTGTGTCTGTTTATGTGTCTCTGTCTGTGTGTGTGTCTCTGCAAAGTCAGGTCGGATGTATGTGTGTCTGTGTATGTCAGTTGTGTGCATGTCTGTGTATTTCTGTGTCTGTGTGTGGTGTATGTGCATGTCTGTCTGTGTGTGTCTATCTATGTGTGTCTGTGTGCCTGTGTATCTGTGTGTGTGTGTATGTCTGTGTGTACGTCTGTGTATGTATGTATGTGTGTGTCTGTCTGTGTGTGTCTGTATGTGTATGTCTGTCTGTGTATGTATGTGTGTGTATATATGTGTGGGCATATATGTATGTGTGTGTCTGCCTCTGTCTGTGTGCGGCTGTCTATGTGTCTGTGTGTGTGTCTCTCTCTCTGCAAAGTCAGGTCGGGTGTATGTGTGTCTGTGTATTTTAGGTGTGTGCATGTCTGTGTATTTCTGTGACTGTGTGTGCTGTCTGTGCATGTCTGTTTGTGTGTGTCTATCTATGTGTGTAGGTATGTCTGTCTGTGTATGTCTGTGTGCATATCTGTCTGTGTGTGTATGTTTGTGTGTATGTCTGTCTCTGTGTCTCTGTAAAGTCAGGCCAGGAAACACATCCACATAAACACACACAGACACATCCACCTCATTTCCCCTTCCCCTCTATGGCCCTGCACAGCAGGCCTACTTGGTTGGGGGGGGGAGGCTAATGAGGTCATGAGATTGGCCTAGTTAGTTAATGGCCTCCCTGCATAATGGGTGTTTCAAAGTGAGTGTCTAAAGGGGTGAGTTTATAAATTCACTGGTTATACTGTATACACTGTCCCAAATCATTAGCTATTACACCAGTATCTAAGTTGGATATATAGGATCAAATGTAAGTAGTTGTTTTAATTTTGACAAAATTATATTTCATCGGACCATGCAACTTTAATGAGTTGTCATGGTGAGTGGGTGATGCAGTTCAAAACCGGCGGACTGTTGAATCTCCCGCTACACTTCAAAGTAGGGATGAAAGATCTCTGGGAATTCGCGAATTTCCTCGATTGTTTATACTTACCGATTAGCATTAAACAAAATCTCAATATATTATATATATTATTCAATATATTATATATATATGATTTGTCTGTATCCCGTTCTTATTACCTTAGATGTTGCTAGGACATAAAACCCCAACAAGAAAGGGTTAGGTATGAGCGATAACATAACCACAAAAAGGACAGTTGAAACCTGACTTCCCGCATTTTTCTGCGATTCCCTGACAGTGCTAATTATATATATATATATAATATATGACAGCAATTGATTTGTCTGTATCCCGTTCTTATGACGTTAAATGTTGCTAGAACATAAAACCCCAACAAGAAAGGGTTAGGTAGGAGCGATAACATAGCCACACAGAGGAAAGTTGAAACCTGACTTCCCGCATTTTTCTGCGATTCCCTGACGGTGCTAATCCTATGGAGGCGGGGTGGGGGGGGGGGGGGCGGAATTCGCGTTTTCGCGGAAATTCGCCGTTCGGGCCAAGATCTCGGTTTGATTTTGGCTATTTTGGTGGAGACCATTTTCATCCCTGCCTTGAAAGTTTAACTTGAAGCCATTGTTATTTATGCACTGCACACTGACTTGCCAGGTACGACAATGAAGAGTTCCTGTCCGATACGTTAGTTGACCGGAAGCCAGCAGTAAGAGGTTACTATGACGCCACAAGTAACCATGGTGACGGCAGAACGCTTGCACGGACGGGCATCGCTGTATCCCACAATGCAGAGTAAGCAGCGTCCCAGAAGCTGGGAGGGTGAGCCGTGCCACATATGAGTGTGTGTGTGTGGGGGGGGGGGGGGGTGGTGGGGGGGGAGCGGACTGGAAGGGGAGGAGGGAGTGGGGGGAATGGTGGGAGGGGGGGGAGGGGGAGGGGAGAGGGAGGAGATGGAGGGGAGGAGGGCGGAAGAGGGAGGGGGAGGGGGGGGAGGGGGGTGGGGAAGGAGATGGGGGAGGTGGGGTGGAGGAGGGGGTAAGGAGGGTGAGGAGGGGACGAGGAGGGGTGGGGGAGGGGACGAGGGGGAGGGGGATGGGAGGAGGAGGTCGTGGGGGACGGGAGGGACGGGTAGGAGGAGGAGGGGGGAGGAGGAGGAGGAAGAGGGAAGGGGGAAGGGGGAGTGGAGGGGAGGGGTGACGGAGAAGGAGGCGGGAGGGGCTGGGAGGGGAGAGAAAGGAGGAGGAGTGGGGGAGGGAGAGCAGGTGGAAGCGGAGGAAGGGATGGGAAGAGGAGGAAGGGAGGGGGAGGGGAAGGGAGGGGGAGAGGAGGACGAAGAGGATGAGGGGAGGGGGAGGAGGGGGACACAATTTAATGTTTAATAAGTGCACCAGTATCTAAGCTTCATACGTAGAATCAAATCTAGATAATTGTTTCGGTTTTGGAAATTTGATGTCTCCTTCGAACTATTACAGCTTTAATGTGGATGTGGTGTGCCATGATGCTAATAGAGGTCGCTTTCTTTCCCGCCCGCCAGGGTGGAGGGGCCGCCTGACCTGCTGCCCGCACAGCGCCCCCAGACGGAAGGCACGTCGCTACCCGACATGCACTGCGCGCAGACGCTGGGCGCTGCCGACTACGAGCTCGCAGTGAGTAGTACCGCGAGCTGCTCGTTGGTGTGGGCCGTCAATAAAGTAGGACATTCCCAATAGTAATGGTGTCCAATAAAGTAGGTCACCTCCAAAACTAATGCCACCTAATAAAGTAGGATGCCTCCCATACTAATGCCACCCAATAAAGTAGGATGCCTCCCATACTAATGCCACCCAATAAAGTAGGATGCCTCCCATACTAATGCCACCCAATAAAGTAGGATGACTCTCATACGAATGCCACCCAATAAAATAGGATGACTCTCATACGAATGCCCCCCAATAAAATAGGATGACTCCCATACTAATACCACCCAATAACGTAGGATGCCTCCCATACTAATGCGACCCAATAAGCTGGGACATCCCCCATAATAATGCCACCCAATAAAGTAGGATGCCTCTCATACTAATGCCACCCAATAAAGTAGGATGCGTCCCATACTAATGCGAGCCAATAAAGTAGGTCATCCCCCATACTAATGCCACCCAATAAAGTAGGATGCCTCCATACTAATGCCGCCCAATGAAGTAGGATGCCTCCCATACTAATGCCACCCAATAAAGTAGGATGCCTCCCATACTAATGCCACCCAATAAAGTAGGACATCCCCATACTTGTGCCACCCAAAAAAGTAGGATGCCTCCCATACTAATGCCACCCAATAAAGTAGGATGCCTCCCATACTAATGCCACCCAATAAAGTAGGATGCCTCCCATACTAATGCCACCCAATAAGGCAGGATGCCTCCTATACCTAGAAAGGCAGGACATCTCATATAATACCAATGCCGCCCTCGTGGATTTATCTCATCGCGGCCATGTCCTCTTTTTTGTTGGGGGGGAGGGGGGGGGGGATAAATTATACCCCAGTCACAATATGGCTTGCGACCGCTTGCGACCACTTTGCAACCATTTTGTGAATACTTTGTTTCAATGAAACCACCTCCTTGCGACCTCCTTGCGACCTACTTGCGGGCCTCCTTGCGACCAAAGGAATGGTCGCCAACCTCTGGGCGACCCTTTTGATCGCAAGGAGGTTTTTAGTGCCGTAACTGTAATGACATTGTGACCAAAATGGTCGCAAAGAAGTCAATGACCACACGAAGCATGCTAAGAACCACTTTGCGACCTCTTTGTGACCACCCCTTTTTTTGTGGTCACAAAGTGGTCAGAAGCAGTAGTGTGACTTGGTGTAAAAATATACGGTCTTTCGGTCGTAATAGCCGAGCTTGGAATCATATCGATATCTCGGGCGATGGAGTTGGGGACCATTGTTATGTAATAGTGATGCAATGTGTGCCCACTCGCTGTGTGACATATAAATAACTATGTGTAAATGTTATGATGCATGGTGACCAGGATCGCGATATGATGTCCGGATATTAAGATACGGTTACTAATTACAGAAACGTTCCCTCCATGCACCAGGAAGAGTGCAATTGGAGAGGGGCATTGCTTATTGTTTACTGTAACTCTATGACGACTACTGGTTACCACGGGACCGCTGGGTAAGCAAACCCAGCCATTCTGCATACATTAGGGACACCAACTGCCCTGGGGTTGAGTGACAGGTGCCCCCTCTTGGGTGCCACCCCTCCCAGGCTGCAGAGATGTCTGATTGGCTGGTTGTGTGAGCCCAGTCACCCTTGTACTCCGTGCACTTGCTGGACAGACCACACACTCACTCTAGAGATACCAAAGGAAGCAGTTCACCACTGAGCTGTGTGTAACACTCATAGGACTAAGGTTCAATGAGCTGTAGCCACTGATTTTGACTGAACAAGCAGAAGCTATGTGGGTCTGTGTAGAAGGTTGTAAGTGAGTCAGGTTGGCAGGTCACTAGTAGGTGAACAAGAGTTGTAGCAATAAAGCTCAACCTTATCACTGTCAATCTTGTGTGACTTGTCTCCCTTTCTTTCTTATAAGTTGTGTTTTGGTATTTAGTGGGGGGAGACTGGCAGACAGTTGCCAGGATCCTCCTAATACTAGTGAGTATAAGAGGAACAACTGTGACGGCCAGCAGTAAATTCTTCATGGGGTATAACCATAACTTAAGCTTCAGTTGAAGTTATTGCTTTTTTATTTCACGGTCTTACTGGAGTTTATTGTCTTTCTTCATTGTGAAGAGCTTCCTCACACAAACACTTTTCCAGGAGGTGACGTATGGGAATTCACCGCTGACCTCGCAGTGCAGCACGAGTATGTACCGTAAGTAAGGCACCTGTGTGGATTGGTGTCCAATATTTAACCCAATAATTTATTTAATGCTTCATTGTTTCTGTTATCTCTTCGATTGTCTAGTTCTGTGAGGAACCTAATTATGTGTTCTCTGTGTGATCCCTGAATAAACTATTTTGTTTATATACATATGTGATGTATAACGAATTATGCGAGTATAAAGATACATAAGGGAATTATTATCATAATTGTTATACTCCGTAAGATCCAACACTATACCGGTGGTGCCACCTGCAGCCTCCTCACCTGCACCAGATGTAGACCAGTGTCAGTTGCACTGGAGGATTATATACAGTAAAACCTCTCTATACCGACCCCTTCACAAATCGACAACTCCCTTATATTGATCGCTTTATTTTGGTCCCAACAATACCATTGTAAGGATATTGTACCTCTCTTAACCGACCACCTCCATAAATGGACCACTTAAAATTGGTCCCATGGTCGGTGAATTTAGAGAGGTTTTACTGTATGTATATATATATATATATACTTACACATATTTTTATATGTACCCTTATATATATATGTGATGCATAAGCATTATGCGAGTATAAAGCCATGTAAGGGATTTTCTATATGTTTATTATAGTATATTATTCTGATATTATATTATTAGCCAATGGGCTCTTTGCATGTATTTGCTCCTTAGTCATATGGTTACTGGTGGCTCCACTACCACCCGACCATACTTCCGGCGCTACACTGTCACTTGCGCCCGGACCTTTTTCTATATATATGTATATATAGATATATATAAAAGTGTGCATAAAATATATGAATGATGCATGCCATTCTTATCTTGCTTTATTCCAATATTGACTATATACTCTTAACTGTTTTGGTGTTACAGCTATTTGCCAATATAATGACTGGAAGACCATTAATTGCCCCAACGCTGACAAGTGATATATTACTCAAATGAATAAATATTTACCACCCACCCCTTACACACTCACACACCAAAAAAATAATATATGTTGGCATGATAATTGTTTGGGCGGGGGGGGGAGGGTTCATATGCCTTATTCTTCTTCCTTTTAAGAATGTTAATCCGATTAATTTGTTTCTATAAATCCTCAAATTATGTATCTAACTCCCATTTCGTGGTGTTATTTAGGTGCTTCAACGAATACTTCATACTCGGAACTCGACCTACCAATGTACAACTCTACCAACGTAGACCTATATCGGCCCCACAAAGGCCATCACGTGGGTACGTTGTATCTTGTCGTCCTCTGTCACTAATGCCTCCGGAGCATAATTCCCAGGGCTTTTTTTATGGGGTTGGGGGGGGGGGGGGGGGGGGTCTGTTCTCTGTGTAGCTATATTTGAGAGATAGACCAAATAAATTATATCGGATTATCTAAAGCTGTGTTCACACCCACAACTTTAGGCCGAACTAGATAAGGCAAACTAGTTGAGGCGAACTAGGTGTGAAAGTGTGTCGTGTCCACACATCCAGTACTTGGGGCGGTTTAAGCCGGAAATCGATATCTGCGCATGAGCAAGGCCATACTAACCAGTGCCACTTTCAGAAAGTCGAAATCGCCATGAGAGAGTGTGGGTTCGACCTAGATATGTATAGACTGAGTTGAATTGTTTTGGAACGGTCAAAACTTCTGCTGGGCAGTGAAAACCTAAAAATAAATGTGAAAAAAATATCTGTGCACAGCTAGCAGTTTCATAGACCAAATCATATAATATGCGCTTTTGATCGACCAGAAAGTCTAAGCCGCTACCGTTTACACTATGAACTTGGGCCGACTTAAGCTAGTTCGCTTCATCAATACTACCTCGCGACGTGGTTTACTTGAAGCGAACTAGATGAATCGACTCAGGCCTAATCCGCCTCAGCGTCGCGTCCACACGGCGAATGTGAGCCGAACTAGACAAGGCGAACTAGTTGAGGCAACTTAACACCCGTGTGTGAAAACGGCTTTAGTATTTCTACACATAAACATATGTGCTAAGACTTGAGCATATAAATAAACAAAATGAAACCTTCTGCACTACGCTAATCATTGCATGTCTTGTAGGCCTATGTCAAGGTGATTCAATAAGGTAGCTGTAAACCAAATTATTAGTAGTAGTCCATACTTGAACAACCAATACTTATAAATTAGAATGAATTAATACTTTGTTTGTTTGTGTGTTTGTTTAACGACCCCCCCCCCCCGCCAGCACAAAAAGTAAACATCGGCCATTGAGTCATATAATTAATTAATACATGCATTGCTATTATTAGTGTGTATGTTCAATAAATTATAGGATGGTCACTACAAAGATAACACGTCGTTCTTAGTTCAAACCGTTTGTTGTAATATTTCCGCTACGAATGCTGGGACTTGCCGATTAACATCTTAAAGCTGCATAGTCCGATGAAAACAACAAATTTCCAAAACCAAAGGAAAATTATCTAGATTTGATTCTACGGATTTTAATTTAGATACTGGTGCATTTATTAAACATGTGTCGCCACATAGAAGGGAATACTAAGGCAAGTTACTGGAACATGTTACTGCAGAAGCCTATGGTGTCAAAGTTTTGGCATGCTTCCAAAAAATTAATTTATCATATAAATTTGCACTTCAAATATCTCAATAGTTAGCCATTTAAAATAAGTTATTTCTAACTAAAGTAAGGTAGATGAACCTACCTCATTTATCTCAGAAAATGACAGAAACACAAAACCATCGTAATATAAAACTTTAAGTAAATACGCAATGATTAAACCCAAATTGGTCGCTCCCTGGCAGTTGCAGCTCGCCACATAGGCGGCGCCTCTGGCAGCAGAGCAGCGCCCTCTGTGGCGTCAGTGGGAACTCGTGGTGACGTCGTTGCTCTCTCCGTCACAGACATATGGTAAGTAATGGGACATCATTATACATCAAAACTAGCCAAACAATAATTAATAGATGAGTTCGTAATTCCAACGACGCGTGTGTTTAAAACTGTGTCGAAAACAAAACAAATGTACGTGTCCGTTGGATTTACTTCCATCCAATTGCTATCATTAACTTTAATTACTTTGATACTAATGATAGGATGTTGTTCACATTACCAGTATACACATAGGGCCTATATTAGCACGCAGTTGACGGCACATGTCATTGTGGTAAAGGTCTAATCTAGATTTTAATACCATTTTAATACAGAGAAATGCAATAATAATGAAAATTCCATGATATCAAGTCGTACAAAAAAGAGGTTTGGTTTTTATAATTTTAGCATATATATAGGCTATTCCATGTTTTTCAAATGTTGTGGGAAACATAGAACTATTCTTTGTCCTGTTCTCTATCCATTAGGATATCAATAATTTTAAATGAAGAAAATGAGAACAAGAGGTAAGCCTATCCATCATTCAATGATTCATCAATGTAGAAAAAAAAAAGGTTCAACCTACGCTGGTTCACCCTACGCTGGGTAGGGGCGAATCTTCTTATTCACAAATAACTCTAGGCTCTAGCCCTAACCCTGAATCTACTTATATAATAAATCTGAAATGTCAAATATGACTAGAATTCTATAACACAATAATTAGCCGTTTTAGATCTATAAGTAATTAAATACATTAGGAAAAGAAAAGGAAGGTTCCGCCGGGTTTCGAACCCAGGACCTTTCGCGTGTTAGGCGAACGTGATGACCACTACACTACGGAACCAGTTGCTCGTCTCCAGTTTTGTATTTGTGTGGATCAGGAGTCACGAACTTGTCACTTAGAACTTGCCGGTTAAAAATTTCTGCAAACTCAAAAATCTTTGCTTTCAAAACGTCCAAATGTCTAAACAAATCGCTATAACTAGTATAAGTATAACTAGTTTCGCTTACTCCGACTAGTAATATACCTGGTACTAATATAAGCTACGAATAAAAAGTACTTAAATACATTCTAGAAAGCTGTGAAAGGGTGCATATTGTTGGCAAGATAGAATATTCATCCCTACCCTCAGCCTCAGGGCTGCGGGAGTGTTGGAATTTTCCAAGCATATCCAAAATATTTTAAACGGTCAACTTTCAAACATAACACAGCGCCTGGCGCCATCTGTGGAGAAGGCGGGGAACCAGCCTAACTGTGTCAAATTTCAAACCGACACGACTGGTCCCCGAGCACATCCTGCTGCGCAAACAACAGTTAAAAAGCGGTTGCAAATATATTTTCTAATATAGGCCTAATATATGTCATATATATGTAATATGTGTAATATATATGTAATATGTGTAATAGGCTATGTGCAATATGTGTAATATATGTAATAGGCCCCTACATTATATATAATATATTATATGTAATATATATATATTTATATATATTATGTATACCAAGTATATACGACATAAATACTGTTAAGTGTTATATTATATAGTACATACATTATATATTTTATTTTATTTGTTGTTTGTGCTCTATAATTTGTTATAGGAATATAAACAAGGACACTATCATCTTCAGTTATATCTGTATTGTTATTTGCGAACCACAGCTAGTGTATGCCAGTGATTAGTTCCAGGTTTGGCCACACCAGCGCTACCTGTCAGGGGCTCTGACCACCTATAACTTATAAGCCAGCTATGTCTGGTCATTATCGCCTCCAGACCCACTCGGACGGTCAATTTCTTTCATATGTAGGATTATTGTGTGTATGTAAATTGTGAATATGTGTTTGTCTTCTCAACAGGTGTCCATCGCCGAGTACCAGCAGTCAGCCCACACCGACGCCCTCACCATACAACACGGCCGAGCGGACAACTCACTTCACCAACCAGACATTCAGACCCCGGCCGGCAACAAGCACACCATCACACCACCTCACACTGCCTTGCCACCCACGTGACCCGCCTCACCTGGAGCTGGAGACGCTGACGTCATCCTTGGACTTCGACAGTGAATCGTCAAGTCAAACGGCGAGTGGGACGGCATCTTCAGGGGGGACTGCCGTGGGCAGTAAGAAGAGATGGGGACGAAAAGGCTTCGGGAAGAAGTGGCAAAGCCAAAAGGGCAGTGGAAAGAAAGAGGCTGCTGTGAGGGAAAACAGAAGCCGAAGTAGTGCTGACAAAGTGGAGTCTGGTTTCAGCCCTGATATCACCTTCTGGCAAACACCTGTTACTGATCACAGTGCAGGTCTATTTTAATCATTTTCAACCAAGTTTGTTTCAATTTGCTGAATTTATTAATGTAGAACTATCCGTGTATTGATTAGACAAAGCATTAAGAATTATATTTATTAAACAAATTAGCTGATGAATCACACAAAGATAAAATAGCCAAATGCATATTTATTGATTAGCATAGATAACGCAAACTGTGCTGGTGGCAACATTTGCCTTGTTGAATATTTAAAGTCAAAATTTGACCTCAACACAGTTTTCCCAAGAAGTCATTCACCCTGAACAGTTGGCTTGAGAAAAAAAGACAAAAGTATGGCATACATTGATATGGTTAGAAGGAATTCAATCAAATTTGTGTTTGAACGGTATCTTTCTCATATTTGATGGCAGATTTTATGTGGCTAATGTAGGATAATGAGTGTGAGTCTCAGGTGGTAGCCATACAGGAAGTGCTTTATTCCGAATCCGACCATAATAAACATACCCGATACAACATCTCCCCTCTTTCAAAGATGACTCGGATGGTCAAGATCATTAAATGAGTATCTTAAACCCCAATGATATAAGTCAATTTAATCACTCAAACCAGTTAGTTATGTTCAGAGTTCATCTTTCTTGAGTGATTAACTATGTCTGTATATTTATCATAATATGAGGTTTTAATGAAGCCTAAGCCAAATGTTCAAATACTACAATTGGAAGTCAAACATGACCTCTGAAATTAATTAGTAGCCTAATCTTTATAACGTGATGGTGTTTTCACTTCTCGACCACTCCTGATTTTAACAACTGTCTCTGGAGGAGCTGTTGATCTGACACTTTGTTCATCTGTAGGAGAAACAACTTTCTCTGGTATTTTCTCAGCCTGAGAGTTCGAAGGTAGTTCATTTAGCTGGACTCTGTTGTGTACATATGTCCCTTTTGGAGAGTTAATGACATATGACCTCTCATGGCGAGCATTCTCCTTAACAGTACCAGTTTCACTCCGGTCTTTTATCCACACACCATCTCAGGGATAGAGCTTGGACAGGGGACGAGCACTGTGGCGATGGTCAAAGCTGGCCCCCATTTGCTTGCGGTACTTTTCCTCACTTTCCAGCACAATGTCCATATCAGGAGGTGCTGGTTTCAGCTTTGATGGTAGAACTGGGATCTTCGTGTTTAGCCTCCTGTTCATAAGCAACTGTGCTTGACTAAACCCATTTTGAACAGGAGCATTCCTATAGTTCAATAAAGCGATGTAGGGATCCGGTTGTTTTACCAGTTCCTTGAGAGTATGCACGGCTCTCTCTGCCTCACCATTCCTAGAGGGGTGAAGTGGAGAGCTAGTGATATGAGTGAATTCATACTTCTTGGCAAAGTTTGCGAACTCATGACTAGCATACTGAGGTCCATTGTCAGAGTAGACCGTTTGGGGAATACCATGACAAACGAAGAATGATTTCATATGGTTAATTATGGTAGTACTTGTTATGTCCTCTAACTTTGCATACTCAGGATCCCTAGAGTAGAAATCTACTACCACAATGTAGTGATCCTTCCTGAGTTGGAAGAGGTCTGTGGCTACTTTTGACCACGCATATTCTGGCAGCAGGGACGGAATAAGCGGCTCATAGTGTGTTGCGCTTCTCTTCCTACAGTGATGACAGCCACCTATTAGTTCCTCAATATCAGAGCTGAGTCCTGGCCACCAAACCAAGTCACGAGGAAGCTGACAACATTTGGTGATGCCCTGATGACCTTCATGCAATTTACTGAGTATGTCAGGACACAGACTGGAGGGTATAATTATACGTGTGCCCATTAGTAGCATGTCATCTACGATAGTCAAGTCTGACTTGTATGGCACATACTTCTTCGCAATGCCCTTAACCATAGAGTTGTCAGGCCATCCTTCTTGCACATACATGCACATTTCACGACAGACATCATCCTCCCACTGATGATTTCTGATCTGATTGAGTCGTTGATCAGACACAGGGAGTGGTTTCTGGAAAAAGTTTACAAAGGCTATAGTCTCCTCTTGGATAGCTATATCAGCATCAGACAGGTCACTTCCTGGAGCGTGTGAGAGAGTGTCGTCTGTGTACAGCTCCTTCCCAGGAATGTGGATGATGTCATAGTAAAACCACATCAACCTCATCCAGAACATTTGGACCCGAATAGGGAGTTGGTCCAAATCCCGAGCTCCTAAGAGTGGAACGAGTGGTTTGTGATCCGCCTCAATGAGGAATCTAGTGCTGATCAAATAGTTGCGAAACTTCTCACAGGACCAGGTGATTACCAGAGCCTCTTTTTCAATCTGGGCATAACGTCTTTCCCTTTCTGAGAGTGGTCTCGAGGCATATGCAACAGGATGCCGCTCTGAGCCTTTCTGTTGCAGGAGTACTCCCCCAAGACCAAACAATGATGTGTCTGCTGAGATTTTGGTTGGAGCTTTAGGATCATACAGAGCAAGACCAGGAGTTTTGGTGAGTAACTCCTTGAGTTTTGTGAATGGCTTCCTCTTGCGATGGTTCCGAGAGCCATTCGCTCTTGATACACAGAAGTTCACGTAGTGGTTGGGAATGAGATATAATGTCGGGAGTGAACTTCCCAAGTTGATTCACCATCCCTAGGAACCAACAAAGTTCTGTGATATCGCTGGGAGTTTCCATTTCCGTGATAGCAGACACCTTACTGGGGTCGGCTCTGATGCCATCTCCGGATACAATCCGACCAAGGAAGCTGATGGACTAATTCCGGAACACACACTTTTCTTTGTTGAGAGTCACTCCAGCATTGGCGAGTCTGTTTAGAGTTGCCTTGAGTCGCTGGTCATGTTCAGCCTCTTCCCGACCTGCAACAATGTCATCCATAAGGCAGACTGTTACTGGAAGTCCCGCAATTATCTGTGAAACCTGGCGTTGATAGAACTTGGGTGCTGAGGTGATTCCAAATGGCAATTAATTGTAGGCAAAGCACCCAAATGGAGTGATGAAAGTAGTAAGGAGCTTTGACTCCTCTGAGAATACTACTTGATGGAAGCCACTATTAGCATTAAGCTTGGAAAATACCTTAGCATTTCCAATTTGCCCTAGAACATAGTCAACTGATGGCATGATAGCCCGTGGACGCATGACAGCTTTGTTGAGTTTAGTTAAGTCCACGCAACGTCTGATATCTGTCCCCTTTGGCTTTGGGACAACTACTATCGGTGCACACCACTCAGTAGGTTTAGTGACTGGTGATATGACGTTGAGATCTTGCAGTCGCTTTAGTTCCGCTTTGAGCTTGGGCAAGATGGGGTGAGGCACTTGACGAGGAGTGTGAACCGCATATGGTTCAGCATTGTTTCTGAGTTTGATGTTGTTCTGATGCACCATTTTCCCCAGCCCATTGAAAAGAGGAGGGAACTGCTCCGAGTATACCGAACAGGTAAACTTCACTAGACTGAGTGCTGTCGAGGCCTTGCAGCTAAGAGGATGAGAGGCTTTCTCAACAACATAAATGTCCTCGGTGTGAGTACGATCCTGATATCATAGGTTAGCGCGGAAGTACCCTTGAGCGCTAAATTCACGTTGCTTGGCACCTCGGAAGACACAATTTGTAGTCTTGAGTTTATGGCCTGAGAAATGCTTTTCGAACAGATGAGTGTCAATCAAAGTTGCCTCTGCACTAGTGTCAATGCGTAGAGGAACAGTGACACCATTGACACTAACATGCACAACCTTCTTGGTGACTACTTCATGCCGAGTATCAACTGCCCCAAGGAAAAATTCCTGTTGAGAGTGGGGTGAGTCAGTATAGAGAGCTTCACTAGGCATCCAACCAGCAACTTCGTTGACATCCTTCTTCCGACAGACTTTTGAAAAATGGCCTTTGACCTTGCAGAGATGACATACCCCATTCTTAGCCAGACATAGTGAATGCTGATGTGAGTTTCCCCCACAATACGGACACGAGGATTTCCCTGACGTCTCCTTGCTGTAATCCTGAAATTTCTTCCTTGACTTCTGAGAGTAGGATTTCTTAACAACAAGCGAGTCCGATGTTCCCCCTATCTCACTAGACTGCCAGTTAGCCATCTTGTGTGCGTGTGCATTTCCGAGGAAATTCTTCAGTTTTAGATCACCAACCCTGAGCGCTTTAGTCCTAAGCATAGCATCATTTGTTGAATTGATGAGATGCGCTAGTGTAATCAGTTCTTCAATTTGCACTGGTGTCATTTCCTGTAGATTTATTGTCTCAATTTTCTCTTTCACTCTCATGTAGGAGTTGTCTATAGATTCTCCTATGTTCTGGCTCAAGTCGTAGAGCTGATTCAGGAGATATATTGAGTTTATTTTAGTACTATAATGTTTCCTGAGAGCCTCTTTAGCAACAGTGTAATCCTGATCGACAATTCCATTCAGTTCTAATTTCTTCAGAACCTTTCTGGTAGGGCCGAAATAGTGATACAGCTTGACAAACTTCTCTTTATTGTCCTTAATTGTCATTGCTGCTAGCATAAGCCGTGTTTACACGGGAGAGTTAAATCGCTTCATATAAATCGCCTTGCCTAGTTCGCCTCACATTCGCCGTGTAAACAGGACTCTGGGGCGGATTAGGGCTGATTCGCTTCATATGATTCACTTTATGTAATCCACCTTGAGAGGTGGTTTATATGAAGCGATTCCGCTGGTTCCTGGGCGGCGATAGTATAAAATAGTAGTGCTTGCCGGCTACAGATGGAGCAGTAACTAATCGCTGGTACCCGGCAGTGTTAGGGCCCGATTAGGCCGAAATCTATTAAATGCGATCATATTTAACAGAATTACATACTCAAATAATGAAATTTAATTAAATTAACCCTAAATTACAAGCGATATTAACGTAGCAGCTGCATCGGCGTCGAATCGCCGAGTGTAAAGTAAACAAATAGCAGTGCTCGCCAGCTACAGGCAGAACTAAGGCTGCTGGTTCCCGGCGCCGAAACACTTTCAAACTCGCTTCGTGTAAACGCGCCGCTACTTCGCTTCATATGAATCGCTTTGTCTAATTCGCTTCACAATTGCTCGTGTAAACACGGCTATAGAGTCTAGTCCCTCTATCCAGTCACCCCACTCAGTAGCTAAGGATGGGCCTTCTTTTAACTCAAATGCAGGATAATTGGGTAATGAAAATACCATGTTTAGTTTGATGAGTTACTTGAGTGAAGATATGCACAACGCTGATTCACACTGGGCACAATGTCACCCAGACAGTGGCATTGGCACTGGCAGCAGAGACAGAGTCACTGTATAGTGCCAATGACACAAACTGCACTGTAGCTGTACTATGCACATAGTCAGAGTTTATAGAATTGTATAGCCCTTAGTGTGCTGATATGCCGTTAAGCATTTATTCATTCATTTTATAGATCAATTGTGTGCCAAATCTAAATATCCTTCCTGAGTCTCCTTGGGTTAATACAGAAGTCTACAGAGTCAGTGAGTCCCATAGATGTACTGTGTGTAGAGTCAACAAACCCACGTGGTTTCTACTTGTGAGCTGGTTAGTGATAATAGAGGATTCTATCAGTTCACTCAACTCAACAGCAGTTTTAGAGTGATTTACACATTAGAAATCACACACACATACATCAACAGCAAAAGCAGAGTATATGAGTGTTAATATACTATAAATGAGTGGTACTTAGCCTGTGAGAGCTTCATAGTTTACTGCTGTCACCATGTAGGATAATGAGTGTGTGAGTTTCAGGTGGTAGCCATACAGGAAGTGCTGTATTCCATAACATTCCATTCCATAGTATGTTGGCATGCAATTTAAAAAAATAATAATAAAACTTATTACAATAAATTAAAATATTATATTCATAATATATAGCATTTTTTGGTGTCTTTAGCAATATATTTTGGTAGCATTTAATTTAAATGTGTTTGCAATATGTGTTTTGTGAAAAAGGTCAAGAGCCTTGGCTAGCAGATCTTGTTGCAGTTACTTTACAATCAAATTCCTGAATATTGGCTTTTAAGAAGTAATCCTTTTGTTAATATTTTGATGTAGCCTATTAAAGCTGCATAGTGCAATGAAGGCATAACATTTTCAAAACCAAAACAATTATGTAGATCTAATTCTACATACCTAACTTAGATACTGATGCACTTATTAAGCATTTGTTGCTACCTAGAATGGAATACCGCGTCAGTTTAATAGAACCTTTTACTGCAGAAGCCTATGGTGTCAGAGTTTTGGCGTGCTTGCCAAAACTAATTTTACACATCAAATATCTCAAAAGTTAGCCATTTCATATCAAAAGTTACTTCAAGCTAAAGTCAAGTAGATTATAGCAATCAATTTATTTATAAATTTATCTCAGAAAATGACAGGAACTCAAAACCATCAGACTATGCAACTTTAAGTAAGCATAATACTATCGATATGTTTAAATTTAGAATGCTTGATTAAAAATCCATAATTATCAGTTTGTTTCTTTGTTTGGGTTTTATGTCCTGGCAACATCTAAGGTCTCATATCTGGGCAGGTACCGACTTGTGACCGTGTGCACTCATGGCAATGTTATAGTGCTTCCCAACTGAAAGACCAGGCCACTGGCACCATGATCCGATATCCTATTCAGTCACACTAACCTGATAACCATTCCTTGTCCTATCCTAGTAATGCTGAGTGCCAGGCTAGGTAGCGACAAGAATACATTTTTAAAGTAATTGGTTTGACTCGGCTGAGATTCGAACTCCCGACCTTTCGCACAGGAAGGCTGTTCTTTCAGCGATTCGGTCACCACACCCGGTGTCTATGATTTATTGATTATTAAGAATTTAATTTGGTCCTATTTCGATTCAAATGAATCCATTGCAATATGTTCTCCCTGTTATCTTTTGTTCTGTTATAGATATGTGGGGCAACTAATGCCCACAACGATGGGAGTAATAGTAAGAGAACCATATATAATGACAGGGAACATGAGTGATTAGGTAGTAAAATAGAAGAAAATAATTATTATATCAAGGGCTTGCATCTACAGAGTAATTAATTAAGGCTATTATTGTCTAGTGGTAGTGCTTTCTGTATTGACTCTTTATAAGCCCCATTCACACATGGGCCTTAAGTCGCCTCAACTAGTTTACCTCATCTGATCTGGACAGAGGAAGCCCGAGACGGAGGTGGGTGAAAGAAGGGTTTATTACATAAGATAATGGCGCAGGGTACAAAGGCGAACAGCAATGTTATAAGTCAATCGACCTGCTCCAGGTCCGCCGAGGGGGACGGAAGACTCTGGGAGGAGGTAGGCCCGGGAGCCGACCCCCCTAATGGGTTAAGAGAGAGCAATAAGGCTAGTTAAGAGAGTACAATCAGAGGGTGGGTGGGCGAGGTAAATCCATATGCTACGGAAGCCGGGACCCGAATGCAGGTCAGAGGGGGAGGGGGAAGGGAGCATGCGTGAGGGGGGGGCCCGCCTCGGGCCTCCCGCCAGATCAACCACAATTCGGAAATTATGGGCCGATCTGGACAGAGGAAGCCCGAGACGGGAGTGGGTGAAAGAGGGGTTTATTACATAAGATAATGGCGCAGGGTACAAAGGCGAAAGCAATGTTATAAGTCAATCGACCTGCTCCAGGTCCGCCGAGGGGGACGGAAGACTCTGGGAGGAGGTAGGCCCGGGAGCCGACCCAAAACAGAGGGCCAAGGCTCTCGGGGCGTCGGAGGCTGCAAGCTTGGGGACGTAGGAGTGGACAGCGTCGGATTCCCATGTCCCCTGCGCCATGATCGCGGAGAGGTCGACCCCCCGTGAGGCGCACGCCTGGGCGGCGCCGCGGCGGAGGCCGTGCATGGTGTATGCGTCGGCCCGCGGGACGCCGGCGGCCCGAAGGGCGGCGCGGATGAGGGGGGTGACGTCGCGGGGGGTGAGAGGCACACCGGGGCGGGCGAGGAAGGCTGGGGCGTCACCCGATGCGGGCGTGAGGTCGAGGGCCCGCCTCCAAGCGCGCACCGGGCAGATGGCTGAGCCCCGGATGGCGGGGACGAAGAGGGATAACGCCTGCGTCGGGAGGCGGATGGTCTTGGAGGAGGCGATGCGGAGGCGGGGGCCGCCCGGGACGGGGCGGACGTCGTCCCTCCGGAGGGTGTGGGGGCCACCCCAGGGCGCGTGCGGTGGGGATAGCAGGTTGGACTGCCTCAAGAAACTGAAGAACCCCACGACCGTGGCCGCCCAAGGGGCAACGCCGAGGTGGCCCAGGGCCCTCATGTAGTCATGGATGACAGGAAGCATCTCGGGGGCGATGCCCGGGGCCCGCCGGACCGGCGCGGCGAAGAGGCGCTCACCCCCACGCCTGACCCGGGTCGTGAATGGGGCATCAACGGGGGCGGGGTCGCCGCCCGCCTCGCGGACCCAGGAGCGGGCCCCGGAGAAGGCGTTGGCGACCGAGGCCGGCGATGGGAGCAGGCGGTGGAGGTGCGCGATGAATTGGCCGACGTCGTAGGCCGTGGGGGCGAGGTGGTCGATGCCCTGGTCGAGTGCGAACTCCACGTATCGCCTGGCGTGCCGGTCGCGGTTGCGCCATGTGCCCGGTGCGAGCGCGGCACGGTGCATCTCCATGAGGTGCTTGTGCGCTGCGGGCCCGTAATCTGGAAGAGGTCAGAGGTCATTGGTGATGAGTTCGGGGGAATGGTGGACCCTGACCCTCCGAAGGCCGCGAATTTCACAATGATTTTTAGCAATTTCAAGGGCGGCTGGGGAGAGGTGGGCGTGGCTGAGGGCATCGGCGAACACCAGCTCGGAGCCCGGCTTGTGGCGGACGACAATGTCGAAGGAGCCCCGGGCCGCCATGAGCCAGAGCTCCCTCGCGCAGGCGCCCAGGGTGGGGTCCGCCGCGCGACCGCTCTGGATGGCGTGCGCGGACGCCGCGTTGTCGGTGTTGACGTGGATGCGGTGCCCCGAGGGGGCGTCGGGGGCGAGGGCGCGAACCGCGAGGACCAGGTTCAGGGCCTCGAGCTCGTGGATGCTGGGGAACGCCTCGGGGAAGGCGTCGTCGTAGGCCTCCGCGAAGCAGGCGGTGGGCGAGAACGCGCCCCCTCCGGTGAGGCACGAGTCGCACTCGATGGTCCACTGGGGGCGAATGCGCGGGGGAAGCAGGCACACGCCGTTCCCGCCCGCCGCGTAGTCGCGGCACCAGAGGATGTCCTTGCGGAGCTCCGGGTCGACGTCCGCGGCGCCGGCGGCGGGCGAAGACCTGAGGGCACGTAGGATGCGCGCCATGAACGCCCTTCCGGGGATGACGCAGGTGCTGATGTGGGCGAGGCGGCCCACGAGGCGCTCGAGGGCTCGTCTGGTGAGGGTGGGGCGCCCGAGCCAGCGCTCGCACTCCTGGACGACGTCTCGGAGCTTGTCGTCGGGGATGCGGAGCACCATAGCCTCGGTGTCGCATTCGATGCCCAGCCAGGTGAGGCGGACGGTAGGGGGGCAGCATTTGTCGGGGGCGAGGGCAAGCCCGAGGGTCGCGCAGATCTCACGGAGGCCATCGAAGGCCTGCATCGCGCCGAGGAAGGTGCCCTCGCAGCCGACGAAGTCGTCCACATAGACCGCGCTGAAGAAGCCTCGGCGGCCGAGCGCCCAGACGACCGCCGCGGTGACACGGACGCAAGCGGCTCCGGGTGTGCGGCATCCGAAGGGGAGCGCGATGTCCACGTAGACCCGACCGTCGACGGTTATCCCGAAGAGGGGAGCAGCGAGGGGGTCGGCGCGGAGCTGCCGGTAGGCCCTGGATACGTCGGCGGACCAGCAGAAGGAGCCGCGCCCCTCGCGGACGACGCGGCGCCCGAGGTTGGTCGCCGCAGGGAGCTTGTAGGTGTGGCGGCGACCGAGGTATTCTCTCCTTGGGATCCCCGCGTTCACGCTGCGGCCCGGGGGGAAGGAGAGGTCCACGATGACGCGGCGCTTGCCCGGGGTAGACTTCGGCCGCGTCATGATGGGGCTGCACTGGGACCAGGGCGTGAAGGGCAGGACCGCGAATGGCCCGAGGAGGGCGCCCTGGCGGATCTCCTCCTGGGCGTACCTGGTGACGTGGTGTGCGAAGTCGGGGTCCTCCCGGTGGTTCTTGTACGTGGGGGTAGGGGGCCCGGCGGCGGTGTAATTTGCCGGGAACCCAAACTCAAGTTGGTCCACGAGGTCGGGGTCGTCGTATCCTTCGAGGGTGCGGCGCCACTCGGGTATGTTGAGTTCGGAGGGGACCGGGACTCGGGCGGCCATAAAGTTCGGAAGGGCCGAGGCGCGGGCCGCCGCGTATGCGCTAGCATATTGGGGGTACGCGGCCCATCCCTCGCCGGATAGGAGCGGCCAGAAGGCATCGAGCGTGTCCCTGTATTCCTCCGGGGTGGGGCCGCATACGGGTGCGGCGGGCAGGGAGCGCTGTATGAGCGGGTCGACGACCTGCTCGACTGGCTCGTCGGGCCCCGGCCCGGCGTCCGCCGTCGCGTCACATAACACACAGGGGTGGGTGGGGTCGGTGGCCGAGGGCGTCGATGTCCTGGTGGGGGCGAAACTCTCGTAGGAGGGCGTGCCGGGGCTGTGGTGGTTGTTTACTGTTGTTGTGTCGGGGCAGTCCTCCAGGTGGCGCCAGCTGGGGCCGTGCGGCGTGACGTCACGAGGGGGTTCCCCGCGGGGCCCCATGTGGGCAGTGTCAGTGTTTGCCTCCAGGGGGCGTGTGCGGCGGGCCGCTGTGACGTCACGGGGGAACCCGGGGCTCAGGGGGGTTGCACCATGGCTGAAGCCAGCCGGAGCCGGGGCGATGTAAACACTCACGGGGGTTGCGTGGCGGCCGAGACTGGCTTCCACGGGGGGCGTCGGGGGGCGTTCCGGGTCTCGGGGTTGTGGGGCCGGCACCGGGGCGTCCGGCCGGCGCTCTAAAAATCCCGTTGAGAGTTCTTTCCCGGCCGATCGCGAGACTTTTTTGAGAAACATGAGGCCTCGGCATGGTTAGTTACTATTTTACGGACATTAGCACAGTATCCGCATATGTGTGCCACCTTGAGCGTGCCGGTGCCGTGAGAGCCGCCCTTGGATGCCTTGTCGCACGAGGCGGGGTCCTTGTTCCAGTGAGGGCACGGGGCGCCGACCGCGGCCCTATCGTACTGGGGTCGGGGGTCGGCTCCCGCCTTGCCCTGACGCACGTGTTGCTGCTCCCCCGAGGCCGCGGGCTGGGATGGGTTGTGTCCGGCCATTGCTATGACCTCAATCCTCACAGCGTTGATCGCCGCCTCGTCCTTCCAGCCCTTGGGAAGCCTACCGTCCGCGATCCGGGTGAATATTTCCTCCGAATACCGCCGGACGATATGCCAGGCGAGCGAGCAGTTATCCTGTGCAATCGCTTCTTGGTGGTTGGAGAGCGCGGTGAGGGCACTCGCGGGGAAGGCCGACTGGTGCTCGAGTCGTTTCAGTCCGAGTGTGTATTCCTCCCTTGTGGCCTCGCCTTTCTTAATCACCTTGCCCTCGTCCCCCCTCTCCACCAGGTCATAAGGGAAAATGTATTTGGCAGAAATACCTTTTTTTCCGTGAGTGTCCTTTGCCGTCCGCCGCCGCGACGATGAGGCGCACCGCCTCCTCGGCCGTGGAGCGGGCGCCGCGTCCGTAGTCGCCGCTGTCGTGTTGTCGGTGGTGGGTTGCGTGGCGGCCGGTCGCGTGGGCGGCGTCCGGGCGCCGGGGCCGGTGCCTGGGCGGGGTCGGTGACGGGACCTCCCAGACGCTGAACGGGCTGATGTCGGCTGCGCGTGCCGGCTGTGATCCGTTTCGGCCCCTGACGTGGGACGGGGACGGCGATACCGGCGATAGGGATCGTGCCCGGCTGTAGCGGTGTTGTTCCTGGGCCGGCGGCCGGGGCCGGGTGGCCGGGTTAGGTGGCGTGGCGGGCGCCGTTGTCGGGCACTCGGGGCGGCGTAGGCTGGCGGCGAGCGCCGTCATGGCGGCGGTGGCTTCCGCGAGCGCCTTGCTTTGCGCCGCCATCTCGGTCCTTTGTTCGGCCGCCTCGCGCCGCTGCTCAGCCGCTTGGCGTTCTACGTCGATCCACCGCTTCTGTATTTCGTCAATTGACGCTTGCATTCGGCCGATGCTGTCGGCCTGCCTCGCTTTTGCCGTTGGTTTACGGGTCCTAATCGACTGGCGCGCGGGGGGCGCGGCCCGGGGTGGCGGTGTCGGCGGCTTCGGGGAGGCGCCGCCATCTTGTGAGTCGCTCGCGTCGGACAGTGGTGGGCTGGCGGCCTTCCGTGTGGCGCGCTTAGCGGGTCGGCCTCTTGGTGCCGCGGCCCTGCATGTTCGCTGCATTTTCTTCTTTGACGTGGGGGCTTTTTGAACCGTTTGATGCCGTTTGACGCTTTTGACGTGGGTATTACGTGGGTGGAGACGGGAGTTAAATCCATATGCTACGGAAGCCGGGACCCGAATGCAGGTCAGAGGGGGAGGGGGAAGGGAGCATGCGTGAGGGCCCGCCTCGGGCCTCCCGCCAGATCAACCACAATTCGGAAATTATGGGCCAATCCACCTCGCGAAGCGGCCTACATGAGATTAACTAGTTGAGTCGACTCGGCCCTAAATCGCCTCAGGGGAGCGTTCGCATGCACGATCTGAGTCGACTTGAATGAGGCGAAATAGTTGAGGCGACTTAAGGCCCGTGTGTGAACAGGGCTATAGATAAATGGATGGATATGTTTAGTATATGTTTTATACATTACCCAGAATGTTGTCATAAAAGCGATGTAGCCTTTTGTAGGTCTAGGCCTTCATCAGTTTGATTTTAAATGTATTATATATGTTAAACAAGCAGGTAAAACTGTAGACAACTGGCGTTCCTTCTTTCACTGGTCCTTGTCTTATCCTAGCGCCAAGCTATGTAGCGATGAGCAGTTTTGTTGGGTTTTTTTTAATCAAGTATTGGTTTGACTCGGACAGGGTTATACTAACAGGGGTTCGAATCGTTCCGAGTCCTACGGCCTGCCATACAGAAAGTGAGTGCTCAACTCATTCCACCATCCCGTCTGAGATTATAATGGTCCATACATCACTAGATGCTCTAATGTCTTGCAAATATATTATATATATATTATATCATCATCATGCTGTCGGTCGCAATGCGACAAAGACTGCTTTCATTACTTACCCACGTATGGTTGTGCATTTCATAAAAGCTGCTTGCAAAGCGCTGAAGTGCTGCTGGCTTTTGCAAGTTACTCGCGGTACTCTCTCGGGGAGCAAATAGAGGTCTCACACTGGCAAGAACACTTCAGGACAGGTGCAAACTATTTGTCCCTGCAGTGGCTGGTTGGGAGATGTTGGGAGTTCCATTCATCACAGCCCTTAATGCTGCCACGGTAACATCGTTTTCTGTTAGGGTTTGCTCCCTTAACCTTTGGTTCTATCAAGAACCTGTACCACATTGCAGTGGTTTACAACTTTGCAAGGCAGGGGCATCACACTCCCTGAGGTATTTTAGCAGATAGGTATCAGAGGTACTGCAATACCCGTATACCGTACATATAATATATATGTATTATATATATGACCCCCACCCACACACACAGGGGGGGGGGGTTAAGTACATGCTAGTACCCGCCCCCCCCAGGGCCCCCCCCCCCAAGCCGGAGGGGGGAGGGTGACCACTACAGAGCTTATTACATGCGATAAAGGGTTTATAACTATCCATATATATATATGCATGTGATTATGCTTTGGAGTATGCGTTCGTGTCTGATTCACTAATATTAGCACGAATATGTATTTATTTATTTATTTATTAGCCTTTATATAATTGTATGTTGCATAAAAAAGGGGAAGTTTCCAGTTGACAATTTGTTTTCAGTTTCAAAATCAACCAATTTGTTCGGTAAATTATAATGGAGGTTTCTGTAACTCTTGTTCATAAACGTGTGTTGTATTAAATAACTAAAACTGTATATTAATTATTCAAAAAAGAATATTATAAGGAAGAGAAAGCGGTTTTGTATATTAGTGCAACAAATGCCAAAACAGATTATATTTGATCGACGCAGTTTGTATCCCAATAGCACAACTTTTTATGCAGACTGACATTTTTATAGATTCACCACATTTACCCACAAACAAGTTTTGTAAATAAACTGGCAATAATTAATATGACTTGTCCAGTTACATCTGTGAAATGCCTGTATTTGTTGGTGAGTTAGTGATTGATGTGAATCTGTGATGGAAATACTTTTTCTTTTTTTATTTGGTAGATTAGTTGTTTAAGCACCGGAAATTTCAATCGCGGATGATTGGTCTTCCTCATTCCACTGCTCCTTGCCCTATCCTAATAATGCCGAGCACCTGGCTAGGAAGCAACAAGTATCACTTTTTAAGTCATTGGTTTGACTCAACCAGGATTAGAACCCATGATCCCTTGATCTACCAACATGGGGGACGGACGCTCTAACTCATTCGGCCATCCCGCCATTGTTTTTTTTGTTTTGTGTTTTACATACTCCGATGAAAACATCAAATATTCAAAACGAAAACAATTATCCAGATTTGATTCTACATATCTAACTTAGATACTAGTGCACATATTAAGCACTTGTCGCCATACAGAAGGGCATACAGAGCCAATTTAATAGAACATGTTACTGCAGAAGCCTATGGTGTCAGAGTTTTGGCGTCCTTGCCAAAATTATTTGTGGATGGTTGCACTTCAAATATCTCAAAAGTTAGACATTTAAAATAAAAGTTACTTCAAACTAAAATAAGGGAGGCTATAACAATCAATTTAATATATTTAACTCAGAAAATTACAGAAACTCAAAACCAATGGACTATGCTTCTTTAAACAGTTAGATGTTTAATTGTGTGTTTACGAGCAGTGCAAAAGTGACCTTACTTTCCAAAGGATTTGAATAGAGTAGAACTTTATGTAAAGAGTGTATAGCATGACGCTAAGAAGGTACGCATCCTCGATAGATAAAAATGCCAATTCATCGTATTCAGAGTTAGAAACTCTCATGAAATTCCTGCGGGGGTCACAGAAATTGAAGGTTCTGATCAGTCACCTCAGGAGTCATGGATCGACCCCAAAATCCCATGACTTCTGTACTTTTGTACGAATTTCTGTACTTTTGATCAAATACAAGTAAATGTCATGTTATATATATATGCTAAAATATCAGCCTCTAACCCCTTGGAAATGGCCTCAAAAAGCCCATTTTAGACCCATATAAATTAAACGAATTCTGGTGGGGGGGGGGGCATGTTCTTGAACCCCGGATTCCACACCCGCAATGCAAAACCTCAAGGATTCTCAGTAGCCTACCTCAAGGTTGACAACACTACATATTGCAGTTCAAAACTAAAGTAAAGCTTGTTTTGTTTAACGGCCCCTCTAGAGCACAAACATGGTCATTCAAACATATGGTCAGTCTAACATATTTCTTTGGAGGAAACCTGATGCCACCACATAGGCTACTTACTCTTTCTGCTAAGCAGCAATACATCTTTTATATGTACTTTCCCACAGACAGGATATCAGCCTTTGATGAACCAGTTGTGGACCACTGGTTGGAACGGAAAATAGCCCAAGCTCCAAATGGGTCCACTGAGCAGGATCAATCGGCTCTTCAAAACTAGCACATACATTAGGGCCTAACCATCACGAGACGTCCTAGCTGGCTGATAGATCTAGGCCCTATTGGGTCTCTAATGCCAGATCAGTTGTTTTTTTGCACACATATGGAGGTGGATGATGCCCTGAAGTCATATAATTTTGGGTGTCCTCTCCAATGTTTATCCAGCCTTCTCTCAAATGCTTCTACCATTGGTACTTCGACCACTTGGTCTGGGAGACTGTTCCATGGATAGGTCACTCAAAAGAAAAATGAGTGTTTCCTGACCTCAAGTCTTGGCCTCGCCTTGAAGATCTTATACCACTGGCCTATGGTGTTACTGTGTGTTCTGAGGTTGAACAAACCTCACTGTAATCCAGTAGACTCCAGTAATCCCCCATCTAAAAATGGCTCGAGCAGATATGTATTCCCCACCTAGTTACTCCCGCAGCCCTGTTCCTCTGACAGGGCTATTGAACAACGAAAAAGTGTCGGCAGGCTGGACTATGGAAATAACCCAGATAGCACACAGTCGTCGGCCGCTCCGTCGGCCCGACGGTGGAAAACGCCGTCGGGTCGACGTTGTTTTGTCCAACCTCCCGCCGTCGGGGCGACGGCGGGTGCCGCCGTCGGCCCGACGGCGGCACCCGCCGTCACCCCGACGCCGTCGGCGGGTGCCGCCGTCGGGGCGACGGCGGGTGCCGCCGTCGGCCCGACGGCGGCAGCCGCCGTCACCCCGGGTGCCGCCGTCGGGGCGACGGCGCCAAACGCCGTCGTGCCGACGTTGTTTTGTCCAACCATCCACCGTCGGCCCGACGGCGTTTGGCGCCCCGTCGGGCCCGACGGCGCCAAACGCTGCCGCCGTCGACCCGACGAGCCGAGAAGACACTGTCACTCTAGTGTCAATACGTACAGGTGCAAAAATATTAGTTTTATTCAAAATTAATAGAAATCGAGAACCCTAACCTTATAAATTTAATATAGTCTGTACGTATTGACACTATAGTGACAGTGTCTTCGAATCTCGAAAAAAAACAAGATGGCGGTTCTTGGTCAACCTTCCGTACATGGTAATTCAAATCGTATTAACACGAATAATTCCATTAATACGTCGTAATAAATTACAAAACTTTTACAAAATAATCTAAGCATATTAATAAACAAACCTGTTAAATAATTCCTTTAAATTCCTCCGATTTCTGGCGTTATTTGTTCAAATAGAACGCTGTCCAACGATCGCACGTGTTGTGCTGGCAACTCGAGCCGGCGACTCGAGTCAGGTGGGGATTCGAAGTAAACAAACCGCATCGGATGATTCAAATCGTATTAACACGAATAATTCCATTAATACTTCGTAATAAATTACAAAACTTTTACAAAATAATCTAAACATATTACTAAACATACCTGTTAAATAATTCCTTAAAATTCCGGGTAATTCTGGAGTTATTGGTAGAAAAAGAACACTGATCAACAATCGCACGTGTTGCGCGGGCGACTCGAGCCGGAATCCAAATTTAAAGAACTGCGCATGCGCGGCCCACCACCGTCGGGCCGACGATGGCCCGACGGTGTACCAAGTGTGGAAAATGAATGCAAACCTGCGGCGGCCCAACACCGTCGGGCCGACGTAGGCCCGACGGTGAATCAAAAGTGGAAAGGGATTGAACCCTAACGTCGGAACAACACCGTCGGGCACGAGGTGGCCCGACGGTGGCTCACAAGTGGAAAAGGATTGAACCCTAACGTCGGAACACCACCGTCGGGCCGACGATGGCCCGACGGTATACCAAGTGTGGAAAATGAATGCAAACCTGCGGCGGCCCAACACCGTCGGCCCGACGGAGGCCCGACGGTGAATCAAAAGTGGAAAGGGATTGATTCCCAACGTCGGAACACCACCGGCGGCCCGACGGCGGCCCGACGGTGGAAAGTCGATGGCGACGGTGCGACCAATAGCCGACGTCGGCCCGACGGCTGTGTGCTATCTAGGAACTACATGATTTTATAATCTAATATGCCAAATATATCCTTCCAACGCTATTTCTGAGTGAAGAATATATTAATTTATGAAACTATGTAAATTAATAGGCTTTAAAATTCAAATCAAGAGCATCTATTGACCGCCATATTTGTTGTTTTGCATTCTCTCATTTAATTAATTCTACCTCAATATTAGTAGGCCTAAGCACTGGATGCTGGAACCAGGAACTCAACCTCTTATTTGCAGTTGGTTCATACCAAAGCAGTTTTTGCTCGAATTTAGACATAGTTGTCATTCACCCTAATTGTGGGAAGGTATGAATATTTTATCTACTAGATTCCGAAAGACAATTTCCGTTCTTGCATATGAAACTAGGCACACCCCTATCCTCACACTAGCAAACTCCGGGGAAGAGGATATCCTTGGGATAACCTAGCTATTACCCCTTCTTGCATACGGTCCTGAAGATAGTGTTGCCAGAATAACTGCGTTCTTCTTCAATACTGGTCCTGAAAAGGGGGAAATCAGAGGTCAAATCTGAAATATGTTACGACCTATCCTAATTAGGCTTGTTGTGTTCCACATACATCCAATTTTAAGCACAATTTTTGTTTAAGGAGTTTGGACCCTGACTACAAGACGGTGGTTTCGAACATGACAAAGTGGAGAGCATCACATGTGCTTCAGTGTGACACAAAAAGCCTTATACAGTATAACCCCGTTAAACCAAACTTGAAGGGACCCTAGAAATTTGTTTGGATTATCTGATTATTGGTTTAACCGAGCTCTGGCTTCGACTTTGACTTGGCTTTGGCAAAAGCGCAGGTGCATTATAAATGTAATATACAATGTATGTGGACACTTTGATTATAATTTTTTTATGTATATATACAGTATAACCCCATTAAACCAAGCTTGGTTAAACCAAACAATTGGTTAATCCAAACCTTTTTCGCAGTCCCGACAAAATACTACCATTTATCATATAAAAACGTTGGTGGGGTCTCAGATGACCTTATAAACAGATAAAAGTTTGGTTTAACCATACCAGATGTGGCCTGGGGTCCAGAAATTTTGTTTGGATTAACCAATAATTTGAATTAACCGACTTTGGTTTAACCAACTTTTTTTTATATGATAAATGGTAGTATTTTGCCGGGCCACCGAAAGTTTGGATTAACCGATCATTTGGTTTAACCGACCTTGGTTTAACAGGGTTACACTGTATTATGTAATATTTCAAACGAAACCCATATTATTTCCAAGTAAGGTTTTGTACCGTAGGCCCTATAGTCACTAGGACTCTAGTAGGATTAACTAAGTGCAATTTTATTAGGGTCCGTCCACTTGAGAGTAGAACAGAGAACCTACAAAAATGGTGACACTTAAACATGCGTGATATGGAAAGGAAAAGCTGTACGCCTCCGGCGTACTATGTGCAGAAGGTCGGGAGTTCGGTTCCCAGTCGAGTCAAACCAAAGACTTTAAGATGTATACTTGTCGGTAGCCTAAGCATGACGCTCGACATTAATAGGATAGGGCAAGGACTGGTTAGCTCAGGGTCAGGATAATGTGGCTGAGTGGGATATCAGGTCATGGGGCTGGCGGCCTGATTTCGCAATTGGGCAGCACTATAAAGTCGCCATCAGTGCGCACTGTCACAAGAGGGTACCCATCCTGATATGACCTTAGATGTTGCTAGGACGTAAACCAAACAAACAAACCGTGCTGTGCCTGCAGAACGTGAAGCTTTTGTTGCGCGCACTGATGGGTAGAATCGCTATGTAATATCGCTTTGGATCGAGAGATGGCGCCACTCGGACCTGGATTTAGCTTGGTCCCCTGACCACGATGGGTACTGGGACCCAACTAAGGCTCTGCGTGCATAATGCTGGGGCTAGGATGCACTGGATCCAGAAGGCCATGTAGTGTGAAACCAGTACATCCGGTTCATCGTAAACAACAGATCGTATAACTGCGAGTGTTTTTAACAGCATGAATATGCCTAGAATGGGTTAGTATTTGCAGACATTGGCATAAGTATGGCCAGCTAGGCATCCTACTGAGCCGACTTGGACCGTTGGCAGTGTGAAATAATACAAATAACTTGCCGATTGCCTGATTCCGGTCGGCCGTGTCAGCAACGCCAACGGGTTCATTGTCATGGCACTCCACTCGAGCTGAGGCTGTAGAACTAGTTAGTAACCAGTTACTAGTACTAGTAATAACTAATATTACTACTAGTACTAGACTAGTCTAGTAGTAGTTACGCTACGCTTACTTGAGACTGTGGACATATATATGTATTTTGTACAAAAATTTAGGTTCTAACACATCCCTATCCAACTAAGAGAACTCACATTTGTTGCAGTTAGTTAGTAGTTACCCAACTTTTAACTATGTCTATGAATGTCAGTGTTTCTATCGAATCAGAATTTAGTCTACAATTTTCAAATGCATATTTACTTTAAATTCATTCAACATTATAATTACAATGATTTACATCAGTACATGTTCATAGAATTTGTTGAATGGATATTATATTGTATATAGTTATATCATAAATATATGCATGTACGGATACGCTACTTAGATATTTAATTACTAATATAATGTCTGAACTATTAATAATTGCATTTAATGATAAGACAAGTTTGATTTTTTGGGTGCGTTTTTTTCAGGAAAGATAATGTTTATTTTCTTTCTTAATCCTAAGGAAATGAGGGCAAACTTACCCAACCGCGCTTGTATAGATAAAGAAAAAGAAAGGTAAATAAATAGAAAATACACTGATAATTCAAGCAAAGTTTTACATACAAAGGTGAACTTTAAACTTAAAACCGAAACCTAATGGGCACTAACACAGCACAGTGAAGCCATTCAGAGAAATTAACTATTGGTAACCAAACAATTATCCGATTGTAGAACAAACAAACTCAGAGAGGTTTGGGGGATGTGGGAGAATGCTTACAAACAGAAAGAATGCACGCAGTAGTTAGCTACACAACAACTGAAAGTGATAAAAAAAAGAAGGGGAGTCACAAGACTATTACTGTCTAGCGGTGAAAACAAGTCATTAGACTTAACTGTTATGGGCAGCATAAATGCACCCATCACAAAAACAAAAACAAAAAATAGGTATTAGAATAATATGGAGGATTAGATCAATAATTTATCCAAAGACGACAAACTTCGATGGTAGCTATTATTTGGACACTTTTACAATGAAAATTTGTCTGGATCACAAAACAGGGGATGGGGGGGGGGCACTTGACATGATTCCAGTTGACTCAATTATTATGTCACCACGAAGCATTGTATGGCTGGATGATCACATATAAATTAATGCACTCGCGGGTGAGGCGTGATAAGTAGCAGCTTAGTAACATTCACTTATAATCTATAGTGATTGGTAGACAGGAAGTGTGAACACTTATTTGTCTAGTATCAGGGAGGATCCAACTTGTAAAGAGGTGCGTGTCCCTAAGGTCGGGATGGGTTGGATGCTTCAGATATTGGAAGTCTGACATCAGGTAGATGTTGCAAAATTGTCAGAAATTTTATATCGGATGTCTGTCATTTGGAAGATGTCATAAAACGGTAAGACAATTGATATCAGATTCTGACATTGCCAGGTGTTGCAAAATGGTCGTAAATTGTACGTCGGAATTACTTATTCGTAGATTTTGCACAATGATCGGGAATTTTGCACCAGAACTCACTGGCACTCAGCAGGTGGCACCACCAGTCTGTTCAAATAACTGAGAATAGTACACAAATACCTAACTATTTATAATATTGCAGACTAGGTCCATCAATAATTTCTTTAAATAATATTACATCTGACATTTGATATATATTTGAGATATATATATCAGGAGACAAGGAGTAAGATAGAACAATAAAGGACAAAGATGAATTTTACAGTTAGTTTGCAACCAATCTAAGTAAATCCAATGCAACAACAAATGTTGCATTTACAACCAAATCCATTGCATTACTCATTTTTGGTCTGTTGGCAGAAATACTCAAATGACAAATGCCATAGTCCGATTAGGACATCAAATTTTCAAAACCAAAACAATTATGTACATTTGATCCTGCATATCTAACCTAGATACTGATGCATTTGTTGCCACATAGAAGGGAATGCTGAGTCAATTTAATAGAATATGTTACTGCTGAGTTTTGGCATGCTTGCCAAAATTAATTTTGAATGTTTTCACTCCAAATATATCCAAATGTAGCCATTTATATGAAAGTCGATTCAAACTAAAGCAAGGTTGATAATAACGATCAACCTATTGTATTTATCGTAGAAAATGACAATAAACTGAAAAACTAAGCTACTTTAAATAGAATAAGATATGTTCTTTCTATACATGAATAATAAATATCCTCAGTAATAAAGTGAAACCACACACATTTTCAGCGTTACAGTTACTGGTGGTTACACTTACAGTGTGAAGTGGTTGGTGGTTCCACCATCAGAACTGAGGTTGGGGACGCTGGAGCAGTAGATGACTAGTCCAGACTCAATCAGTCCATGAACTGAGTGCGCTTGGGGAAAGGAGGGATATTCCAGGTTATTATGCTCATATAATTCTTATACAGCATATAATTATTACCGTTTTATTTTATATTTCTAGCATCTTATTAGGTATCCTGTGCATTATTGATTACAGACTTGATGAGTTGACACTGTCAACAACCAAGACAATGGAACCTCGTCATGCAGTCTATCTGGGCAACTTATGCTCTGATGTGCATGCGGAGGCCTTACAACAAAGCATCATTCACCTGCTGCACCAAATAAACATCTCAGTAACCGCAGGTGACATTATTGTGCACAAGAAGCGACACGCCGTCTTCGCCTTCGTGCGCCTGTCCTCTGAACAGGAGGTGGGACTCGTACTGGACCTGCTGAACACACAAGAGGTCCTGACCAATCTGGATCTCAGTGAACTTGTGAAGGCTGGTCGAGAGCTGAGGGTTGCGCCGAAGCAGGATCGGTGGCAGTTGGTGCCGGTGGGTTCGGACAGCAATCAGCAGGGTGGTGGTGGGTTCAGTGTGCAACCCGTGCGGCACATTCTGCCACACAAGTCCCAGTGGGCCGAAGGCAGCCCAAGCAGTGCCCCACAGCTGGCCAGCTCGCCCCGCCCGGCCGTGCCGGAGGCGCGCAAGACTTACACCGTGGTGGCGGGGCAGTCGGGCGCCTCCGAAAGCCACTACTATGTGAAGCGTGACCAGCCAGGCACACCGCTCTTCAGGACACTGCCTATGGACCGACCGGACGCTGGCCCCAGCGATGCTGAGGGCACACCCAGCGATGAGCGGGGCGATGATGAGTGGGACCCGGACGAGGACGTCATCATGCTGACGAATATCACGAAGCTCAGGCGCCGGAAGAACCAGCGCAAGAAGCGGCGAGGGGCTGCTAAGCCGTGCGGGCAGCCTAGCGAGGAATTGGGCAGCAAGCCGGGAAGCCAGTCGGGATGCCAGTTGGGAAGCCATCCGAGCTTCCAGCCAGGCAACCAGCCGGGCGTGTCTGCAGACGGTGGCCTCTACCACCGGCAGGCATACGTGCTGGACGAGGTACTTGGCAATGAAAGCAGGCTGCTGGAGTTTAAGCGCGGCCAGGGCATGTACATGCACCGCCAGCTGGCGGATCACGTGGCTGTGTATACGAGCGCCTTCCTCAACTCGCATGGTGGCACGCTGCTGGTCGGAGTTACCGACACGGGTGAGTTCCAGGCGCACACCATGTGCATGGATGGATGGAGACAACTGGGATCGCACGCAGCTTACGTCCCAGTCGGACTACTGCTTGCGACTGCTTGTGACCACAAAAAAGGGTTGGTTGCAAAATGGTCGCAACGTATTCCTCAGTGGGCACCGACTTCCTTGTGACCATTTTGGTCGCAAGGAGGTTGCAGCTACTCCACTAAAGACCGCATGACCAAAATGGTCATCCAGAGGATGGCGACCATTACTTTAGTTGCAAAGAGGTCACTGGTGAATGGGTTTTTTGGTCCAATGTGTGTTCGCAAAGTGGTCACAACCATAGTGTGACTGGGGCTTAAAGTTAAGCAACACAACTTTCACAGAGGTTACATCTTATTATGTTGAAGCAGTCGCCTCTATCCAAGTTCACAGAGCTGGTCACAATACCTTATGTTCCAGCATATTATTTAAAAAAATAGGTATTCAAATCGTTTAAGTACAACTCTTTCTAGTACAAATTCTAATCTCTTTTTTTACATTATTTTTTTGAGCAATTTGACATCAAGCAGCAAATTATGCAATTTCCACTAACCGTCCTTAATAAAAAATCTTTATGAGAATTAATATATATCTGCTTCTATTTGAGATATTTCAGGCATGTGATTTCTCCGGTTTTAACCGGAATTCCAGGTTTTTTCTGGCACCGAAACCGGAATTCTGTTGTCTTTTTTTCTGGCTGCCGAAACACCTCTGAAATACAGTATATGCATTCCTCTTGCGACTCAGTGGGATGCTGTGTGTCCCCATGATAACCTAAACAAAATTTCAAGGTTTTTTTTCCTGCACCCAATCACATGCCTGGATATTTACTTGATTTTTGTACCAAAATGATCAGAATGAAAAGATGATCCTTAATGTGATTGATTACACTGTATTTAAGCTATATCCACATGTAACAAAATCTGTAAACATTTTGTTGCTAAGATTAGCACACACTACCTACATATGGTTAAGTGCAAGAGTGCTTAATGGTGGTTAACAATCCACCCAGTTTTGTAGAGAAAGAACTTTTCTATGTAATAATATTCTTCTCATGAATTTCTTTTTTTTTAATTAGCTTTGACCCACTCACTCACAGCAAGCAAGGTTCAAAGAGGGGTAGTGTACTGAGAACAAATGCTCCTGTCTTACAGTGGCCCGTCAACACCAGCGCCCAGTCCTTTGTTCGGAGTACCTAGTACTGGGTCTGTACGGTGCCTGACAATCTCGAAAAGAACTTAATTTGCACCATTTCAAGGCCTTCAAACCCCTGGAATTTAACATATTGTAGTGGTCTGCACTGACCTCTCAGGCAAGGAGCCGCATAGACAGGTAGGCGTGGGTAGTGTGTTGATATCAGGGAGCCTAGGTGGTGTAATGGTTAGCACACTGGCCCGGAATGCAAAGAGATGTGGGTTCGAGTCCCGCTCTAGGCGCAGTATTTCCCATTTTCATCACCCCCATGACACTGGTGCCGTGATCAGGATCCTGTACAAGCTTTGCGCTGTATGGTTGTTGAACCTACCCTGTGTATGTATGTGTTAGTGCATTGCCTGTATGTATGTAATTGTAAGCATTACAAGACTTACAATTCCAGGGGGACGAGTGTAGTGGTCTGCACTGACCTCTCAGGCAAGTAACCACATAGACAGGTAGGCGTGGGGAGTGTGTTGATATCAGGGAGCCTAGGTGGTGTAATGGTTAGCACACTGGCCCGGAGTGCAAAGAGATGTGGGTTCGAGTCCCACTCTAGGCGCAGTATTTCCCATTTTCATCACCCCCATGACAATATTTTGGGTAATTGCTCTTGAAAAGCCTTGAATTCCATTAAACTGTCCCCACTGACCTAAATTAGTCTGCTATTTGCCATTGTTGTTTTTTCCTGAAATCCAAATGAAAATAGTCTTGAATTCTGATCACAAACAGCCTTGAAAAGCTTTGAAATAGCCTTGAATTCCATATCTTCACATGTGTACGGACCCTGCTAGTAGTACTAGTAGTAATGTAGACTTTAATGGTTTGCACATGACTGGTGAAGGTACACGAAGCTGTGGATTGGTTTCCTCCAGGTGGTGTGAAGGGTGTCGACATAGACCGCATGCTGGAGGACCGGCTGCGGTTGATCATTGACCAGACGATGGCACGCATCTCGCCCGCCGTGCTGCCTGCCATGTACCGCGTGCACTTTGTGCCAGTCACGGACACACACGACCAGCCGCTCGGTAAGCAGCATCCAGCCGCTAGCCGCAGTCCACGTGTCTTCTAGTCTTTTTCTCCTGTGTTACCTACCGGACGCAGTGGCCAAATCAGTTAGTGTGTAGGCTTCCCGTGCAACAGGTTGGGAATTCCGAATCCCAGCCGAGTCAAACCAATGACTTATAAAAATTGATACTTGTCGCGACCTAGCCTGGTGCTTGGCATTAATACTAATAGGATAGCACAAGGACTGGTTAACATAGTGTCAGGATAATGTGACTATGCAGGATATTGGGTCATGGTGCTGGTGGCCTGATCTCCCAGTGGTGCAGCACTATAAAGTCACCATGAGTGCGCACTGTTACAAGTCGGTATCTGTCCTGATATGACCTTAGATGTTGCTAGGATAGGATGTAAAACAACAACAAACAAACTTTTCTACTGATGAAACCAGTCACAAGTTGGTACCCATCGTGATGTGACCTTAGATACTGCAAGGACGTTAATCCCATTAATCTACTAATTATGTGCATTGGCAAATTTTTATTCTAGCCAATTTTCTTTTTGAAAACCACCTGTGACATCGTATGGGATACCTTATCTGAATTTGTGCTCCAAGTCAAGCCGATTGCTATGTGTCGAGTTCACATGCAATAAATCAATATGCTCTAGAGGCGTTTTTAAATAAAACAATTTTTCCTTTTATTTGCAATAAAATGCATGGTTACTTACTAATGAAATCATCCTGAATCACATAGCCAGTTTGAATGTTAGTATGACGTCCCAGGTGGTTTTCCAAAAGCTAAATGTCTAGAATAAAATGTTGTCAATGCACAGGATTAGTACTATAGTACTATTAGTAGATTAATGGGATTAACGTCCTCGCAGTATCTTAAGGTCACATCAGGACGGGTACCGAGTTGTGACTGGTTTCGCCAGTAGAAAAGTTTGTTATTTGTTTTACATCCTATCCTAGCAACATCCAAACTCATATCAGGACGGGGTGAAAGACGACAGTTTATTCTTTATTGATATGTAAATAAAATTTGCATGCGTTTTCTGTAAAGAAAGTTGCAGCAGTTTGAAATAAGGCTTTTATTGATGTTCAGCCACACATTACTCCGGCCGCAGGTGGCCCACTGTGATACTTACTGATATGTTTAATTTTTCTGTTTCGAAAGGTGACCGAAAGGTGGTGGAAGTAAGCTTGTTCCCAGGTATATCTGGGATGCTGTATCAGACGCCGGCCGGGGATGTGTACGTAAGGCGGGACGCCAGCATTCAGGGCCCGCTCAGGGCCAGCGACATCCAGGAGTGGACGCGAATGGTACGCTGCTCAGTTACCAAATAATGGTCGCATGCAATGTTTGGTACTCGGTTACCAAGTAATGGTCACATGCAATGTATGCTACTCAGTTACCAAGTAATGGTCACATGCAATGTATGCTACTTAGTTACCAAGTAATGGTCATGTGCAATGTATGGTGCTTAGTTACCAAGTAATGGTCACATGCAATGTATGCTGCTCGGTTATCAAGTAATGGTCACATGACATGTAAACTACTCACTTACCAAGTAATGGTCACATGCAATGTATGCTACTTAGTTACCAAGTAATGGTCACATGTAATGTATGCTGCTCGGTTACCAAGTAATGGGCACATGACATGTACACTACTCAGTTACCAAGTGATGGTCACATGACATGTACGCTACTCAGTTACAAAGTAATGGTCACATGACATGTACACTACTCACTTACCAAGTAATGGTCACATGACATGTACACTACTCAGTTAGCAAGTAATGGTCACATGACATGACATGTAAATAAAAACTGGGAACCCCAACTAAACTGCACCACAAGGGGGCAGGTGATATGTCACGGCCCACCAACTGGACAGCCCAGTGAGGGATAACCTGAAATATAAAAGCCAGATAACATATCCAACAACAATGTAAATCAAATCAAATTCAAACAAACATAACTCAACCACCTATTACGTACAAGCCTATGGACATGTAAATAAAATAGGATAGTATAGAATTAAGTAGAAAAAAGCAGAAAACTCTTCCCAAGAAAACCCCAAAACACTAACATAGAACCTTAAGAAAACAACTAACATAGTAATAAGAATAGAACAAAAATACAATGCCAAGAGGGCCCAAAAAAACTAACATAGGCTACTAAACGTACCAACAGACTATCTATCTGCTACTGAAATGCAGACAATCAAATAACTTATCAGCAGCTACTGTTTGGTAAGACAACACCAACACTACAGCTGGCCAGCATTGAAAACAAGCCTGGGTACCTGGGCTTACATGCTATGGACAGTATAAATACATTCTCAATATAAAAAAAAAAATAAAAAATGTACACTACTCAGTTAGCAAGTAATGGTCACATGCAATGTGCACTGCAGTAACAGATTCTATTAAATTGACTCAGTATTCCCTTCTATGTGTCAACAAATGCTTAATAAGTGCATCCGTATCTGAGTTTTAGATATATGCATAAACAAATCTAGATAATTGTGATTTGATAAAGTTGATGCTTTCATCGGACTACGCAGTTTAAAACAAATGATAGACACTCAAAACCATTGGACTGTGCAACATTAATATATATATATATATATATGTAGTAGTCTGCACTGACCTCTCAGGCAAGTAACCACATAGGCAGGTAGGCGTGGGTAGTGTGGTGATATCAGGGAGCTTAGGTGGTGTAATGGTTAGCACACTGGCCCGGTGGGTTCGAGTCCCGCTCTAGGCACAATATTTCCCATTTTCATCACCCCCACGACATGTATAACATGGAAGATAAGATGGTTAGAGAAACAATTAAGGGGTGGCCGTTATTTATATCCACCTAATAAATTATATAGTACATATATATATATATATATATATATATTATTTTTGATAAATCACTGTTAAGTATGGCCACAATAGAGTTGATTTTTTAGGGTTTACACTTTTAATTTTGTTTATTCTTTTATATACAGATGTTGTATGAGGAACAGCTTAAAAAGGACAATGAGATTGCAAATCTTCGTGAAAAGGAAAAACTGCTGCTGGCAGAGTTAAGTGAGCGACGGGCAAACGAAGACAAGCTAACCTCTCTGTTGAAGGGAGAGGTGACAGAGTCAGTCGACTCAACAATACTTCTGTCTCCCAGGTCAAAAGGCTCAACAGCAATGTCATCTACTAAATTGAAAGACAAGTCCAAAGTGTGCGTCATTCTATGACCCATGGCAACCGCCCTTCTGTACATTACCGTTCCATGTAAGTATCGTCATGGTGCATGCTGTAGTTTCTCTAGCCCGCACTACACACGCGGTGAGGCCTGCGGTAATAGTGTAGTAGTCCCGACATGAGCCCCAGAGACTACGCCGCCCACTGTTGCAGTTCTACTGTGACAGGTGGCGGAAGGTTAGCTGGAGGGTGGGTCCCAGGGTGGACTGCCCCTACTGCATCCGGCTAGCGGCTGCCCCCTACCTTGAGAGGTTATCTCTGACCTGCCTAGTCAGGGGGCATGTCACTTGCCTCTGTGATGCCGTGGTGGGCGGAGATACAGTAATAAACATAGAAGCATACGTTTCTTCTTGTCGTCATTCGTTTCCGCGAGTGTTCATGAATACAGACATAGGGGTACCGGCCGTGCGCAGCCTCTCACAATACTATTACCAGGCACGCTTTTCATCGGACCAGTAAGGCAGACCTGGGTTCCACTTGCGCTGCAGACAGACCATCTTCATGTATGGTTAGTGCTGCCGCAAGCGGGAGACACTTGAACTAATGGCTCTGTGATATCAACTTTGAGCTATTCCTTTTAAAGCTGTATAGTCCGATGAAAGCATCATGTTTTCAAAACCAAAACATTTACCTAGATTTGATCATTTTTTATATATTTTTGTATTGATACAGTATTTATTTTGCCCATAGCGATTGAGCTCCTTTGAGGATGCTTGTTTTCGTCGCTGGATAGCTATGAAGCTGGTTTGATATGTATATCTTAAATTTATTATGTTAGTTTCTATGCTAATTCTGCATGTCTCTTATCGTTTGTTCTTTTGGAAATCGTTTGTATTTATTAAGATCTTTTATTGATCTTGCTATTGGGGGTTGTTTGGTCCAGACTTGGGCAGGCATAGCAAATGTACTCCTTTCATGGATTTTTGTGTTGCTTATGACTTCCTTTAGGACTGGGGCGTCATACATGTACCGGTGTACTTATTAGGCATTTCTTGCTGCATAGGAGGCAGTACTAAGCCAATTTAATAGAATTTGTTTCTGCTGAAACCTTATAGTGTCAGAATTGTTGTGTTTGCCTAAATTAATTTGGTATGTTATCACTTCATATATTTTCTAAGTTAGACAATTAAAATAAAAGTTACTTCAAAGTAAAGTAAAGTCGATTATAATGATAATTGTACCAGATGCGATGGCCGAATGTGTTGAGCGTCCGCCTCTCATTCTGATAGGTCATGGGGTTCGAACCCTGGCCGAGTCAAACCAATGACTTAAAAATTGATACTTGTCGCCACCTAGCCTGGTGGATGGCATTACTAGGATAGGGCAAGGAACAGTGGAATGGGGAAGACCAATTGTCCGCGACTGAAATTTCCCCCCCAGCTTTCCATCAATTAATGTACCAACTAATGCACCAAATTATCAATCTCATGTATTTATCTCAGAAAATGACAGAAACTCCAGACCATCGGACTGTGCAACTTTAACTATCCTCCATGTTTGGCCAATCTGACAACACTTACAGCTCACTATATATATGTGATGTATAACGCATTATACGAGTATAAATGCAAGGGGGACATATACTGTATATATCTATTCCTTCTTGTCGCATTGGTGGGTGGGGCGCCACACACACTGGAGGAATTAAATCAAAAAAATATTTTATTAGCCTCAAGTTTGTGCATTTAAAATCATAGGCATAAATTATATCGCACATGTTCTGCGAAGTCAACCTAAAGACTATAATTATCTAATGTGGCAACTAAAAAATGAGGAAAGGTCATTTAAGTACTGAAGTTGTCTTTTAAATTCATTACGGTGTTGCCAACCTGGAGGTATTGAGAATCGTTGAGGTTTTGTGTTGAAGGTGTGGCACGCGAGTGGCGGCAGCCATGAGCTTGCTAGGGGGATCTGGGGGCATGCACCCCCTCAATTTTAAAAAGAAAATGGGTTTAACATGGGCTATGTGAGGGCATTTCCAAGGGGGTTAAAGGCTAATATTTTAGCATATGTATAACATATTTAGATGTATTTAATCAAAAGTACACTCTAGTAGTACAGGATATGAATTAGAAAAAAAATAAAATTAGTAACCAAAACATTCTTTCCATGAAATTCATGTGATTTTGGGGTCGCTCCATGAGTCGTGGGGTGACTGATCAGAACTTTCACTTTCCGTGACTCACGGTAATTTCATGAGAGTTGGCAACACTGCCATTGTTGTAATCCAATTTAGTAAATCCTAATTATTATCTAGTAATTGCTATTCAAAATACCGCCATAATTATTCATAGTTGGTTACACCCAACCTTGATTTTCGCCATTTTTTTTTTTTGCAGCCTCATCCATCCATCAGCGGCAGTCCTGTCTTCCACTTTGCACTTCCTGCCTCTATGGACGAAGAAGCGGATCTGTGATATGGTTTTTGTATTTACAGACATTTTTGTCTATTTTAATGCAATGGAGACAAATTTCTCAGAAACTCATTCGTTATGATTTACCAAAGTAAAAAAAAAAATGCAACACATTAGTCGTGTCATTTATTTATTTTATTATATCTGCAAGAAATTAAGCTAGGTAGATATTTGCCTTGTTCTTATGCTGCAATACAAATATCGGCCATGTGGGATTTTAGCTTCCGAAGCTAAATGTTAATATGTATTCACAAATAACCAACAGCTTGTGGCTCAAGTACATGAAGCCCCAGTCACACTACTGATTGCGACCACTTTGGACAAAAGAACCCACGGTCAGCGGTGACCTTGCGACCAAAGCAATGATCGCCAAACATTTTGGTCACAATGGTTTTAGTGCAATAGCTGCAATCTCCTTGCAACCAAAATGGTCGCGAGGAGGTCGGCGACCACCGAGGACCATTTTGCGACCGACTTTTTTTGTGGTTGCAAAGTGGTCACAAGCAGTCGCAAGCACTAGTGTAACTGGGGTATAAGTAGTCTAGTGGTAGCCGAATCTAGTATAATTGAACTGTACATTAGGATACAAAACTGAAAGTCTAGGGGAACAGGCAAGTATATCAAATCTTACGCGTGGTTTAAGCAAGTAACAATAGACCCTACCCCGCCAGTTAAGCTGGAAAGTACCCGAATAGAGTGGTTCCAGATTCTGCCCATAGATGTTGTCACTAGCTTAACTGGTGGGGTGAAGACAGCGGCGGTGAAATTCCAGAAGAAAAATACAATATAGTTGTCTTTTAAAATAATATATTACAAAGATAAAAGCTTGAATCCTGTTGCGATATGAATATCTGAATATAATCAGGTAGTTTAGTATTTTCTCCATGCATTCTTTATGGCGATATAACATGTGAAATCATAGGCATGGTTCCCGATTCTGCCGATAGATCTCTCTAGCTTAACTTAACTTGGTTCATTTTTCAAAGGCTGAGTATTACAAGTCAGGAATTAGAAATTTGTCTAACACATTAACGATAAAATAGATGAAAGTAGTGTTTTTGAAAGTAATTCACTAATGACCTCTATCACTGACATCTAATCTAAACCTACACATGCGTCCTTGGTTGATATTGGCCTGCTGAGCTGTCGACACTGTCCCAAGTAACGTATTTTCATGTTTCCGGTGTTGCCGGGACACGTAGTGCATACCCTAGAGGTTGATTGGCTTGCAGGTGAGGTGTATGCCGTGGAGGTTGATTTTCCTGCAATCAAGGCACGTGTCCTAAAGGCTGATTCACTGGCAGTTGAGGTGTGTGTTCTACAGGTTGATTGGCTTGCAGTTGAGGTGACCATCATAGTTGATTAGCTGGCAGTTCAGGTGTGTCCTGAACATTGATTGGTCTGTAGGTGATTGACATGTAGGTGAGGCGCATGATCTAGAGGTTGAATGACCTGCAGGTAGCCGCATATCGTAGCCATTGATTGGTCTGTACGTGAGGTGCATGTCCTAGACATTGATTGACCTGCAGGTAGGCACATATCCTAGCCATTGATTGGCCTGTAGGTCGGGTGCATGTCCTAGACATTGATTGACCTGCAGGTAGGCGCATATCCTAGCCATTGATTGGCCTGTAGGTGAGGTGCATGTCCTAGACATTGATTGACCTGCAGGTAGGCGCATATCCTAGCCATTGATTGGCCTGTAGGTAAGGTGCATGTCCTAGACATTGATTGATCTGCAGGTAGGTGCATATCCTAGACATTGATTGACATGTAGGTGAGGTGCATGTCCTAGACATTGATTGGCCTGTAGGTGAGGCGCATGTCCTAGACAATGATTGGGTTGTAGGAGAGGTGCATGTCCTAGAGGTTGAAATGGCCTGTGGGTGAGGTGTACACGTGTCCTACAGATTGATTTGGCTGCAGTCAAGGCGTATCCTAGACATCGATTGGCCAGCAGGTGAGGCACGTGTCCTAGAGGTTGATTTCGCACGTAACCAGGTGCATTGCCCAGCAGGCCACGTCAATCCAGGTGAAGGCCTCATTCGAGTAAACTCCCATGCAACTGAACCGGTCATCATTGTGCTCGGAGCCTGCAAGGACAGGTGGATAGATGGTGAGTACCCAGTGACGTTATAACTAATACATGAAGGCTTCCCAGCATGGAATACACAAGGCAGGCACAGTGTGACAGTTAACAATTTGGAGGTCTGTACAAGTTCAGCTCAGTATAATTCAAACATAGTTCACAAGTGGGAGGTCTGTACAAGTTTGCTACAATATAGTTCAAACCTATTCTGCCTACAAGCAGAGCATTCAACGGAACTTAGACTTAAGTAATGTCTACTCTGATGAAATAGCTTATCTAATAGGGTATTTTTGTGCAGACCACTTTCACCCCTGGTCAATGAGACTTACTTGGGATCCAGTTGGTGTTGGTCATCTTCGTGTTACTGCCTTCCCAGCGCCACTTGCCTTCGTTCCGGCGTGCACTAGTCCAGAAGCGCACCAGCGAACCAATTCCTGCAATGTCAGCACGCCCCTTACAGTGAGTGTACAGGGTGGATAAAAGATTCACCCCATACTTGCAGTAGGGGTGAATGACACCGCAGTCTAAATACGGGTGAAAATAGGTTTAGTATGGAACAGGAAGTGGAATTCCTGGTTCCAGTATCTAATGGTTACTTATATCGGCACATAGTTGGTGAAATGGGTGATAATGCAAAAAGGTGAGATGCTGACCACAGAATGCTGTCAATTTCACTTTTAAAGTCAATTAAACTACATGTTTTATTATGTTGTTCAACTCAAAAGTAGCAAGTAAATGTGAAGATGTACATAAAGAATATATTTTGCTTCTTAAATTAAGAATTTATGTGCTGATTTCATTTGCCCAGCATTTTTCCACTTTTTCTAATGGGTTATTTTTCACCCCTCCTCTGCATAAGTGTGAATCTTTTATCTATGTCAGTGTAGGTGAAGGTGTGGCTAGAGACTGCACTAAGCCATTCAAGTGAGGGATTTGTCTATGGCCATGGACAACAGTCGATGGGAAGCTTAGATAAAAAGGTTCACCCCATACTAGGGGTGAAGGACAACCCTATATAAAAGGTGGATCCAATATGGATAAATGAAATGAACACACCAATTCTTAATTTAAAACGCAAAATATATTCTTCACATACCTTGATATATTTACCTGCAACTTTTGAACCTATTAGTAGATTAAGTCTAGTCGATAAATTAACTTTAAAATTTGAATTGACAGAGCCCACCTGTCAACATGGCAGCCATTTGCAAGAAGTTGAGAGGTTCCTGGGTAATAATCGAATATAGGCCAGGATAGAAGTCATTTTCATTGACTGAGGTAGTCAGGTGGTACAAACCAGTTCATTCACACATGGCGGATTTACTTCATGGACTCAATCATTTCAAACTGATTGTGTGTCAGTATGCCTTGATATGTGATTTCAACACTCTTGAGTACATGTTGAGGGAAAAAATATACAATCAGATGGTAGCTATTGGATTTTAATTAATATAAGGTAGGAATGCCAAACTAAGACCATCAACAGTGAGACATTTCCTCCAAAGTTTACATAGGGTGGTAATTCACCTCTGAACAGAGTCAGAGGTGAATCTTTTTATCTATGGGAAGCTTTGAAAGCCAAGTTCCAGGAACCTACTAGACAGCACAGAAACCCAGCCTAAAAGACATTTTTTCAAGCACTAAAATTGCATAGTCCGATGGCTTTAGAATTTTTGCATCCTTTTTTAGACAAATATATCAAGTTGACTATTATAACCTAATATTCATTATTCCTGAGTCATTTTGATGGAAAATGGCTAGTTTTGGAGCAATTTGAGCTGAAAGACCCCAAAATCATTTTGCAAGCTTGTTAAAAGTCTTGTTGTTGTGGCCCAGATTCACATCTCGTGATGATCATGTGATGAGGAATGACCTATTAATGTGTAGGTAGTCTGGAACCTGACTAGTGCCATATATGGTACTGGGAATGAGGGTCAAACTAATAAAGTCACGAGATTGACCTAATTGGTTAGTGGTCTCCCTGCCTAATGGCTGTCTCAAAGTAGGTGCCCAAAGGGATAGGGTCACAAATTCACTGATTATTCTGTATATGCTGCCCCAAAACCTTAGTTAATGCACCAGTACCTAAGTTGGATTTATATAATCAAATGTTGGTCAGTGTTTTGGTTTTGAAAAAAATATGTTTCATCGGACCATGCAACTTTAAGCTGGTAGTGGTACAAAAGTGAGTTTATATGTCAGTGAATATCATTCACTGCCCGTTATCTGTAGAAGAATGTCAAAGAGAAGTAGATAGGAATGTTGTCCATTCAAAACTTTGTAAAAAAAAATGTATATATATATATATGCCAAAATTAGGCATAATGTAGTCCACCAAGCGAAAGTCACCTAAGAAAAAGTAGGAATAGGAAACAAATGATTGATAAAATAATATATGGAAAAAGGACTCGCATAAGGCTAAAATAGATTCAAATTTTGGTTCAAGATAGGCTCTCATTAGTCATCACGACCCATCACTTTATTTAAGCTTCTACGGTAACAAGTGAATGCTGTTACTTGTAGAAAAACGAGGCTAACCAAACAGTAGCCTATTCACTTTTGTAAAGCTATTTGCGACCGCTTTTGACCAAATAATTCACAGCGACCTTGTGACCAGTGCAATGGTCACCGACCTCTGGGCAACCATTTTGGTCGTGAGGAGGTTTTAGTGCAGTAGCTGCAACCTCATTGCGACCACAATAGTCAGAAGGAGACCACAAACCACTGATAACCTCTTTGCTACCAACCCTTTTTTGTGGTTGCAAAGTGGTCACAAACAGTAGTGTGACTGAGGTTATTAGTTAAAGGTGCTGTCACCTGGGGAATGAATCTTCACCTAGCTCCCCAGTGTGATCAGACACTGAGGACAACAGAACTAGCCACTCGAAAATCTGAAACCTAGTAAAAAATACCTTTGAGTGTAATGGTAATCTGCATTCTACCTGAGCTGACTGACTCTGCCGATTCCACGCGCGACATCATATTTACAGAGGGAAAAACCCTTGCTTGTTGTGATTCGAGACATTTGGATAATTTGTACACAAGATGCAAGCCTTAATTCATGTATAGTTAGTTATACCTCGTCGCACGACTGCTTTCCGACCACCAGAAATAGGTTGGTCACAAAGTGGTCCTCAATGATCATTGACCTCGTTGCGACCATTTTGGTCGCATGGAGGTTGCAGCTACTGCACTAAAATCCTTGCTACCATTTTGATCGCAAGGAGATCGGTGACCATTGCTTTGTTCGTAAGGAGGTCTGCAGTGACTGGATTCTTTGATCCAAAGTGGACGCAAAGCAGTCACAAGCCATAGTGTGACTAGGGCTTTAAAAATCGTGCTCAGTGGGTGATTGTATAAGTTTGTGGCTCGGTGCTGGAACGTGCAGCTGCGACCTACCCAACTCTTGCTGCCAGAACCCCTTGAAGATCTGCTGCTCCTCCGCCGTTTCTATGGAGATGAGGTCTGAACGCACCGACAGCATCTTGCAGGTGCGGATGGCTTCTGTCTGGTTCACTAGCATGTTGCTGCAACATCAAGTGGAATCGTCATCACAGCGCGCCACCTAGCTGATAGAGTGCACAGCACGCCACCTGGCGGACGGCGCTCATATGGCGCCACCTGGTGGTCAGCGCTCATAGCGTACCAGGTGGCGGACGGCGCTCACAGTTACAACGCGCCACCTGATGGATAAAGCTTACAGTGCGCCACCTGGCGGGTGGCGCTCACAGCCCACCACCTAGCGGACAGCGCTCACAGCCCACCACATAGCGGACAGCGCCCACAGCGCGCCACCTGGGGGATAGAGCTTACAGCGTGCCACCTGGCGGACAGCATGCCACCTGGCAGACGGCGCTCACAGTGAGCCACATTGCGGACTGCGCTCACAGCGGGTGGCGCTCACAGCCCACCACCTAGTGGGGGGGGGCACCCACAGCCCGCCATCTAGCGCCACCTGGCAGACTGCACTCCTAGCACGCCACCTGGCGGACGGCGCTCACATCGCGCCACCTGGTGGTCAGCGCTCATAGCGTACCACATGGCGGACTGCGCTAACAGTCACAACGTGCCACCTGATGGATAGAGCTTACAGCGAGCCACATTGCGGGCGGCGCTCACAGCCCACCACCTAGCAGACAGCACTCACAGCCCACCACATAGCGGACAGCACCCACAGCGCGCCACTTGGTGGATAGAGCTTACAGCGTGCCACCTGGCGGACAGCATGCCACCTGGCAGACGGTGCTCACAGTGAGCCACATTGCGGACTGCGCTCACAGCACGCCACCTGATGGATAACGCAGCGTGCCACCTGGCGGGTGGCGCTCACAGCCCACCACCTAGTGGGGGGCGCACCCACAGCCCGCCATCTAGCGCCACCTGGCGGACTGCGCTCCTAGCACGGCACCTGGCGGTCGACGCTCACAGCGCCCCATGTGGGCTGCTCAGCCACACCAATTGTCTAGATTTGATTTCACGTATCTAACTTGATATTAGTGCCCTTATTAAACATGGATTGCTGCATAGAAGGGAATACGCCCCATCTGAGTAAATTTAACAGAACCTGTTACTCCTGAAGCCTATAGTGTCAAGAGTTTTTATGTGCTTGCTCAAATTAATTAGGCATATTTGCACTTCAAATGTTAGCCATTTAAAATATAAGCTACTTCAAAGTAAAGTTAAGTAGATTATAACAAGTAACCTAGTATGGGTGAATGACAACGTAGTTTTAAAAATGACTGAAACACAAAACTATCGAATTATGCAACTTGATAAGGGAAAGCAAATTTCCTTCCTATTAAATAAGTCTCCGAAGCAAATAAGCTCCACTAAGTAACCTAGTGCTATTTTAGTTACTGTCTGTGTTTACATTGCTGATCAAGAGGTCCTGGCAGCAATAAACATTGACAGTCAGGTTTTCTTATTTTAAATAGTTATGAATATTCATATTATTCCATGGTCATTGTACACAAACTCCGTATTCTGAAATTGGCAGTAGCCCAAGTTTCGACTCTTGACATGCTCCATGGAAAAAGGTCTAATCACTTCCTATGAATATGTTATACCGCAGTCGCACTACTGCTTGTGACCACAAAAAGCAAAGTGGTTTTTGACATTCTTGAGACCATTTTGGTCGCAAGGAGGTTGCAGCAACTGCGCTAAAAATCTTGGGATCAAAATGGTTGCCCACAGGTCGCCGACCATTGCTTTGGTCGTGAGAAGGTGGGTTCATTGGTCCAAAGTGGTCACAAAATTGTCTCAAGCCGTAGTGTGAGTGGGGATTTAGGTAAAAGGTTAACGTAGAAATGCAAACCTCGGTTCCATCCGATAGCAGGACTTAAGTTGCGGAACATAGTAGAAACCGTCTGCTCTGACCGGACAAGGGCCGAGGTCACTCAACTTGTGGACGACTGGAGCGCCACCTGTAGGGGGTTTCATGAAGCAGGGGTCAGTATGCGTAATGGTGAGCAAAAGGCGTCCTGTGTGTTATAACCGAGCAAGCTATCTACAGTGTTGCCAACCTCAAGATACTGCGAATCTTTGAGGGTTTGCATTGTGGGTGTGGAACCCATGTGGTGGCAGCCATGAGCTTGCTATGGGGTCTGGGGGCATGTACCCCCGCCCGTTGAATTCGTATTTTTAATGGCTTTAAAATGCACTATTCGAGGGCATTTCCAAAGGATTATAAGCTGATATTTGAGCATATGTATTATCATGATATTTACTTGTATTTAAATCAAAAGTACAGAAATTTGTACAAAAGTACAGAAATTTATGGGATTTTGTACAAAAGAACGGAAATTTGTGGGATTTTGTACAAAAGTATGGAAATTTGTGGGATTTTAGGGTCAATCCATGACTCGTGAGGTGACTGATCTGAACCTTCAATTTCTGTGACTCTCACGGGAATTTTGTGAGAGTTGGCAACACTGTATCTAAAGCCGTGTTCACACGGGCAAAATGTGAAGCGAATTAGACAAATCGAATCATATGATGCGATTTAGTTTGAAAGTGTTTCGCGTTCACACGGGCAGTGCTTTGAATCGGTTTAAGGCGGAAGTGGATATCTGCGCATGAGCAAGTCCAGACTAACCAGCGCCATTTTGGGTTCGTCGAGGTGGGCACGAGAGAGTGTGGGTTCGACCTAGATATGTATTTACTGAATCGTATTGGTTTGGAACAGTCAAAACTTCTGCTGGGCAGTGAAACCCTAAAAATAAATCATGAAAAAAATATCTGTGCACCTCTAGCCGGTTCATAGACCAAATTATATTATATAGTGTGAGGTGCTTAATCCACCTCAAGTAAGTTGGTTGCGTTCACACGGGCGAGATGGGCCGACCTAAGCTAGTTCGCTTAATCTAAACCACCTCGCTTCGGTGGATTAGATAAAGCGAATCATATGAATCGATTAAGCCCTAATCCGCCTCACATTGCGTTCACACGGCAAAATGTGAGGCGAACTAGGCAAGGCGCTTTATATGAAGCGGATTAAATCGCCCGTGTGAACAGGGCTTAAGTGACACAAACAAGTGCATACAATGCCTGGCTATGTAGCAGCGTTCAATACTTCACAAAACACTCCCCATTGATTCTGTGATGGTTCAGTCTAACCAGTGTCCATATTGAGACACTCGATTCCGAACATGATTTGATTGTTGGAGTTTTAAATCCTGTCAACATCTAAGGTTATATCAGGACGGGTACCGACTTGTGTCACTGTGAACTCATGGCCATTTTATAGTGCTGCCCTACTGCAAGACCACGCCACCAGCACCATGACCTGATATCCCACCCAGTCACATTAACCACTCCTTGCCCTATCCTAATAATGCCGAGTGCCTGGCTAGGAAGCGACAAGTATCAATTTTGTACGTCATTGGTTTGACTCGACCAGGAATTTAACTCCCGACCTTCCGCACGGAAGGCCTGCGCTCTACCGATCGGGCCACCACGTCCGGTGGGTGGAACATGACATGGTCTGATGGAAATATCATATGTATACGGCATAGTCACGAGCTAACTCACTCGTTCTGAAAGACACTTCTACAGAATATCCTGTGTAATATCTTACTGTCAGTGTCAACCAAAGACCCTGTGACACACCCTATCTCTCCCACGGTAATGTAAATTTTGCAGTGCCACCTTGTGGTGGGTTTGATCAGCCCGGCTGGTGGTTGGTGTTTCACATGTAAACACATACAATTATATTATACATGATATAGGTAAATATGAATACACATCAATATGAAATTGCTATGAACAAATATGCATCATCATCAGCATCGCCATCATCACACATCTTTCACATTCATATATACATTTATACATATAATATGGCAACTGTAATCAAGAGAACAGCCAGCGCACCAGGTGGTGGGTTTGATCATTTTGATTACACAATACAGGCTGAGTGAGCCGTCTTAGTGTTATAGGGTCCATGGGCGTAGCTAGACCTTTAACGATGTGTACTCCTAATTTCGGCAGGGGGTTTAGGGTGCCGCTTAAGCTTAAGCTGGTGGATTTTACACATTTTAGACTTGAGTTTTCGACACTCCGGACTACTACATGCCTCTCTCTCTCTCTCTCTCTCTCTCTTTATTTTTTATTTTTTTTATTTTTTTACAAAACGATGTGGACGTTTTGGCGTACGTCTAGCTACGCCCCTGGGGTCGTGTCAACTAAATACGATACCATAAGTGATTGCCATACATAACAAGGGGTGCAGAAACGTGGTAAATGTCTATAGTCTTTGGTCGCCTGAAACCAATGCGGTATCAAGGCTAATGTTCATAAAAGCATCTAACTGGCTGAACCATCCTATATACATTTTCTTTCGAGTAACAAATCCATGGATTAGTCTTCCAGACCAAGTGCTTGAAGCACCAACGGTAGAAGCATTTGACTTTGAGAGAAGGCTGGATAGACATTGGAGAGGACACCCACAATTATATTATGACTTCAGGGCTCCGTCCACCTCCATATGTATGCACACAAAAAGTTCTATAATGAGCTGGCATTAGAGGCACAACACGGCCTAGATCAGCCAGAAGAGGGTCTGTAAGTTTTATAGTGCGCGACAGTAGAGACCCCAGCGGGTGCAGAAGACACTTACCACTGTGTCCACCTCCCGTTGCCAGTTTTGCCTCCAGTGATTTAACCTGCGTCTGCGTCTTGGTTACTTCCTGTTGAGTCCGCAACAACTTCCGCTCCAGTATGCGCATCCGGCCATACACATAGTCCAACGTCAGCGCACCCTGCGTGAATAAGGTCCATGAGTCATTGGTAATGAAGGTTTAGTCAGCGACACTGGGCTCAAGATTGAGTAATTAAAGCCGCAAACCAAACGGAATGGCCTAATGAGTTGAGCGTCCATCTCCCCTTTTGGTAGATCGTGGAATTCGAACCAACGGGTTAGAACCCAGGTCGAGTCAAACCTATGAATTACAAAATTGTTACATGTCGCTTCATAGCCAGGCGCTTGACATTATTAGGATAGGGCAAGGACTGGTTGGATCAGTGTCAGGATAATGTGATTGTGGGATATTGGGTCATGGTCCCGGAGGCCTGGTCTCCCAGTGGGGCAGCACTATGACGTCGCCATAAGTGCACACTCACAAGTCGGGCCATCCTGATATGACTTTGGAGGTTGCCGGGATGTAAAACAACAACACATCTAAGGTCATATTAGGACGGGTACCGACTTGTGACAGTGCACACTCATGGCGACTTTATAGTGCTGCCTCACTGGGAGACCAGCCTGCCAGCACCATGACCTGATATCCCACTCAGTCACATTATCCTGACACTGAGCCAACCAGTCCTTGCCCTATCCTAACAATGCCGAGCGCCTGGCTAGGAAGTGACAAGTATCAATTTTTAAGTCATTGGTTTGACTCGACCAGGGTTCGAATCCACGATCCCATGGTCTACCAACACGGAAGACGGACGTTCTATCTCATTCGCCCATCCAATCGGGTTAGTTAACTTTGGAGATATTTGAAGTGAATAACATGCAAAGTTATTTTTCGGCATGCAATATCGCTTCATGAAATGGCCTTTAGAAGTGACATGTTCTATTACATTGACTTTGGTATTCCTTCTATGCAGCAACATATCTTTAATGAGTGCACCAGTACCTACGTTGGATACGCAGGATCAAATCTAATATAACCAGACGGGATGGCCGAATGAGTTAGAGCATCCATCTCCCGTGTTGGTCGATCATGGGATCATGGATTCAAACCCTGGAGTCAAACCAATGACTTAAAAATTGATACTTGTCGCTTCCTAGCCAGGCGCTCGGCATTATTAGGATAGGGCAAGGACTGGTTGGCTCAGTGTCAGGATAATATGACTGAGTGGGATAGCAGGTTATGGTGCTGGTGGCCTGGTCTTCCAGTGGGGAAGCACTATAAAGTGTCCATGAGTACACACTGTCACAAGTCGGTACCCGTCCTGATATGACCTTAGATGTTGTTAGGATGTAAAACAACAACAAACAATCAAATCTAATAGTAATACCACAGTCACGCTACTGCCTGCAGCCACTTTGTGTCCACAAAAAAAGGAATGGGGCAAAGACTGGCTAGCACGGTATCAGGATAATGTGACTGTGTGGGATATCGGGTTATGGTGCTGGCGGTCGTAAAAAACAAACAAACATCAATGGTGTGTCCGGGGTCTGGTGAGAGGGGCGTGGGGTGCGAACTCCCTGACACAGTGACAGTCCCGGGCTACGTTCAATAAGGCGGCTCAGTGAAATTCCAAATGCCGTGCTACTCTAAACTGCATTTTAGCAGTTGGGTGCCTCGAAAATGGCGGCCTCCATAACGTGCACTTCCTGCAGCCATTTGCAATTGAAAAAACAGCTCTGATTCACTGACACCAGTGGTCATTTTGGAGGCCCTTTCGCCTCCTACTCAAAAAGCGTGACATCTACGAGTCAACTCTGAAGTGTACGTTGAATGCAAATTGGCAAAAAAAAGATGTCGCGGAACTGTCTCAGAGTCAACGCTGAGGCATACCCTGAATGTGACCCTGGACTGAGGCAAAGACCCTATAACACTAAGATGGCTCACTCCCTATCTCTCCCATGGTAATGTCAATTTTGGAGTGCCACCTTGTGGTGGGTTTGATCAGCCAGGCTGCTGGTTGGTGTTTCACATGTAAACACATACAATTATCTTATACATGATATAGGTAAGTATGAATACGCATCAATATGAAATTGCTATGAACAAATACACATCATCATCAGCATCATCATCATCATTGCCATCATCACACATCTTTCACATTCATATATACATTTATACATATAATATAGCAACTGTCTAACCAAGAGAACAGCCAGCACACCAAGTGGTGGGTTTGATCATTTTGATTACACAGTACAGGCTGAGTGAGCCGTCTTAGTATTATAGGGTCTTTGCCTGATGTAGCCCTGGGAAAGTGTTATCTAGGTCAAACAGGGGTGGCTTCCCCGCCCGTGGGTGTAGAACCGCCACTGTGTGTAGCTGTAACTGCAAAACAACCTTACTGCTTGGGCCTCTCTCCCACACGGATCATGTTACCAAGCCCATCTCCGAGCACCGAGCCACACTCGTGAACCCGCATTGTCTATGACGGTGATGAACACCAATGAAGCTAGATCAAATATAAATAAAAGATTCACCTCTGACTCTGTTAAGAGTTGAATAACAACCCTACGTTAAAGTTGGAGAAAATGTGTCTCACTGTTGATGATCTTGGTTTGGCATTCCTACCTTCTGTTGATTAAAATCCAATAGCTACAATACGATTGTTTTCGTTTTCACTCCACATATTCTCTTCAGAATGTTTGAATCACATAATAGTAGGCCCTAAGGCATAATGACACAAAATTAGTTTGAATTGACAGACTCCATGAAGTAATTCCTCAATGTTTGCATGAATTGGTAACCCCCCTGACTACCTCGGCCAATGAAAATGACTGCTTCCTGACCTAGATAGGATTATTACCCAGGAACTGCTCAACTTCCTGCCAATGGCCGCCATTTGGATATGTGGGCTCTGTCAGTACAAACAGAAATCCTCTCGCCTACTAGTCTTAGTTTAATGTGAAAGTACTTTGCGGAAATAGAATGCCACAATAGAAATAAAAGATTCACCTCCACTAGAAGAAGCAATTAGAAAAAGTGGAGAAAAGCTGGGTAAATGAAATGAGCACATAAATTCTTAATTTAAGAAACAAAATGTAATCTTAATATACCTTTTTATATTTAACTGCAACATTTGAACTGATCAGTAGATTAAATCCATTAGATAAATGAAGTTTAAAGTTAGAATTGACAGGATCCACGTGGTGGCCGTTGGCAGGAAGTTGAGAGGTTCCTGGGTAATAATCCAATCTAGGTCAGGAAGCAGTCATTTTCATTGGCTGAAGTAGTGAGGTGGTTAATGGGTTCATTCAAACATGGCGGATTTACTTCATGGACTCTATCGATTCCAGCTGATTTTGCCTCATTATGCCTTGATATAATATGAACACTTTTGAGAGTATTATGTGGAGGGAAAGCATATATAATTGGATTGTACCTATTGAATTCTCCAACTCCTGAGAAGGGTAACAAACCTTGCAGGATACCCCTTCCTTCTGAGTCCACTATTTGAAGAGTTCAGACGCAAAACCACATAAACGCCAATAAAAAAATGTAGTTTAAATACAAGATTTTTACTTGAAAATAAGTTTAATTCTCACTAATTCCACCTTTGATATAATTCGCATCACTTGGCAAGAGAAAAGATGAGAACAGATAACTTTTGAAAGGTTTAATCAAAGAAATCAATTCGGCCTGCAGCAGGCTGTTCAGGTGGGCGACTAGGTTCCTTCAATTTGTGTGCCGACAGGGGCAAAGTTCAAGATCTGTGTGAAGCAGGAAATGTTCAGATTACTGCGGTGAGGAGAGATTCAGGAGAGATTCAGCGCTCACCCCCCCCCCCCCAGAAAGAAGGTGGGAGGGTGGGGAAGCGAAGTGAACAGGTCGAGTCACCAAGGTGGTCTGACTCGAGACACAGCAACGGGAACCGAGGAAGACAGAAATAGACTGCCTCGTTCGCAAATTATGCATGTTATCTTCGCCAACATGCTCAATTATATGGGTATGGACCACTGAACACACAAAAATATAGGAATATTAAAAAATTAACTTTTTGTAGGTTTGATTCCAATGTTTATCTCCATTTTTGGATTGGGATGACCTTTTTACTAAAGTAAAACAAGAAACCATTTTAGCCTTTTTGAGGGCAGCTGGTCTGTACCACCTTATATAGTTTACTAAATAAATTCTATCAATTATAATAAAACCTCTCAATCTTTTATGGGAATTTATTTCCCTTGGCCACAAATATATAATTGTGAGATTTTTAATTTAATGACTGTCTATTGACACAATTGATCGTATGCTTTTACATGTAAAAGCGATGGTTTGAACAAAAAACAAACATTTCTTGCCGTAAATTATCGCCTATGCTGCCGACACGTCGTAAAGCAACCAATCAATCATCAATCAATCAGTTCAGAATACATTAGTGGATCTAGTGGTATATCAGTCAATATGTTGCTTTTATTATATTTGATACAACCATGATGTGACCTGAGCCCACTTCCTAACCTGTATTCAGATGTGCAGTAAGTCCCATTTAAAGTTGCATAGTCCGATGGTTTAGAGTTTCTGTCATTTTCTGAGATAAATACATTAGATTGATCGCTATAGACTACCTTACTTTAGTTTGAAGTAACTTTTATTTTAGATTGTTAACTTTGGAGATATTTGAAGTACAACCATGCAAAATTAATTTCGGCAAGCATGCCAAAACTCTGACACCATCGGCGTCTGCAGTAACAGGTTCTCTTAAATTGCATCTGTATTCCTTTCAGTGTGATGACAAATGCTTAATAAGTGCACCAGTATCTAAGTTAGATATGTAGAATCAAATCTAGATAGTTGTCTTGGTTTTGAAAATTTGATATTTTCATCGGACTATGCAACTTTAACTAATCATCACCACCCATGTCGTTGTTGTTTTGAGGAGTTTTCAGTTTCGTCGGTGCACTGAAGGCTGCAAAACTGCAGCACTATATGGGCACCACCAAAAGCAGCCCCATGAAGCGGGGAGTTTTTAGCAGTTTGTAGCACCAGCATAATAGTAGGCCTACCCGTCTACATTGTTGTGTTTCAATGGGAATAAATCGTGAGTCTATAGCCGGTTTAGTTAAACTGGTTTAATTAACCCGATGTAGCCCTACGTTCACATGTACAGAGTTTTGAAACTTGTCGCTTTCACACACAAAGTAGTTAAACTGGTTTAAGGAGGGAGTTTACATATTTATTATGACTGAGCAAATGTTAATAAAACAAAAACGACCAACAAAAAGCACAATGTCAATGAATATTCCACTGCTTCAGATCAAATTCTGTTATTCAGGAGCGTGACGTCATAAAAAATAGTGTTAAAATTGAAAAGAGCAAGCGAGCGCCAGTCACTGTCCACATCAGCAAGCAGATATTAATAATATACATAGCTTAACTACCTAAGCCAGTTTAATGCATTCACATGTGCAACTTAAACCGTTTTAGGCTAAGACGGTTTAACTAATCCATCTCACAAACTGGTTTACATCAAGCGAATTAGTTGAGTTGACTAAAGCTGTGTTTACACGGGGAATTGTGAAACGTTCTAGACAAGGCGATTTATATGAAGCGTTTTAGAGACCCGTTTACACGGACAGAGTTTTGAAAGTGTTTTGTCACCGGGAACAAGCAGCCTTAGTTCTGCCTGTAGCCGGCGAGCACTGCTATTTGTTTACTTTACCCTCGTCGATTCGACGCCGATGTAGCTGCTACGTTAATATCGCTTGGAATTTAAGGTTAATTTAATTAAATTTCATTATTTGAGGATGTAATTCTGTTAAATATGATCGCATTTAATAGATTTCGGCCTAATTGGGCCCTAACACTGCCGGGTACAAGCGATTAGTTACTGCTCCCCCTGTTGCTGGCAAGCCCTACTATTTTATACTATCGCCGCCCGGGAACCAGCTGAATCGCTTCAAATAAACCACCTCCCGAGGTGGTATAGATGTACCGTTTCATATGAATCGATTCAGCCCTAAAACGCCACAGAGGTGCGTCTACACGGCAAATGTGAGTCGATCTAGGCAAGGCGTTTTATCTGTGGCGTTTTAAATCGCCCGTGTAAACAGGGCTTTAGTGCTAAACCGATTTAGCACTGCTTTCACACGCATGTTTTAAGCCAGACTAGTTAATTTTTTTAACAATTTGTGATAAGATGCTTAAGAAATTAAATGTTTCCTTCATGGTAAGACCTCCCTCCCCCACGCCCCACCAGGGGGTGGGGGGGGGGAAACAACTGAGTGGTCACGTTGCCTGACGGAGGTGCCACCTGGCGGGGAATGTTTGTACTACAGTGGCGTGACGTGGTGCCTCACGCTGGTCGGGGTGGGGGTGGGGGGCGAGGGGGGGGGGGGTGCCGCCTGTTGTGGAGCCGTCACCCAACTGTCACGATCGGACGAGGTGGCCGAATCGGTAGAGCGCAGGCTTCCCTTGCGGAAAGTCGGGAGGTCCATTCCCGATCGAGCCAAACCAATGACTTACAAAATTAATACTTGTTGCTACCTAGGCTGGTGTTCAGCATTACTAGGATAGGGCAAGGACTGGTTTGCTCAGTGTTAGGATAATTAATGTGACCGAGTGGGATATTGGGTCATGGACATGGTGACAGCGGCCTGGTCTCCTTCAGCCACAAATTATGTAACTGTGAGCCTTTTAAATCCACAGTGTACTGACAGAAAATTGATTCTGTGCTTTTGCATCCTGTAAAAGCAATGGTTGAATAAAAAAACAAACAATTCTCGCCGTGAATATCGCCTATGCTGCCGACACGGCGTAAAGAAACCACCAATCAATCAAACAAACCTAGTGGGGCAGCATTATAAAGTCGTCATGAGTGCGCACTGTCACAAGTCTGTACCCCTACTGATATGACAATAGATGTTGCTAGGATGTAAAACCCCAACAAACAACTCATATCACTCCTTTCAGATGTTTCCATAACCCGGTCTTGTGTATGTGGTTTTTTTTTAATATGAAAAGGCTAAAAAATATAAAAAATATAAAAAATTGTTACGTGAGGTATAAAGTAATTATGCAAATATTATTATGTATGTAATGCTCCTGTCTTTTATTGTTCTAATTCCGATATTGCTCCTGTAAACCTTCCTTTGATATTTTCCTTGCTTCTATGGGTTACGGGAGGTTGGGTTGCAGCCTGGGGAACGGGAGGCCTGCTTCCAAGCAGCTCCCCTTATTCCCCTCCTTTCCTCCAGGCGGCGCCTCACCCACCTACTAACGGCCCATTCCGCCACCGATTTAGTTCAATAAATTAAAGGTAAGGTCTTAAGGGACAGCCAGAGTTATAGGCTCGATCCACACGAATCTGACTTGTCTCCTCTTTTACTGTCTCTATTGGTTATGGAAGGAATTAATAATCTGTCTCGATCCACAATATCTTCATGCATCAAATCCCATATCAGGCAATAAGTCCATTTGATAAACTTATTTACTCGAATAGGGCCCATAGCTGATAGATGGTTTGACATGGGAAAGCTTGCATACAAACAACGACATGTGTTGTAGGGGTTGACAAGGTATGAGATGGTAGGCATGGAATCGTGAACAAAGACACTTCATGAAACAAACCGGGAGCGGCGGCCGAATCAGTAGAGCACAGGCCTCGCGTGCGGAAGATCGGGAGTTCGCGAGTTCTATTCCCAGTCGAGTCAAACCAATGACTTTAAAAAAAAAAAAAAATTTTTTTTATTGAGGCTGTATTTATACTGTCCATAGCATATAAGCCCGGGTACCCAGGCTTGTTTTCAATGCTGGCCAGTTGTAGTGTTGGTGTTATCTTACCACACAGTGGTTGCTGATAAGGTATTTGTTTGCCTGCATTTCAGTAGCAGATAGATAATTGGTTAGTATGGTTAATAGCCTATGTTAGTTTTTTTGGATTTTCTTGGTATATATGTATTTATTTTTTCTACTCTTATTACTAGACTAGCCTACTCCTATTTAGATGTCATAGGCTTGTACGTAGCTGTGTTGTGTGTTATCTGGCTACTTTTGGCATGGTTACCTTCCATTGGGCGTCCCGCTGGTGGGCCGTGACATATCACATGCCCCTTTGGAGTGCAGCTTAGTGGGGGTTTCCTAGCCTTATTTTGCACAGATATTTTTTGTGAGTTTTTAGGTCGGAATTTGTCGTTCTCTTACCGTTTGGGCATTCATTCCTTGGCAGCCATTTTCAGGCGTTGCTTATCTCATGAGCTTTTATTTGGCTTTGGTCTGCTTTACCTTTAGTAGTGGCGCACTTATTTGCTCTAGTAGCCCTTTGTGGTTTTTTTAGAAGTTTAATGTTTTGGCTATAGCTATATGCTAATGTTTTCAAATGAATTATTCTCCTATTTTCTAGTAATTTCACTTTGGTTCTTTTGTGTATGTCATAGGTGGGGTGCAGCTTGTCTACTCTTAGACAGATTTTAGGGCTCTGTTCTGCAGTATTTGCAGTTTTTTTAGTAGTTCTTTTCTCGCACCCATGTAGTTTACATCTCCATAGTCAAAATAAGGGAGCACCATGCCCTTGAAGATTTTTATTGACATTTCTTGTGTCATGTAGTCTCTTAGCTTTGCAAATAGCCACAGTTTGTGGTTTACTTTTTGTATAATTTTATTTATACATAGGTTGTAGTTTAGTTGGCTGTCCAACTCAAGGCCTAGGTATTTGTTATGGTCTACATTTTCTAGTGTTTGGTTTCCTAACTTACAGTGTAGTTTTCTTTCTGGCATTTGTTTATGCGAGAAGAGTACTGTTTTTGATTTGCTTGTGTTGATGGTTATTTTGTTGGACTCACACCACTCATCTAGTTTTAATAGGAGTTTATTTAGTTTAGTTATTACCTCCTCTTCTGTGGTGCCATTTGCGTATATGACTGTGTCATCTGCATATAGTTGGAGGCATTCAGTTTGCAGCCATTTTTCAAGATCGTTTATATAGATTATAAAGAGTAGTGGCCCTAAAACTGACCCTTGGGGTACACCACATGTGACAGGTTGGTTGTCTGATCGTGTATTGTTTATTTTTGTTTTCTGTTGCCTGTTGTTCAGGTAGCATCTTATCCAATCCATAGTGTTGGATTTTATGCCCATGGTTTTTAGTTTTTCCAGTAGTATTTTGTGGTCTACTGTGTCAAATGCTTTGCTGAAGTCAATGAAGGCGGCTCCAACTAATTGTTTTTGGTTCATTGATGCCATTATGTCATTTGTTAGGTCAGCTATTGTTTTTGATGTGGAGTGCAGTTTCCTGAAGCCCCCTTGTCTTTCGTTTAGTATATCATTTTTTTCCAGGTGTTCATTGATGTGTCTATGTAACACTTTTTCAATGAGCTTGCCTGGGGTTTGAAGAATTGATATCGGCCTGTAGTTTCCCATGTTTTGTTTGTCTCCACCTTTGTGAATGGGGGTGATGGTTGCCATTTTCCAGGCTGAGATAAAACGCCCCTGCTCAAAGGAGATGTTGAATAGGTCTACTATGGTGGCCGGGATGGCTTGGAGTGCCTCTTTCAGTATTTTGGTTGGTAATTCATCTATTCCACTTGGTTTATTCGTGTCTATGTCATTTATTAATTTTTTTACTTCTATCATATCTGTTTTGCAGGTGGGGATTTCATTCTCCACAATTCCTGATCTGTTTTCCCATCTTTTTTTGAACTTTTCTGACAGCTTTTGCCCTATTGTGGCAAAGTGTCTGTTCAGTTTGTTTGCTGCTTCTTTGTCTGTGAGCATTGCCCCTTCGTTATCTTGGAAGTTTGTATGCTCTTCTTTGTAATTTTTTGGGAATAATAGGTTTACATTTTTCCAGAATTTGTTTGTGTTGCTTCCCCAGTCTTTGTCCTGCTTTATTATGTATTTCTTTTTTGCTGTTCTCACAGCTTTGAGAGAGTTGTTTCTGGCGATACGGTAGGCCAGTTTGTCTTCTATTGTTTCTGTGCGTTTTGCTTTATCACTCAGTTTACTTTTGGTTGTGATGAGTGTTAGCAGGTCTTTGTCTACCCAAGGGTCTTGGTTTTTCTGTATTTTTATTTTCTTCATGGGACACATCTCATCAGTTGATTTTCTTATTTCTGTGATGATGTTGTCCCAATAGATATCAACATCATCTCTGTTTTGTGTGATGTTGTTTATGTTTTGGTGCAGATGCTTTTTTAATGTATCTTCTGAGTAGTTTTTTAGGGACCTGCCCATTTTGTATTCATAGTGATTTGTGCTTTTGAGCTTTTTCCTGGTTACATATACTAGTTTGTGGTCGCTTATACCCCAGCTTCTAGTGCCCCATTTTGTGGCGTGGTTTGAGTTGGTTAATATTAGGTCTATTGTTGAGCTATTGTTGCTTAGCCTTGTGTTTTCAGTGATGAGCTGCTGCAGGCCTAAGATCTTGATGGTGGTTTGCAGCATTAGTTTATTTTTTTCATTGCTGCTGTAATTCACATTGAAGTCCCCTAGAACAAAGATTTCTGCATTTGTTGATTTTTTTACAGTGTTTATGCTCTTTTCTAGTTCTTCAAGGAATACTTCAATTTCACCTGACGGTGGCCTATAGAGGCTCGCTATGGCTACATTTGCTTGCTTTTCGTTTTTTATTAGGCACCATAGTCAGCTCTATGTGCTCATTTGAGAGATGTTGGTTTTAGCTTTTCAGTGTCTAGGTTTTTGGTGGCTTTGCAGTAAATGGCAACACCTCCACCTTTCTTTGTTTGGTTCATTGCATTAATGTGCTGTCTGTCATTACGTACAAGCCTATATCCGTCTATATTTAGGGTGTTGTTTTGGTGTTTGTCAGTGAACCATGTCTCTGATAACGTTAGTACATCTAGATTGTCTTTTTTTAGATGCATTTTTATTATGTCTATTTTATTGGATGCACTCTGGCAGTTTGATACTTGTCACTTCCTAGCCATTATTAGGATATGGCAAGGACTGGTTAGCTCAGTGCCAGGATAATGTGACGACGAGGGTGGGAATGTGGTCATGGTATGCCGGCGGCCTGATTGTCTCAGTGCGGGCAGCCATATACAATGCCATAGAATGTGGTACTGTCACAGTCGGATACCTCGCTGATATGAACCTTATTTATTGGATAGGATGTAAAACACCAACAGAATCAGTCGATCATCTAAACTACAATGAAAAACTACAATCAACACATTATAGACAAGGACACTAACCGACACTACTGCCACGTCAGCCAGAGATTCGCCGATCACTTTTCAAGGAACTGCTCAGGTCTGCCTTTTAGCGATCATACATTATATGTAGATTATGCTGACACTCCTTTTATACCCCAGTCACACTACTTTCTTGCGATCACAAAGGGCTGGTCGCAAAGATTGGCTGGTTTGTTGTCGGAGTTGTACATCCTGGCAACATCTAAGGTCATATCAGGATGGGTACCGAGTTGTGACAGTGTGCGCTCATGGCGCCTTTATAGTGCTGCCCCACTGGGAAATCAGGCCATCAGCACCATGACCCAAGATCCCACTCAGTCACATTATCCTGACACTGAGCTAACCAGGCCTTGCCCTATCCTATTAATGCCGATCGCCTGGCTATGAAGCAACAAGTATCAATTTCATAAGTCATTGGTTTGACTCGACTGGGAACTAAAAGTTCTCCCAATCTCCCGCACGCGAGGCCCGCGCTCTACCGATTCGGCCACCGCGCCCGGTAGTAGGTGAGGTGAGCTGCATAGGGGGGTGGGGTGAATTGTTAATAGACCTGCCCTCGTGACCATGTGAACAGAGGACCATTCTTTCCATGTGTGTCAGGTTGTCCTATCTTAAATACTTACAACATCTGTTGGACGCTATTGAAAGAACTACATCGCAGGGTATTGTATAGAAAATTGTGTTTATAATAGTTTGTATATATATTTATATATATATATATATGTATGTATATGTATTGCGCCCGGTGTTATAACGTCCTCAGTGTGTTTGTGTATGTGTGTATAGGGTGGTACTAAAAATACCAGAGTAACAGCTCATCATGCATGCAGTCGGTCGCAATGCGACAAAGACTGCTTTCATTACTTACCCGTGTGTGGTTGTGCATTTCATAAAAGCTGCTTGCAAAGCGTTGAAGTGCTGCTGGCTTTTGCAAGTTACTAGGGGCACTCTCTCGGGGAGCAAATAGAGGTCTCACACCGGCAAGACAGGCGCAAACTATTTGTCCCTGCAGTGGCTGGTCGGTGTAATGGTGCGTATAGCCAAGACCGTGTGACGTCACGCAGGGCGGGGGGTGTTGGCCGAGGGAGGCCCGAAATAAACCACTTGCATACTAGACGTCGATGTGTCCGTGTCGCTTCCTTAGATATTACATGGTGTCAGATTTGAACTCAGAACGCTCACATATTCACTATGGCCCTATCAGCACTAAAACCGCCTCTGCCGCTAATCCTCGAAGGGAATCTAGCAATGAACTGGGGTACATGGTACCATGCGTATGAAATATACAGTGTAGCCACGGGAGCGGCGAGCAAGACCGAGAAGATTCAATGCTGCGTCTTCCTACACGTGGCTGGGTTGGAAGCCCAAAAACTCCATTTGACTTTCAAGATACCCGACACGCACAAAGACAAGATTGAACATTTGGTAAACGCATTTGAAGAATATTGTATAGGGAAAACTAACATCACCGTGGTCAGATACTCATTCAACTCGTTCAATCAAACTACCGAATCCATTGATACATATATCCGAGAACAAAAGCACCGAGTAGCATATTGTGACTATCGAGAAATGGAGGACACATTGTTGTGCGATAGATTAGTATGTGGTGTAAAGGAGGTAAAGCTGCGAGATAAACTACTACAGACGCCAATTTGTCGCTTGATAAATGTCTTGAGATGTGTCGCTTAAGCGAAAATACGCACGCTCAACTAAGTGCGGAGGAGAGCAGACACACAGAGGAGCAAGTTGACGTTGTGAACAGGCAAAAAAATAAGTACGGGTCACGGCCAGGACAGGCTCCAGCGACGCCACGTGCTCGGCCGGGGCAAGACAGAGGGGCACGTCCCTCCAACCCACAAAGTACCTGCACCCGCTGTGGGTACCAACATGGAAACGCTACGTGCCCAGCAGCTGACAAGCAGTGCACTTACTGCAACCGGTACGGGCATTTCGAAAAAGTGTGTAGATCACGACGTGCGAGTCGCATGCAAGTCAACCAGGTGTGTGTGGAAAAGGAGATGCCGGAACATCACAGTGACCATGACGGAGAAAACGAATTGTTCGTCGGCGAAATAACGAGTGAAGCAAGAAGCAGAAGCAGTTTATGGTACGTTCAATATCATGTACAAGACGTACCTGTTAAATTCAAGTTGGACACTGGTTCCGAAGCTAACATTGTGCCTCGTGAGATATACAATGCTTTGAAAAACACTGTGTTATCGCCTTCAAAGTGCCATCTTGTCACTTATTCAGGTGACTGCATCCGACCTGAGGGGGAAGCAGTCATCAACGTAGGAGGGCTCCCGCTGAAGTTTCAAGTCACGGCGCAGGGCACGCCGATACTCGGGAAGGAGGCGTGTGTACAACTGCGTTTAATACGGCGAGTGGGAGAAGTCACCAAGCGAACAAGACAAGCAACGACGACATCAAAAAGTAACTCGGTGGCAGCGGATAATCTGGTAAAAAAATATTCAGACATTTTTACAGGGCTTGGCGAGATAAAGAGTAATGCAAAAATTCATATTGACTCTAAAATTGACCCTGTTATTGACCCGCCGAGACGAATCCCTCATGCAATGTTAGACAGAGTGAAGCAAGAATTAGACAAAATGATAGATATTGGTGTTATTGTACAACAGCTTGAACCAACCCCATGGGTAAATTCCATTACGATAGTGAAAAAAACTAATAAAATAAGAGTCTGCCTTGATCCTACAAAGTTAAACAAAGCCATTTTGAGTACCCCATACCCAATTAAGACAATAGAGGAGGTCGTTGCCAAAACAAGCGGGGCTAAATACTTTTCGGTCATTGATGCAAACAGTGGATATTGGCAAATATCACTGGACGCTGAGAGCTCAAAATTATGCACTTTTAACACCCCATGGGGAAGGTTCAGTTACACACGCTTACCGTTTGGAATTAAAACGGCCGGGGACATATTTATCGCTGAGATGAACAAAATTTTAAGTGGATTGCCAGGAGTTGATGTAATTGCTGATGATATACTTGTATATGGAAAGTCCATCGAAGAACATAATGATAATTTGGAAAATCTTTTCATCAGAGGTAGAGAGGCCAATTTGCGGCTGAATCCAACCAAATCTATAATTTGTAAAACGGAAGTCAACTATGTGGGACATACATTAACTCAATCCGGTTTACTGCCAAATGCTGAATGTGTACGGGCGATTATTGAAATGCCCACCCCGACAGACAAAGCCGGTATTCAGCGGTTCCTAGGAATGGTAGGGTATGTAGGAAAATTCATCCCGAGGCTGTCAGAAATATCCAAACCATTGAGACAGGTGCTAGGGAAGGAGGTCGTATGGTTCTGGCAACATGAACAAGAAGCTGCATTTCAAGAACTAAAAAAATTGTTAAGAACTGCACCGGTACTAAAATATTATGATGTAAAAGAGAAAATTACATTGCAGGTTGATGCTTCAAAATCAGGTTATGGGGCAGCAATTTTTCAACAAAACAAACCCATTGCTATGGCTTCTAAAGTGTTAGACAGTTGTCAAGAAAACTATGCAGTAATTGAAAAAGAGCTGTTAGCGATTTGCTTTGGATGTATACGTTTTCATCAATATATTTATGGTAAAGAGGTAACGATTGAAACAGACCATAAGCCACTGGTTGCAATTATGGGAAAACCACTACATGTGTTGTCAGCTAGAATACAACAAATGAGAATGCGTTTGCAAAACTATAACATTGTGATGAAATATATAAATGGAAATCAAATGTTCTTTGCAGATACTCTTTCGCGTGCACATACCACGACAACAACACCGAATGACTTATTCGACAAGGAAATTTCCATTGCAGCGGTAGGCATTACACACGACATGAACGACCGTATCAGAGCAGCGACAAAAACAGACACCGCGCTCACCGAGGTGATACGGTTAGTCAATGAAGGGTGGCCAAACAAAAATAACCTAATTAAAGCATCAGCTAAGCCATTTTTTACATGTAGAGATGAGATAGTAACGATAGATAAAATACTTTACAAAGGAAATCAAGTTATAATCCCAAGTAGTTTGCAAAAAGAAATACTGAACATATTACACGAGACCCATTTGGGCGTAATTAAATGTAAGCAGTTGGCTAGAGACAATGTGTTCTGGCCTGGAATGAACCACCAAATTGAGGACTTAATAGCACGATGTGAAACATGTCAGAATCATAGAAAGTCTTTAAGTGCAGAGCCGATGACACCTCATGATATACCAGATATACCCTTTTGCAAAGTTGGCGTCGATTTGTTTCAATATCAACTTTCCACATATCTGATTTTAGTAGACTACTATTCTAAATTTCCTGAAGTCGTGGAATTGCGTCAGACAAATTTACAAGCTGTAATTAAAGCCCTAAAAGAAATTTTCGGACGTTACGGAATACCAAACACGTTAATATCAGACAATGGCCCCCAGTTTGCAAGCCAAGAATTCAAAAGTTTTGTTAATACGTATAAGTTCAGTCACATATGTTCGAACCCATACTATCCTAAAAGTAATGGACAAGTAGAACGATACGTTCAAACAATAAAAAATATGATGAAAAAAGCATATGAAAATGGTCAAGATTTCAATCTATACTTATTGAATTATCGTAATACCCCTCTCAGGCATATGAATGCTTCTCCTGCACAGTTACTAATGAGCCGCCGACTACGATCTAAATTACCTACTAGTAAAACACAATTAAAACCTCATGCGCAAAGTTCTAAAGAAAACGAAATAATACGTTTTAGCACACTCACAAATTTTCTTCGTATGGCGGTGTGGGCTCAACGCCACATCCTTCGAACAAAGTCAAACGATAAGGACCAAGCACAACAAGAACCATTTTTATGTTAAAGCTGGCGGCACGGGCACATCACGCAAATACAGCAACTCTGGGCAACCCCCCAACCCCCCACCCAGACCCCCACACCAAAGTAAAGACCACCCCCCAATAAAACCACCCTCTCAACACCCCTTAATCCTCCCCACTTCCACTCTTATCCCGATCGCCTAATCTACCAAAAGCACGCTACCATCCCACCCCAAATCACACAATTCAACCATCCCATCATCTCCTAATAACCACCTCTTCTTTGGTGAAGGGAACCTTCGAGATTACGAAATACAGAATTGTTCAGGTAGACACGTGCACCGAAACCGAGTACACATGTTCAAAATACCTGAAGTCGCAGAAAACACGTTCCGGCCAATCAATACTGGCAGGAAACGAGCTAACAGGGCAATTAACAGTGAATCAGCCACCTGCAGTCAATCAATTAATGACGGGAACAACAACATATATATAACTAGGTCCGGACGGTCATCCCACCGACCAGATCGGCTCGGAATAACATAGGCCAGCTAAATATAGAGGCGAAGGTGAGTCGTCATGACAAACAAGTAGCATATGCACAGCTCAGGTCTGAATACCGCGTGGGCGTGTAGCCGCCCTACTTACACAAAATCATCGTACAAAAATACAGCAACCAAATGACATACAAACCGACACGATATGGTGCATAGGTGCACATGGTACTTAAGTAATACTCACGTTCATACTGTTTTAAAATGTTAATGTTTGTATAACAAATGATTTGTACTTCAGGTTCTTTACCAGTTGACCATATTGTATAAAATACTCATATTTTCATTATGAGCTGTTAGGTTTTAAGGGGATATAAGGTACTACCATGTTAAACTTTACGAAATGACTGTTTTCATTTCTTATTTATAAAAGAAAAAAAAGAAAAAAAGGAAGATGTAATGGTGCGTATAGCCAAGACCGTGTGACGTCACGCAGGGCGGGGGTGTTGGCCGAGGGAGGCCCGAAATAAACCACTTGCATACTAGACGTCGATGTGTCCGTGTCGCTTCCTTAGATATTACAGTTGGGAGATGTTGGGAGTTCCATTCATCACCGCACTTAGTGCTGCCACAGTAACATGGTTTTCTGTTAGGATTTGCTCCCTTAGCCTTTGGTTCTGTCAAGAACCTGTACCACAAGGCAGTGGTTTACAACTCTGCAAGGCAGGGGTGTCAAACTCCCTGAGGTATTTTAGCAGATAGGTATCAAAGGTACTGCAATACCCACATACATAACAGTTAGCTGCAGAGATAAACAACTACATTGTGGATATACAGGCGAAGCTGGCAAACAAAATCGAGCATGTGAATGACAAAGATTAAGATAAAGCACCAAATGGGTTTATAATGGCATCGAATATATGGTGTCCTCATCTGGTTAAACATATTGTAGCTCTGGGAAATGTACAACATCATGTGACAAGGATGATCCCAGGATTGGGAGAGATGGAATAATATGACGATTGCCTGAGGAGACTCAACCTACCAACATTGTCATATCATCGTCTCAGGGGAGATATGATAGAGACTTATAAGATTATTATCTTTACAACATGTAGCAAGCTGAGACATAATATCTATTCCGCTTCTACATCTTGCAAGGGAAAACAATCACTGAACAGATTTCACTTGACCAAATAAAAAAATCCTTGAGCTCACAAGCTACTTAAAAGCTGCATAGGCCAATGAAGCATCAAATTGTCAAAATCAAGGCAATTTTGTGGATTTGATTCTACATAAATCTAACTTAGATACTGATGCAGTTATTAAGCATGTATTACCACACAGAAGGGAATACTGAGTAAATTTAATAGAAGCTGTTACTGCAGAAGCCAGTAATGTCACAGTTGTACTTTTAGCATGCTTGCCAAAATTTATTTCACATGTTTGCACTTCAAACATCTCAGAAGTTAGCCATTTAAAATCAAAGTTACTTTAAACTAACATAAGGTAGATTATAGCAAGTAATTTAATATATTTATCTCAGAAAAATGACAGAAACTCAAAACCATCGGACTATGCAACTTTAAGTGAGAACTGAAATGGGTTTAGAAAAGCTCAATCTACCAGCATGACTGTGGCAACCATACTTGATGAACTGACGTCAAACATGGATAAAGGTGAACTAATCCATGCAGTGTTTCTTGATTTCAAGAAGGCATTCAATACAATAGATCTCCAGATTCTTCTTATTTTTTTAAACCTCAGAAAGAGCTGGACTTGGTCTTAAAACACAGGCAATCTTGCACAATGTACAATGCTTTATTTATACTTGGTATAGAACTATATTCTGGTAACGTCATGTGGCACTAGTAATCAATTAAATATTGTTTGAATTTGTTATGTCTGTTAAAATAATATTGTCCATGTTGCACCCATAACATGGGTAATTGTGGCATGGAGAAAGGACTACATGTGGCGCCACCTGCCGCATCGGATTCCATCTACATACCCTGGCGACTATATGAAGAACCAACCCCAAATGAGCCCTTCCGGCACGTCCACGGCTAAACAGCACTCGCAGTCAAGACGCCGCTTGGACAACACAAGCTGACCTCCCGTGTCTAATTTTGACTAACTCCATCAAGAAGCTGAGAGTAAACAAACACCAAAGGAGGAGCCCGACACCCACCAAGAGCAAGAGGATGACCACAGTCAGTAATAAATAGACCCGCCGCCGCAGCAACCGCCGTTTATGACAAACTCATTAACAGGCTCGACCCCGCACAGGCGCAAATGGATATAATCAAGCAGACGATAGCCGACATAGTGGCACAAAAGCTCCAAATCACCGCCACCGGACTGATGGATCGAATGGAAGCAGTCGAGTTATCCGTAAACAAAAGGAAACACTCCCCCAGAATCTCGGTAATAGGAGAGGAGCCGCAACGCCAGCACCAGCATGTGGAAGGAGGCCCCGATCATTGCACAGGAGCACCATCTCACTGGATAATGGCCGTGTCAGGCTCTCGCCTGAGTCCAGACACCGGAGAAACTACCCCGACAACTACGCAGCAACATGAGAGGAAGATGACGACGGCTACCACACTAGGAGGACACGAGACGCTCCCCGTCATCCAATGGGGAGCCGGACCACCAGCAATAGACAGTTTGCTGGACTTAGCGGGCAACACGTACTACAAGAAGAGAGGTAGGAAGCAGCTTATGACGCACGTGTTTGTGATAAGGGTTAACCAGAAAGGAAAGGTGGGACTGGGTGAGAGTGTGTGGCATGAATACTACTCGGCACTGTGCAGGATGTGAAAAGACCCGGCAGTATCCAGCTCTTGGGCCGCACCTATTTTGGATCACATGGAGCAGATCTCAAACATCTTCACAATGATTGAGGACGGGAGGCTACCAAGAGCCTGGCGAGATACACATGCCATTAAGGATGTGCAGAGGTATGCATATCTGACCGGGAACCGAGGCACCCATGCCAAAAAGCCCACCAAACGCAGTAGCACATACACCTCAGCCAATCAGCGATCAGATGAAGCGAGCAGCTCAACGCGACAGGAGTCCAGAGGGGCGGGTGCATACTCGCAGTACCGCCGACAAGATTTCAGTGCTACACATGGATTTATGCCTGACAAATTGGTTCACCTGTGTGGCTGGTGTGCAACAAATACCACAAAGCGAACGTCCATAAGGAGATGGACTGTAACAACAAGCGGAGGCAGCAGGAGAAGAAGGCTGTGGCAGCCAGCACTGAGGACAATACGAACCAGGATTTTCACTACGCGGCGGAGTATGGGATACCACTGAGGCCGACGCCGTGAACAACAACTGCAGCGGAAAAAACAGTGCCCTGGGTGACCAAAAAAGTAAGACGAACCTTTCCTCTTTCGTTGACATCATGATCTCCAGCCCGGCAGTCGCCGTCCTGCTGCCGCCTGTTTGTACTGATGTTACTGTGTCACCCCCCTGCCCCCCATACCACCCCTGCCGGACACGGCATACCCGATTCAGGTCATGACCCTGTTGGAAGCCCGCACCTGAGCACTCACCCCCCTTCCCATCCGCCCACCACGCCAGCACCGGTAACACCCAGTTACCCATACCCTGCCACAGGGCCCCCAGCACCCAGGCCCCGAGGCGCACACCCACCCCCCAGCCCCCAACCCACCCCAACCACACACCCCCGTGCCCTACGCCGGAAGCCCCCAGTTTCCCGTCCCCCTCAACAACAACGCAAGTATCTAGGCCGGATGCACCCAATTACCCAACCGACCCCCCACCCACCATGTGTAGCACAGAACCAGAAGTAAACAGTTACCCGCCTCCCACCAGCACCACCCCCCCCCCACAAAAAGTAAGCAAAGCCATACCCACCCCCCACCAACACAACCCCCCACCACCCACGCCCTCTCACCCTGCACTTCCCCACCCCCTGGTGACCAGGCACATACACAGGTGGCAGACGCCCAAAACACACTGAAACGCACCTTTAAACACCTCAAGCGAAAGACTGAACAACCGAGACCCGATGACCCATATAAACACATAGACTAGACGCCGGCCATTAAGTGCACGCCCACCCCACATAACAGCAGCCCACGAGTCGATGGGATGGTGGCTGCGAGGCCCAGCGGACAGCTCACGCTCAGACAAACTTCCACTAATGGAGATGGCGACGAACGCCCCCTGACGACCTCCTGGGGCTGTATGCATGAAGAATTATTTATCGGCTCCGGTGTTAAGGACCGCGTTCCGGTTAGCTAACACCAGTGTTGGAAAATGGGTCACGGGGTATGTACGGTGCCAAAGCACAGAGGCTTTAGCTAACATGTAAGTTATTTATAGATTTTGGGTATCCCTCTGAGCCGGTTCCCGGCGAGCACCGCTATTTGCCAATATCGCCACTGATGCGGCAGTGGCGGCGGCGTTAATATCGCTTCGATTATTGGGTTCATTTGACCAAATTTTGGCGGCGGCGTTAATATCGCTTCGATTTTAAGGTTAATTTGATAAAATTTCACTTTTTGAGTATGTAATTCTGTTAAATATGATAGCATTGAATAGATTTGGGCGTAATATATCCCCGCCGATGTGGCGGCGGCAGCGGCGGCGGCGGCAGCGATTTGTTTTGTTTACATTCAACAATATTAATATCACTGCCGATTTAGTGGCGGTGTTAATATCGCTTCGATTTTAGGATTAATTTGATAAAATTTCACTTTTTGAGTATGTAATTCTGTTAAATATGATAGCATTGAATAGATTTGGGCCTAATCGGTACCTAACACCGCCCTTAAACCTGGTACGGAGTGGTGTTAGCCTACCCCACCTTAAACTTGCGGTGTTTCCGTAACACTGCTCCATACATAGCGACTTTTCGCCGCTAAACTAGAAATCCCGTCCAAACCAGCGAAGGGACGGTAACTATCCTCCCTACAGGTGGCGCCAAGGTGCACGGCAGCTCAGCCGCTCCCGGACATACTGGAACTACTGCCAAGGTAACCTGGAGCTGGAGTACCTCCATATGTTTGCAACGCCGGCTGCACTAACCTCAGGGACTGGGCGCGGTGGCCGAATCAGTAGAGCACAAACCTCGCGTTGGGTGCGGGAGATCGGGAGTTTGGTTCCCAGTCGAATCAAACCAATGACTTATAAAATTGCATATTTGTTACTTCCTAGCCAGGCGCTCGGCACTAATAGGATAGGGCAAGGACTGGCTAGCTCAGTGTCAGGATAATGTGACTGAGTGGGATATCAGATCATGGTGCTGGTGGCCTGATTTACCAGTGGGGCAGAACTATAAAAGCACCATGAGTGTGCACTGTCACAAGTCCAGTACCTATCCTTATATGACCTTAGATATTGCCAACAACTCCAACAACCAACAGCCAACTCACCTCGGGGAGGCGTCCTCTTCGACGCGCCTGCGCAGAAGCGATGCTGCAGAAGCACGCGCACGCGCACAGCGCCACCAGGAGGACATGTCTGCACACCGCCATCGTGTCCGCACTACTGAGCAGCGCCCCCTACCGGGTCAGGCAGGGCCGGACCGCCCGCCGAATCAGGGCTATGGCAAGCCGTTCACGGCACCCCGTGACGTCACAGACACGCTTTAAGCTGCATAGTCCAATGTAATATAAAAATTTGAAAACCAAACCAATTATCTAGATTTGATTTGACATATATAACTTAGATACTGATGCACTTATTAAGCATTTGTTTCTGCGTAGATGGCAATACTGAATCAATTTAACAGAACCTATTACTGCAGAAGTCTATGGTGTCAGAGTTTTGGCAAGCCTGCCAAAACTAATTTTTTATGTTTGCACTGAAAATATCTCAAAAGTTTACCATTTAAAATAAAAGTAACTTTGAACTAATGTAAAGTAGATACTAGTGATCGATCTAATATATTTATCTCAGAAAAAATACAGAAATTCAAAACCATCGGGCTATGCAACTTTAAAGCTGCATAGTCCGATGAAAATATCAAATTTTCAAAACCAAAACAATTATCTAGATTTCATTCCACATATCTAACTTAGATACTGGTGCACTTATTACAAATTTGTCATCGCACTGAAGGGAATACAGATGCAATTTAAGAGAACGCATTACTGCAGACGCCTATGGTGTCGAGTTTTGGGGTGCTTGCCAAAATTTGAATTTTGCATTGTACTTCAAATATCTCCAAAGTTCACCATTTAAAATAAAAGTTACTTCAAACTAAAGTAAGGTAGTCCAAGCGATCAATCTAATGTATTTATCTCAGAAAATGACAGAAACTCTAAACCATCAGACTATGCAACTTTGAATGCCTGACGGGACACGGCTGCCGAATCAGTAGGGCACAGGCCTCCCTGGGCGGAAGATCGGAAGTTTAATTCCCGATCGGTTTTTATGTCCTATCAACATCTATGGTTATATCAGTACATGTACCGACTTGTGACAGTGCACACTCATTGTGACTCTATAGTGCTGACCCACTGTCAGACCAAGCTGCTGGCACCATGATGTTGTATCCCACTCAGTCACATTATCCTGATCCTGAGCTAACCACTCCTTGCCCTATCCTAGTAATACCATGTGCCAGGCTAGGTAGATACAAGTTTAAATTTTGTCAGTCATTGGTTGGACTCGACCATGAATCGAACTCCCGACCTTCCGCAAGGGAAGCCTGCGCTCTACCGATTCGGCCGGCCACCGCATCCGATAAGCAAAATTCACAAACCTTGTTTTTCATCATTGAGTGAGCCTGGTCAATACTTCCAAAGTTTATGAATTTGAAAGTGAGCAGAGTGACAGTTAGCTCACGGCGTATAGGAGGAGGTGGGGGAGGAGAGAATGCCTGCTCCACAGTAAATAACATGGAAGGTGATTAGAGAGAAACAATAAGGGGTTGCCGTTATTTATATCCACATAATAAATTATATAGTACATATATATATATAAATTCTTCAATACACAAAAGAACATAGGAGAGAGTAAGTTTGGTTTGTAATATATATATATATAAATGCTATGATAACATGTACACCCTATATTTCCTCTGTGTGCATTGGTCGAGTGCCCAGCAACTGGGAGATGGTGGGGGGGGGGGGGGGGGGGGGGACTCCACCAATACGCACAGAGGAAATATAGGGTATATATATTACCCTTGCACTTACATGGAGTATAATCTATTATAGTGATATAAACCAACACAAGAACTAATTTGTTAAATTATTTATTATTATTAAGATATTCGGAGTCGCGTGCCCTCATTGATATCGGGTTCGTTAATTAATCGTATTGCATATTCCATGTTTCTACCCAAGCTAGCGGGAGTCGTGCATCTACCCTGTGGTCAATGGTGCGAATCGGCACGACTGGTGCGCCACCTGAGAGTGCCCGGGACACTAATATGCAATCGCGCTCCTCGCATTCCGAGTCGATTTTTCCTTTTGTAGGTAAAGGCGTATAAGATGCCCTTTGCCGGAGATCTAATAAAACAAGACTCAGCCCAGCCTGTGTGTTTACCGCATTTAATTTCCCATAGTGAACTTTATACTCGTATAATGCGTTATACATCACATTAAAATTCATCAACTTTATATATGAACAAATAAATTGATCAATAATCCCGCAAAGCCATAACCACAACTCAGCTACTTAATGCTATCGGATATGCTTAGTAGTTACTTCTGGCATCCAGGCAATGCACAAAATGCACGATATGAACAAAAGCAACTCAACGTTTTATAATGGTGTTGAATATATTTTATTATTGGTGTATCTAACAAAAGCTGAATTGTATTCTTGAGAAATGTCATGTGTTAACAAGGGCTGTTTGTGCAGATGCATCAGCGTATGATTATAACCATACATTTGATCAATCAAATACTAGTGAGAAGCTTCTGGGTAGCATCCGAGCCAAGGTCATGAACATGCAGTTTTGCCAACTCTCATGAAATTCCTGTGAGAGTAGAAACATGTAATATTGATTATTTTTACAACCTGTGAGAGTCACAGAAATTGAAGGTTCTGATCAGTCACCTCATGAGTCACGGATTGGCCCCAAAATCCCATGAACTTCTGTACTTTGGAGTCAATAGAAGTGAATATTATGTTATACATATGCTAAAATATCAGCCTATAACTCCTTGGAAATCCCCTCAAATAGCCCATTTTAAACAAATGTCTAGGGGTGGGGAGAGGGGGATGACTCCTCGCTAGCTCGCGGCTGCCGCCACTCAGGTTCCACACCAGCAATGCAAAATCTCAAGGATTCTCAGTAGGCCTACCTGCAGGTTGGCAACACTGAACATGACAAAAATCAACTGGACTAGATTTGACCGACATGTGTTCAAAATACAAACACTGTTTCAGTAAGATCATGAGTAGGCGTGGTACAATGATACTGCATGATAAACGTAATTCACAATGGCTAAGTATAGTGTGGCATGAATAACATGCATGAATAACAGCCATGGAGAGAACATGCATACGTCGTTTTCAGCTTAGTTGTCGAGACACACTACTGCTTGCGACTGCTTGCAACTACAAAAAAGGGGTGGTCGCAATGTGGTCCACCTTGCAACCATTTTGGTCGCAAGGAGGTTGCAGATACTACACTAAAAACTTCATAGCGACCAAAATGGTCGCAAGGAGGTTAGCGACCATTGCTTTGGTCGCAAGGAGGTAGCAAGTGACTGCGGCTTCTTTGGTCCAAAGTGGTCACAAGCTGTAGTGTGACTGGGGCTTAAAATTCAACCGGCAGCTGCACACAATCCGAATGGGTGTGGTGTTTTATACTGTTACATAATTTTAAGGCACGTTGCATAGCAACACGATGCCGGCTTGACGCTTCGTACGGGGATGCCACCTTTTGTAGTTGGGTACCTGCATACTGGGTATGAGGTATTGCAGGTATTGCAACGCCTCAGGGAGTTCAACGCCCCTGCCCTGCAGAGTTGTAAACCACTGCCTTGTGGTACAGGTTCTTGACAGAACTGAAGGCTAAGGGAGCAAACCATGTCACTGTGGCAGCATTAAGGTCGGTTGATGTATGGAACTCCCAACATCTCCCGACCAGCCACTGCAGGGACAAATAGTTTTGCACCTGTCTTGACATGTTCTTGCCAGTGTGAAACCTCCATTTGCTCCCCGAGAGAGTGCCGCTGGTAACTTGCAAAAGCCAGCAGCACTTCAACACTTTTGCAGGCAGCTTTCATGAAATGTTTAAGACCGACTCATGGACATCACTCTCACAGCAGGGAGCTAAATGGAGAGCGGCAGTCAAGTAATGAAAGCAGTCTTTGTGGTATCATGACCGACAGCATGATGATGATGATGATGGTTCAGACCTACAATAGACAACTCATCACGCTTGACAAATTGAGGCGACCAGCCGAATACCATTATGTCATGTTACCAACAGAAAAGCTGTCAGTAGCATGCTAGCAAGGGAAAATTGTTCAAATGTTATTTATCGATAAATTTGACCTTTTCAGCGAATTACAAAAATAAACACATTATTATTCTTGAACAGAAGGGAAAGAGAAGCCAACTGCCTTCAGTTGGCGTGTGCCACCAGAGCTCGGGCCATGAGACGATCCGTCAGGGGAGAGTTTTCCTTCAACGCTTTCCTTTCATACAGCAAACTCCTATAGGTGGAGAAAATAGAAACACTATAGCCCTGGTCACATAGCCGTTAGTGGACGTAGTTGAACGTAGGTGAAAGTGGTGGAGGCTAACGTGGGTCAAACATGGTGTAAATAGGTTAAACTATGTTGAAATATGTTAAGGTATGGCAGGTTTTGGGTACGGTTAAATACGTTATGGTACGGATAAATACGTTACAGTACGGATGCCGGTACGCTCAACTACGTTCAATTAGGTTCAACTACGTTAGCCTCCACCACGTTCACCTACATCCACTAACAGCTATGTGACCAGAGGTTCGTCCAAGTATGCTAGAGTACGCTAGAGCATGCTAGAATACACTAGAATACGTTATCATCACAGATGCAAATTCAGCCTCTAACGTAGCACTCTTTTGAACATGTCCAAAAATTTAATCGGAGATCACAGCTCGCCCACGTTATTACCAAGTTAACATCACGGACAAGTATGGATGCGGTACGTTCAACTACATTCAACTACTTTCAACTACGTTAGTCTCCACTACATTCAACTACGTCCACCAACGGCTATGTGACTGGGGCTTATCGGTCCTATACCACGGCATCTATGAGGTATGTTTGTTTGTTTGTTGTTATTTTATGTCCTAGCAACATTCCACGTCAAATCAGGACGGGTACTGACTTGTGACAGTGCGCACTCATGGCGACTTTAGTCCTGCCCCACTGGGTTGGTTGATTGGTTGTTGGAGTTTTACATCCTGGCAACATCTAAAGTCATATCAGGACAGGTACCGACTTGTGACAGTGCGCACTCATGGCGACTTTTATAGTGCTACCCCACTGGGAGTCCAAGCCACCGGGACCATGACCTGATATCCCAGACAGTCACATTATCCTGACACTGTACTAACCAGTCCTTGTCCTATCCTATTAATGCGAAGCGCCAGTCTAGGTAGCGACCAGTATCAATTTTTATAAGTCATTGGTTTGACTCGGCTGGGATTCAAACTCCCGACCTTCCATATGGGAAGTCTGTGCTCTACCGATCCGGCCACCGCATCCTGTCCCATGAGGTGTGAGAACCCTGATTGACCCCTGGATCCACCCCACCATATGCCCCCCCCCCCTCCCTCACCCCAGGCGCGATGGCCGCATCAATAGAGAACGGGCCTCGCGTGCGGTAGTTCGGTTCCCGGTCATGTCAAACCAATGACTTATAAAATTGATACTTCTCGCTTCCTAGCCTGGCGCTCGGCATTATTAGAATATGACATGGACTGGTTAGCAGTGTCAGGATAATGTGTGTGGGCTATCGGGTCATGGTGCCAGTGACCTGGTCTCCCATTGGGGCTGTACTATGAAGTCGATATGAGTGCACAATGTCACAAGTCGGTACCTGCCCTGATATGATCTTAGATGTTGCCAGGATGTAAAATTCCAACAACCAACCGGGATCCACCCCCCCCCCCGCGATCAGCTACCAGAGGGGAGGGGTGGGGGTGGGGGTGGGTCACGTGTTCAGCTGACAGCCTTTGTAGGTACGCTAATGGTGATGGTTCTGGATGGGATAGTGAGGTATTTTGGCGTATTTAGTTAGGTGAGCTTGGTTATATGCTTTGAGAGAATAATTGCATAAATGCACTGTGACTTGTAAATATTATTTACCAGTGGTCCACAACTGGTTCATCAAAGGCTGTGGTATGTGCTGTCATGTCTGTGGGAAAGTGCGTATAAAAGACCCCTTGCTGCTTATCGGAAAGAGTAGCCTTTGTTGTGGCAGTGGGTTTTCTCCAAAGAAATATGTCAGAATGATCATATGTTTGACGTCCAATAGCCGATGGTAAAAATGAATGCGCTTTTGAGGCGTCATTAAATAAAACAAGCTTTACTTTTTGTAAACAAGATTGTGTTTATTTAGCATGGCAGTATGGAGCAGGTTCTTTGAAAGTTTTGCAAAATTGTCATCTCTGATGGTTGATGAATTTACTCAATTGTTAACATACAGGGATGAAAGTGGTCTCCAACAAAAAATGCGGAAATCAAGCCAAGATTATTACACCATCAGGGAATTTTTATGAAAACACGGATCTTCTCCCATGGACTTAGCACTGTCAGGGAATCATGGGAAAATGCCGGAAGTCAGGTTTCAACTATCCTTGTTGTGCCTATATTATCACCCATATCTAAATAGTTCTTGTTTGGGTTTCATGTTCTAGCAACATCTAAGGTAATATAAGAACGGAGTTCAAACTACCCAACTGTTGTCATATCCATCTTGATTCCATGGAATTTAGTTTAACGTTAATCGTAAATATGATTTTTAAACGTGGAATTTCGCGAAACCGTGGAGATCTTTCATCCCTGAATATTTAAAGAAATAAAATCCATATTTAGGCCAAATAAATACAAATAAATACAAAAATATCGCCCGCCCTTGAACTTTATTTTATTTTTACAATAACTCAAATGGAGAGGGTGGATGGAGTGAGAAATGGAAAGTGGAGTGGAGAGTGGGGTGGGTGGAGTGAGAAATACAAAGCGGAGAGGAGAGGGGGGAATGGACAGGGCAGTGGGGGCAAGGAATGCAGGGACTTGAGGGATGATAGGGAGGGAACTGGGAAGGGAGCAGGGTCGAGAGTGGAGGAGGTTGGGAGAGGGAGGGTGTTGAGTGTGGGAGAGGGAAGGTATTGGATGGGGACGAGGGAGGGAATGTGAATGAGGGTGAGGGAGAAAATGGAGGGGGCCGGGGAGAAGGTGGGGTGGGGGGGGGGGGAGGAGATCAGTGAAATACTGAAAAAGAATTCAAATAAACCCCCCCCCCACCTTGATCTTTAGTTCAAAAGGACAATCACCAACTTGTTCATATATTTGGCCTTATATCAATGTCTGTTACCCATTTAGTGACGTCGTTGGTCACGTTGGCCGAGGCTAACATGGGTAATTTGCTCACGAGGCTATGTCTATTTCTGTCTTCCTCGTTCTCTCCTGTTCTATTACCCCTCACTTTCTCACAGTACGTCCTACAGTACACTTCACTTTCCCGCCCACCCACCCTCTAACTGGGGGGTGAGCACTGATTCATCCACCTACGCCTGTCTCCTGGTGCTCATCTCTGAACTCTGAGGGTTCGCCTCGATCTTGCTCCTGGTCAGCATATGATGAATATTCGGGTCCCAGTCACCCACTAGCCATAAATCTGCTCAACCTCCTTGGTTACGATTACTTTTGATAATAAATTCTTTAAAACCACTTTTCTACTCTTTCTTCCGTCAGCCGAGTGTAGTGAATTGGTCATGTTGGCCGAGGCTAACATGGGTAATTTGCTCATGAGGCTATGTCTATTTCTGTCTTCCTCGCTCTCTCCTGTTCTATTACCCCTCACTTTCTCACAGTACGCCCTACAGTACACTTCGCTTTCCCGCCCACCCACCCTCTAACTGGGGGGTGAGCACTGATTCATCCACCTACGCCTGTCTCCTGGTGCTCATCTCTAAACTCTGAGGGTTCGCCTCGATCTTGCTCCTGGTCAGCATATGATGAATATTCGGGTCCCAGTCACCCACTAGCCATAAATCTGCTCAACCTCCTTGGTTACGATTACTTTTGATAATAAATTCTTTAAAACCACTTTTTTGCTCTTTCTTCTATCAGCCAAGTGTAGTGAATTACCTGGCGAGTCTGTTGTGCTGTTTCTCTGAAGACTTCATTGAAGAGTGAATCAGGAATTGATTGAATAAGTCCCTCTGTAAATTCAAAATATTTTATTTTAGGCTTTGCTTTTGTAATTTAAAAATAAAAGACACCAATGGAAAGCCTAGTAATTCCTATAAATAGTATAAGTTTACTTGTTGCAGGGTATATCTTATCTGCCTATTTGTATATCTTTCATCTATTTTATGTGCATATAGAACCTAGATTGGTTGGTTGTTGGAGTTTAACATCCTGGCAACATCTAAGGTCATATCAGGACGGGAACCGACTTATGACAATGCACACTCATGGAGATATAATAGTGCTGCCCCACTGTGACACCAGCACCATGACTCGATACCCTACTCAGTCACATTATCCTGACACTGAGCCAACCAGTCCTTGCCCTATCCTAATAATGCGCCTGGCTAGGAAGCGACATATAGACCCTAGAAGTAATTGCATTATATATACATAGATAAGAATAGCCTAACAAAATAATCAGGAAAATATTGTATGAATTTTTGGAACTTTTAAAGTGACAGGAGACGCCAAAATGGTCGCAATTTTGAACCATATCCGTAAAAAATCGGTCAGATAAAACATCTAGAATTCCAGATAAATCCGGAAGATTCTCATCTATGTTATATATATGCATGTATATATTTATATTGCTGGTGATTTCGTGTCAATTAATGAAAACATAGTTTATATATTTGATGACATTTTCCTGTCTAATTGTGTCATAAATTAATAGTAATACTAAGTATGCTTTCGTTTGAAAGTCATGGCGGTGCAAAGTTGAAGGAAAATACATGCCTGGACCATTTCTGCCACAAATCTGCACCCTGGTGGGTGTGGCAAGAACTTCTATTCTGGGTAGGACGTTAGAACTAGGACTTTAGAACTAATGAATTGTGGCGTTCTCTGTGGTGGAGTGGTTAGAGTGTCTGACTTTTTTCTAGGTCAGACTCCTAATCTTAGGGTCGGCGGTTCGATTCCCCGTGCCCCCAGCTCTGCCAATTTGGATTTCCACCGCTGCGACATCAAAGGCCAGTTGCTCTCATACCATGTCTATCTGGTGTGGGAGGTTAAAAATCCCTTGGGTTGGTAAAAGTGTAGGCTCGGGCTTTCTATCGACAAACTGTCTAATGGTGAAAACAAGCCTATTCAGGCTTATCCATGATAGGCAGTATAAATCTTCAACAACAAAAATAGTACCCAAACCCACAGAAGCCAGCATTAAACTACAGGAAAATTGAATAGACATACCAGATTTAAGAGCGTTTGTTGTTGTATTACGTCCTAGCAACATCTAAGGTCATATCAGGACGGGTACCGACTTGTGACAGTGTGCACTCATAGCGATTTTATAGTGCTGCCCGACTGGGACAGCAGGCCGCCAGCACAATGAACTGATATCCCACTCAGTAACATTATCCTGACACTGAGCGAACCAATCCTTGCCTTATCTTAATAATGCCGTGCACCAGGCTAGGAAGCGACAAGTATAAATTTTTAAGTCATTGGTTTGACTCGACCAGGATTCGAACCCACAAACTCATGGGTTCGGATCTCCCGATCTCCCAAAACAGGAGACAGAGACTCTACTCATTCGGCCACCCCGTCTGGTACACAGATTTAAGAAAGACAAAGTCTTTCATTCAATGGCAGCTTAATACTTTGCATTACCGTGAAGCAAGTTCCCCTCAACACATGTTTGTTTGTTCTTTTACGTCCTAGCAACATCTAAGGTCATATCAGGATGGGTACCGACTTGTGACAGTGCCCCCCCCCCACAAAGTCATATTATCCTGACACTGTGGTAACCAGTATCAATTTTATAAGTCACTGGTTTGACTCAGCTGGGATTCGAACTCCCTACCTTCTGTACGGGAAGCCTTCGCTCTACTGATTCGGTCTCAAAACAATTAAAAAGTTTAGATTTAGATCTAGAATATGATTTACTTTGATGATCAATTTCCCCATGCTTAAAGTTGCATAGTCCGATGGTTTTTAGTTTCTGTCATTTTCTAAGATAAACATATTAGGTTGATCTATCTTACCTTAGTCTGAAGTAACTTTTATTTTAAATGGCTACCTTATGAGATATTTGAAGTACAAACATGCTAAATAAATTTTGGCAAGCTTGCCCAAACTCCACCATAGGCTTTTGCAGTAACACGTTCTATTAAATTGCCTCTGTATTCCCTTATATTTTACTATAAATGATTAATACGTGCACCAGTATCTAAGTTGGATAAGTAGAATCAAAACTATATAATTGTTTTGGATTTGAAAATTTGATCTTATCATTGGACTATGCAGCTTTAATCAACTAATTCACACACTCACCCATGAGGCATACAAGGAAGAGGCAAGATTAATAACGTTTAATTTATTTTATTAAGATTAAAAGTAATCAGGGCCGACAATCGGCGTAGCAGCGCGAAGAGGACTGGGTACGATGACCCGAGTGTCCTGAGCATTGAGGTCAGTTCAGATCAAGGCATGTATGTCATGTACTAGGAACCTTAGAGGAGATCTTGATTAGATGACAGCCGTGGCAGCGCTCAGACCCCTATTCTGTGGGTGGGAGGGTGGGTGATCGAAGTGCATTCAAGAGCAGCCAGCGGAGTAGTGACGGTTAGGCTGACTGAGATTCAGGAAGAAGACTAAAAATAGAACAGTGGGGTCGTGTGCAAATTACCCATGTTAGCCTGCAGCCAACATGTTTAATGTACCAAAAAAAACAAAAAGTACAAAAGCAGCTGCTCCGCCTGTCCGGTCAGGATGGCCGAATGAGTTGAGTAGGTAGATCGTTTTGGTAGATCGTGGGATTCGAACCCATGGGTTCAAACCCTGGTCGAACAAAACCAATGACTTAAAAATTGATACTTGTAGCTTCCTAGCCTGGCGCTCTTCATTATTAGGAGAGGACAAGGATTGGTTGGTTCAGTGTCAGGATAATGTGACTGAGTGAGATATCAGGTCATCGTGCTGGTGGTCTGGTCTCCCATTGGGGCAGCACTATGAAGTCACCATGAGTGTGCACTGTGACAAGTCGGCATCCCTTCAGATATTACCTTAGATGTTGCCAGCATGTAAAACTCCAACAACATACCAACCTGTGCATCGCTGCCACCAATCCTGATGATGTCGTAGCGGCAGGGTACCAGCAGGTCGGTCGCCTTAGCAAAGTCGCCATCCTCGAACGCAACGAACGCCTCGCACAGTGCAAGGCCAACATCCGCCGTCACGCCCCGATTAACGCCACTTCCGGTCCTGAAATGGGCATGCGCAGACATATGATGTCACACGGAGGATAGATAGATAGGCCTGCGTGTCCGTTACAAGGTACAGCACAGAAGTCTGTCCCAGTACAAAAGTCGTCTTATGCCCGGTACACACCTCCCGTACTTAAAACCTAAAACTGCCCGTTTCGCGACTATGTTTGAGTTTTAGTCGGTTTCAGTCTTTAGGTGTATGACCCCCTAACACACCTGAGCCTTCCAATTCGTGACTTAAAACTCAGTTTTAGGGCTTAAGTATAAGATTTTAAAAAATGAATCCTGAAGTTTTAGGTTTTATACGGGAGGTGTGTACCGGGCATTAGTCGGGAAACGCGACGGGTCGGGTTGTGATGAGCCGCGTTGGGCAGTCAGTTTTAGCGCGTGAATCCCAATTGCGTGTGAGCCCAATCAGTAGAGTGCGGGCCTCGCGTGTGGAAGGTCGTGAGTTCGGTTCTCGGTTGAGTCAAACCGCTTACTTAAAAATTGATACCCGTTGCTTCCAAGCCTGGCGCTCACCATTAATAGGATAGGGCCAGGACTGGTTAGCTTAGTGTCAGGATAATGTGACTTGAGTGGGATATCGGGTCATTGTGCCGGCGGCCTGACTTTCCAGTGGGGCAGCACTATAGAGTTGCCATGAATGTGCATGGTCACAAGTCGGTACCCATCTGGATATGACCTTAGATGTTGCTAAGATGTAAAACAACAACCATCAACAACAACAGCGAAATTAATTTGTGGAGTTGATTCGGGTATGCTCGAGAAAGACCTGCTTTGGTTAAAGCTGCATAGTCCGATGAATCATCAAATTTTCAAAACCAAAACAATTATTTAGATTGGATTCTCCATATCTAACTTAGATACTGATGCACTTATTAAGTATCTGCAGTCAGATAGAAGGGAATACCGAGGCAATTTAATAGAGCCTGTTACTGTAGAAGCCTATGGTGTCAGAGTTTTGGCGTGCTTGCCAAAATGAATTTGGCATGTTTGCATTTCAAATATCTCAAAAGCTAGCCATTTGAAATAAAAGTTACTTCAAAGTAAAAGTAAGGTAGATTATAACGATCAGATATTCATCTCAGAAAATGGCAGAAACTCAAAATCATCGGACTATGTAACTTTAAGCCCCAGTCACACAACAGCTTGCAAACGGGCGTGGACCGTGGTATTAGTATTAGATTCACCAGCGGGGGCAGTACACATGTGAAAATATGGAATTCAAGGTGTTCTCTGTGGCGGAGTGTTTAGAGTGTCTGACTTTTTTCTAGGTCAGACTCCTAATCTTAGGGTCGGCGGTTTGATTCCCCATGCCCCCAGCTCTGCCACTTTGGATTTCCACCGCTGTGTATAACTTACAGCATCATCAAAGGCCGGTTGCTCTCATACCATGTCTATGTGGTGTGGGAGGTTAAAAATCCCTTGGGTCGGTAAAAGTGTAGGCTCGGGCTTTCTATCGACCAGCAGTGGAATGAGGAAGACCAGTCATCTATGACTGAAATTTCCCCTGCTTAAACAACTAATGGACCAAAAAAATAAAAAAAAAATAAAAAAAAGGCTCGTTGAGGCTGTTTTTTTATAGGAATTCAGAACTATTTTCATTTGGATTTCAGGGAAAAAAACCCAATTGTGAATGTTGATTGCGTACTAATTTAGATCACTGGGGACAGATTAATAGATTTCAAGGCTTTTCAAGACTAATCACCTACAATAGGTTAAATTCAAGGTTTTTCAAGGCCTTGAAATGGGGCAAATGAAGTTCCAAGACTTTTCAAGACGTCTCCCGTGCTGGTAGATCATGGAGTCGTGGGGTCGAATCCTGGTCGAGTCAAACCAATGACTTAAAAATTGATATTTGTCGCTTCCTAGCCAGACGCTCGGCATTACTAGGATAGGGCAAGGAGCAGTGGAATGGGGAAGACCAGTCGTCTGCGACTGAAATTTCCCCTGCTTAAACAACTAATTACCAAAAAACAAACAAACAAAAATAGGAAAATAGGCTTTAAAAAATATATTGTCATGATTTTCCATTTACTAGGACTTTCAAGGATCTTCAGACAAATTCCAGGACTTTCCAGCCCTGGAATCGTGAATTATCAAAATTCCAGGACTTAGGACGTTCCAGGTTTTCAATGACTTGTATGAGCCCTGGGTATCTGTCTCCATTGCACGCACAAGACGAACTAAACGCCCCCTACCGCACAAATTCCTTGAGTGACATCATCAAGTGGTGTTTGGCGTCACTCTGCTGGAGGCAGGACATGAGGAGGTGGATGTCGTTGAAGGCCAGGATGTGGTCGTCCACGTGCGGCCGGCACAGCGCAACCACGTCGGCCCACCGGTCTCCCACGGACACTTCTGTAGAGGGAGTGCACATGATGTCATTACTTAGCAATCAGTGGTCAGCGGGCTGCCATCTTGGATTACGAGCACCTTCCCTAGCCATGTTGTGAATGCAGGCAGATGCAGTCAAACAGAATTTTCTTGTGTTATGGGAGGTTCTGGGCAGTTTACATCCAATGTGTTTACTTACAGCACTTTAGCAACAACTTCTGAGGCCAAACTGCTCAAAACAGTGACAAATAAACCAACAAATCAGTAAATAAGCACAGTGTAGGCAGTTGCAAGCCTTCTGTATGTCATCCAATATGGCCAATGAAAGTTGTCTTGTGACGTCATTACACCCCGTCTGTAGCTACCAGGGATGAAAGTGGTGTCCAGCAAAAATCGCAGAAATGAAGCCGAGATTATTACACCCGCAGCGAATTTCCGCTAAAACGCGGATTTTAGCTTAACACTGTCACTAGTGGGGAAAATGCCAGAAGTCAGGTTTCAACTGTCCTTGTTATGATTTGTATTATCGCCCATGCCTAACACTTTCTCGTTTGGGTTTTATGTTCTCACAACATCTAAGGTCATATAAGAACGGGGTTCAAATTAACCAATTGTTATTATATACATCCAGATTCCTTGACTTTTGTTTGACATTAATCGGTAAATATAAAAAATCGCCGAAATCCGCGAAATTGCTAAGATCTTTCATTCCTGGGTTACAGACGAGATGCAGCAATCAACTGTCAGAGTAAATAAAAGATTCACCCCGTACTTGCAGTTGGGGTGAATGACAACGTAGTTTATATACGGGCAAACATGGCTTTAGTATTGAACAGGAAGTGGAATCCCTGGTTCCAGTATCAAATTGCTACTTATATCGACACAGAGTTGGTGAAATGGGAGAGAATGTAAAATGACAAGACGGCGACAATAGAATGCTGTTGATTTCACTTTTAAAGTCCATTAAACTGCATGTTTTATTTTATTTTTCAAACCAATAGTAGCAAGAAGATATTAAGATATATGTGAAGAATATATTTTACTTCTTAAATTAAGAATCTATCAGCTTATTTCATTTACTCAGCATGTAAATAATATTCGCCACTTTTTCTAATGGGTTGGTTTTCACCCCTACTGCAAGTATGGGGTGAATCTTTTATCTACCGCCAGAGCTGCTATCGGTGTCTGGGCGCAAAGTGTCTTGGTTGTGCTATGGAAAAAGCATTCTGCTCACCCACAATACTATAATATTTCTTGAAGATTTATACTGCCTATCATGGATAAGTCTGAATAGACTTGTTTTCACCATTAGACAGTTTGTCGATAGAAAGCCTGAGCCTATACTTTTACCGACCCAAGGGATCTTTAACCTCCCACACCACATAGACATGGTATGAGAGCAACTGGCCTTTGAGGACGCTGTAAGTTATACACAGCAGTGGAAATTCAAATTGGCAGAGGTGGGGGCACAGGGAATCGAACCACTGACCTTCAGATTATATTTACAATTATGGCCTCCTTTTCTTAGTTCAAATACAGGGTCACATATACATGTGAAGATATGGAATTCAAGGCTATTTCAAGGCCTTTCAAGGCTGTTTTTGATAGGAATTCAGGTGAGTATTGGCGTTTTATTGTGTGTAGGTATGTCACATTATTTTATGCCAAGTGGCGATTTCAGAGTAATTTAGATCAGTGGGGACAGTTTAATGGAATTCAAGGCTTTTCAAGACTAATTACCCAAAATAGGTTAAATTCAAGGCTTTTCAAGGCCTTGAAATGAGGCAAATGAAGTTCCAAGACTTTTCAAGACTTTCCATGCCCCATACGGACCCTGACAGTCTTATACACACAGCTGCAAGTGTTTGGCCGTACGAACCTTCCAAGCCGAGTCTGTAGAGCAGAGACGTAGCATCTACTATGTCCAACATGGCTCCTGATTTCATTCGCTTGGATATCTAAAAGGTTGCAATTAGGACAACTATATGAAAGCATTTATCACGACGGGATCAATTTCCCAGGGTGGGTCATTCATGCACCGTATTCCGAATAGTTGTTGCTAAACACAAACCAGATTTGAAAGAGAAATTTATATCTAGCGCTACATCAAGCTAATTCAGGGTCCGTACACATGTAAAGATATGGAATTCAAGGCTATTTAAACAAAGTAAAGCTTGTGTTATTTAACGATGCCTCTAGAGCACATTGATTTTCATATCACCGGCCATTGGACGTCAAACATATGGTCATTCTGACATATTTCTTTGGACGAAACCAGCTACTCTTTCCGATAAGCAGCAAGGTGTCTTTTATATGCATTTTCCCACATATAGGACAGCACATACTACAGCCTTTGATGAACCAGTTGTGGACCATTGGTTTCAAGGCTATTTCAAAGCTGTTTTTGATAGCAATTCAAGACTATTTTCAATTGGATTTCAGGGGGGGGGGGACCAGGAAGGGCAATTTCAGACTAATTTAGATCAGTGGGGAGCTTAATGGAATTTAAGGTGTTTCAAGACTAATTAGCCAAAAATAGGTTAAATTCAAGGCTTTTCAAGGCCTTGAAATGGGGTAAATGAAGTCCAAAACTTTGCAAGACCTTCAAGGCCCCGTACGGCCCCTGAGCTATCCAATCACATATAACATTTACATTTGGTACTTAATTCACTCAACGAAACAAACAAGAGACACAGAGCAATATTTAATTAGAAATAAGTCCGTGACTTCAGGGAAGTCGTGCTTTCATGTAATGCTTTTCTCTTAGTCAGCGACAGGGCCTAGTCTTAACTAGTACATAACACGTAATCAACAGTGCTGAGATGAACTGAGAACTTATTACTAGTGCAGAGTGACGATAGCTTAAGTTCTAGGTAAAGTAGCAGGTAAGTGAGCCGAAGGTTGGCGGCTGTAATGTTGTTTCATGACTTGTGGTTAGACAGGTTAAATGTTATCCAGCGCTCAACCCCAGGGTGGGTGGGTGGGAGAGCAAAGCTACTGGGCTGACGAGCGGGCTGCAATTGACTGCCTCGTATGTCGTGATGACGCCAGAAACTCGGTCACCCGATTGCCTCGTCGAGTAAATTACCCATGTTAGCCTCGCCAACATAACCAATTTAAAGTTACATAATCCGATAAAGTATCAAATTTCCGAAAGCGAAATATTTATCTACATATGAAGCTATATATCCAGCTTAGATACTGGTGCAGTTATTAAGTATTAGTTGCTACATAGAAGGGCATACTATGTAGAATCTGTTACGGTCGAAACCTATGGGGTTAGAGTTTAACTAAGTTTGCTTGTTACTTGTTAGCAGATAATGTGTTATGGCAGTTTATGAATTTTGCCTGTTTACATTTCATATATCTGCGAAGTTAGTGATTCTAAATCAAAGTACTTCAAACTAAAGTAAGGTAGACAATAATGATCAACCTGATGTAGTTATCTCAGAAAATGCCAGAAACTCAAAACTATTGGATTATGCAACTTTAACTTATTTCACATTGCACTTAAGAGTGTCCAATACTGTTCTCTTGATCAATAATTGAACAAACATACTAGCTTCCTTATTTTGACAAACTGGTGAATAATATTTACAGTAATATAACTCTATTTAGAAAATATTGATTAAAAAAACTTAGGACTAATACTAGCTCAAACTGATTAAAAAAAGAAAGAAAAAATGTGGATGGAAATTTAGTCACCCTTTAACTTATTTGAATTGCTCCTAACCAAATGAGTTGTTTTAATGAATTTAAACAGCTAAAGAGTGTGCTATATAAACATATCTGTGTGACATGATATCGGCCATACCTCTGAGTCATATATGTCCAACGCTCCCTGGTGTTCACCCTGAAATCAGATGCATTCCATATCCATAACACAATGCACACGCAGTGATTAAGACTAGCAGCTTTGACATCATTTACGGTTGGTTGATTTTGTGTCCTGGCAACATCAGGATCGGTACCGACTTGTGACAGTGCACACTCATGGCGACTTAACAGTGCTGCCCCAATAAGAAAACAGGATGCCGGTACCATGACCCAATATTCCACTCAGACACATTATCCTGACACTGAGCTAACCAGTCCTTGCATTATCCTATTAATGCTGAGCGACCGGTATCAATTTTGTAAGTCATTTGTTTGACTCGACCAGGAACCGAACTCTCGATCTTCCACACGTGAGGCCCACGCTCTACCGATTCGGCCATCGTGCCTGGTTCGTATCTATAACACAATCAGGGATGAAAGATCTCTGCAATTTCGCGGATTTCCAGGATTTTTCAATCCCGCAGCACCATCAGTGTATACTAATATGTGGTGCAGACGCCGCAGGACTATCAGCATATACTACTAATAGTAATACATGCTTCAAACGGTGCAGCACTATCAGCATATACCAATATATATGAAACCCAGTGATGCGGATTCCGAGGGACACCAGTTTGCCAGGGACACTTCCATTCAAATGCATTGTCAACGGCCGTGAGCAAATCTTCATACAGAAAAAGTCAAATATCTCTAAAAATTACACCACCTAGAAACAAATCGCTTCGCACACATATAGAAAACATCTTTACAATTAAGATTTGATTAAATTGATAAGGTTAGGGTTCTTGATTTCTATTAATTTTGAATAAAACTAATGTTTTTCACTGCGCGTACCGTCCAACTCAAGGCATTGTCAATGGCCGTGAGCAATCTTCATACAGAAAATACAGGAAAAGTTAAATATCTCTAAAACGACACCACCTAGAAACAAATCGTTTGGAACACATATAAAAAACATCTTTACCAACAACATTATATTAAATTTATAAGGTTAGAGACGATGCTGTTCGATTTTGACGCATGCGCAGAAGCGATGTGTCGCTGGCAAACCGGTGTCCCTGGGAAACCGCAACACCGGATTCCCTGACAATGCTAAACCTTTGGGAGAATATCTCCCATTTCGGCTTTTTTTCCCAGAGACCACTTTCATCCCTGCACAATGCACATAAAGCGATTTAAGACTAGCAATGTTGACATCATTTACGGGAATATGTCAAGGGTGTGTGAAATGCTTGGTAGTTAGGTGATTTCCAATTAATAAAAAAAATAGGGAAATAAAACAAGTAGATGGAATTGTCAATTTGTCAATCTGAAGTATAAAACAGGGATGAAAGTGGTCGCTGACAAATTTCTAATTTTATTTATTTTTAAAAAGAAATCTATGCCAGGTTTATGGTGAGGTGTCTGTAAATAACTGAGAACACCGAAAAGAAAACATTGCTCTAATAATAGTATTATTATCCTAGTCATTACAGTCTTACATCCTCCAATATCATAAAAAAAAATCCATGTCGATTTCGGATTAATTTAGATCAGTAGGGATAGTTGAATGGAATTTAGGCTATTCAAGACTAATTACCCAAAATAGGTTAAATACAAGGCTTTTCAAGGCATTCAAATGGGGCAAATGAAGTTCCAAGACTTTTCAAGACTTTCCAGGCCCACGTACGAACCCTGAACTTTAAACAGGTGTGCAGTAGTGAGTCGCTATACTAAAAAGCCCCATTCATACATACACATTAAACTGGCTTAACTAAACCGATTTAACTAGTCTGGGTTACAATGTGTGTGAATGCAGTGCTAAATTGGTTTAGCGATAAGTTGACTCAACTAGCTTCATGTAAACCAGTTCTAGAGGTGGATTAATTAAGCCGTTTTAGCCTAAAATGGCTTAAGTTGTGCATGTGAACACAAGCGGTTTAGCTAGGCCGGCTTAAGCATGTCACTGTCATGCACACTTGATCGCATTGCATACAAACTTCATCCTTAAACCTGTTTAACTACTGCATGTGTGAACGCGACAAATTTTTTAACTCTGTATGTGTGAACACAGCGCTATATCAGTTTAGTTAAACCAGTTTAACTAAACCGATTTAACTCTGTATGTGTGAACACGGCTTTAAGCGTGCAGCGAGTGCCACGTGAACATGTTATATAATTATAAGGCTGCTCCTTCTCTTCCTTACCTTCTCGATGTGGTAAACTGCCCAGTGCCAGAAGTTATGGCAAGCCAACATCCCGCAAGGCTGCCAACACAAACGCATTGAACCATGACCACCAGACCCAGAACAACGGTTAGGCCAACTGACCCGAATGGAATAGCAACATACGAACCATGATTTTTATCTGCTATATTCAACTAGCGCTGATCCTGTAAATAATTTAATAAAGTCCCACAAAGAACAGAAACCATGTTCAGGAGAGAGAACCTGGCGGTATTTTCTATGCAAAATAAATACTGGAAGCCCCAACTGAACTGCACCACAAGGGGGCAGGTGATATGTCACGGCCCCCAACTGGACAGCCAAGGGCGGGACAACCAGAAATATAAAAGCCAGATAACATATCTAACAACAATATAAGTCAAATCAAATTCAAACAAACATAACTCAACCACCTATTACGTACAGGCCTATGGACATGTAAATAAAATAGGCTGGTATAGAATTAAGTAGAAAAAAAGCAGAAAACTCTTCCCAAGAAAACCCCAAAACACTAACATAGAACCTTAAGAAAACAACTAATATAGTAATAAGAATAGAACAAAAATACAATGCCAAGAGGGCCCCCAAAAAAACTAACATAGACTACTAAACATACCAACAGACTATCTATCTGCTACTGAAATGCAGACAATCAAATAACGTATCAGCAGCTACTGCTTGGTAAGACAACACCAAAACTACAGCTGGCCAGCATTGAAAACAAGCCTGGGTACCTGGGCTTACATGCTATGGACAGTATAAATACAGCCTCAATAAAAAATTTAAATTAAATTAAAAAAACTATTTCTTCAAATATTGCCAGTTATTAGATAGTCATTTTTCACTTCATCAGTATTTGTTTGGGTAGTAACTACTGGCTCGTCAAACTATAACTTGGTAGCCAAGTCTACAATGTTAGTATACAAGCTTGTCAAACTATAACTTGACAGTACAATGAATTGAGAACTACAGGATCATTTGTTTGTTTGATTCCTATTGTTTTACGTCCTAGCAACATCTAAGTTCATATCAGAACTGCAGCATTGTTAAAACGGCCCGTTTTTGTCGTTTTTTGTGTGTACAGTGCGCACTTATGGCGACTTTATAGCGCTGCCCCATTGGGAGTGGGAGTCCAGGCAGCCAGCACCATGACTCGATATCCCACTCAGTCACATTATCCTGACACTGAGCCAACCAGTCCTTGCCCTATCGAAATAATGCCGAGCATCTGGCTAGGAAGTGACAAGTATACATTTTTTAAACCCGTGGGTTCGAATCCCGCGGGTTCGAATCCCGCGATCTACCAGGCGATGGACGCTCGACTCATTCGACCATCCCATCTGATCTACAATGTACAGTAAAACCTCTCTAATCAATCACCTCCACAGATCGACCACTCCCCTATATCGATTGCTTTATTTGGGTCCCAAACAATCGCCCATACAATACCATTGTAATGATAAAAAAAAAACTTCCTAAACTGCCCACCTCCCGAAATGGACCACTTAAAGTCGGTCCCATGGTCGGTCGAATTAGAGAGGTTTTTACTGAATTGAGAAGATAACATTTAATTCGACAAACCTCCCAGTCTTGCACAGTTGTGGACAGGAATGTGAGTCCCTCGTCGGCCCGCCCGCCCACCTCCAGTACGTGTGCCAGCGCATGCGTGGCCCACGCGTCGCTCCGGTTCAGCGACAGCGCATGTCGAGCCGCAGCTTCCGCTTCCGTGAACAGGTTCGTCTCAACCAAGCCAAAGGCCTTCATGCCAAACAGATAGCTGGATGGGAAAGGAGACGCAGGTTAGTGGCTACGAACAAATGGTTCCACATGGTTGGTTTTGGGTTTTTTGTGTGGGTACATTAGTTGATTTAATGCTGCATAGTCCGATGAAGCAACAAATTTTATTAACCAACGCAATTATCTAGAATTGATTATACATATTTAACTTAGATACTGGTGCACTTATAAAGCATTTGTTGCCACATATAAGGGAATATTGAGGCGATTTGATAGAACCTGTTACTACAGAAGCCTATGGTGTCAGAGTTTTGGCATGCATGCCAAAACTAATTTTACATGTTTGCATTTCAAATATCTCAAAACTTAGCCATTTAAAATAAAGGGTATTTCAAACTAGAGTGAGGTACATTATCAAAATCAGTTTAATATATTTATCTCAGAAAAATTACAGAAACTCAAAACCATCGGATTATGAAAGCTTAAGCAGGAGAAACTTCAATTGCGGACAATTGGTCTTCATGTCTGATCTTCCTCATTCCACAGCTCCTTGCCCTATGCCAAGCGCCAGGCTAGGGAGCGACATGTATCAATTTTAAGTCATTGGTTTGACTCGGCCAGGGTTCGAACTCGGTGGGTTCGAAATCCCACGACCAAACCGAACGGGAGACGGACGCTCAACTCATTCAGCCATCGCTTCTGGTAGAAGAGGCTGGATAAGGGCGCTACAAGTACAGGTGTTCACAAACAATTTTTTTTTTCTTTGTGACAAGTTTTTTATTCTGCCCATAACGTATAAGCTCCTGTGATGGTGCTTGTTTTCAACGCTGGACAGCTGTGATACTGGATTGGTCTGGTCCCGCACTCAGGAGTCTTTACCTGATCTTTCTCGGGCCAACCTTTGCGGTTTTGGGTCTTCGAAGCATGGCAATAGGTTTTGCGCTGTGTGGTTCTCGTTGCTCGCATATGTCTTTTACAATGATGTCAAGGTAAATTTATTTAGAACTTTCTGTACTCCCTTGTGTACTGCCCAGATTTGGTGGAACTATAGAATGTATAGAATTAGAAAACTGAATGTTGCATATAATGACATAATGAGGTTATTACTCCGTCTACCTAGGTATCACAGTGCTAGTCAGATGTTTGCCAATATTGATGTGCCAGCCTTCCAGGCTGTTATCAGGAATCTAATATTCAAATTTATTACTAGACTTGATAAGTCAGAAAATGCTATAATACAGGGACTTGTGAAAATAGAAGAGAGTGATCTCAGATTTACGTCTGCCATATGGAGGCATTGGTACAAACTACTGTATGTAGACCAACATTTTGATATTGGTTAGTATGGTAGTATTCATACTATTACTTATATCTTATTCACATATATTTTTATATCTACCTACTATGGACCAAATTATGTTACTACCATAATCATGAGTCTGAAATAAAGAATTGAATATTGAATATGCAAACCATGCTTACTTATAAAGTGGTGCAGTAGGCTTCCATTGCGGCATTACGCGTACAATGGAATCTCTCATGCTGCGCTGCTGGCCAAGGTAGAAGTAGGCATCATGCGCAAACTTGATGGCCAGCATGTCAGAGGGGTGCTCCAGTAGTATGTCCTCCCACAGGAGGGTCGCCTCCAGCGTGTCTCTGTCCATCAAGATTAACACAGTCAGGGATGAATGTGGTCGCCAGCAAAAAACATGGAAATCAAGCCGATATTATAACACCGATGGTGAATTTACTCAATTGCTAACATTCAGGGATGAAAGTGGTCGCCAGCAAAAAACCCGGAAATCAAGCCCAGATTATTACACTGACAGAGAATTTCCGCGAAAGTGCAGATCTTCTCCCATAGACTTAGCACTGTCAGGGACTTGCGGGAAAATGCCGGAAGTCAGGTTTCAACTATCCTTGTAGTGCATATATTAATTATTATCACCCATCCCTGGCTAATTCTTGTTTGTGTTTTATGTTCTAACTACAGGTAAGGTTATATAAGAATGGGATTCGAACTACCCAACTGTTGTCATATACATCCTGATTACTTTGAATTTTGTTTAACCTTAATAAGTAAATATAAAAAGATTGCGGAAATCCGCATAATCGGAGATCTTTCATCCCTACATAGCAAGTGTGAAATAGTAGAATGACAGCTTGAGAGCCAAGTCAACAAAGTTCTGGATTGTGAAAAAGAGATACTGTTGTAGGGGATAATGAAAATGGGAAATATTACACCTAGAGCAGGAATCGAACCCACATCTCTTGCATTCCAGCCCAGTATGCTAACCATTACACCACATAGACTCCCTGATGTTATCACCAGATCCTGGTAGTATCCATGGTTACCTGTCTATGTGGCTCCTTGGTTGAGAGGTCAGTGCAGACTACTACACTCATCCCCTTGGAATTGTAAGTCTTTTAAATGGTCATTTAATGGTTACAATTGCATACATACAGGCAATGCACTTACACTGCTAATTTCACACTTTTTGCGGACGATGCTGTCCTCACAGTGCACAATAAAAACATTATTCTGGCAGCTACTATGGTAAACAAGGTGTTAAAAAAGGTCAATATTTGGTGTGCTGATAACAAACTTACCTTAAACACACAAAAATCAGAATTTGTGATATTTGGAACAAAAGCTAGAAAATCGCACGCACAAAATATAGAGCTATGTATAGGCAATGCAGTGGTAAGAGAAGTGAACTCGTACAAATACTTAGGAACCACACTTGACTCTACACTGAATGCGAACCAGCAACTATCGAGGCTGAACCAAATTCTAGGTATGAGAATGGCAACCTTTAGAAAAATAAGATGCTACATGAGTGAGAACACAGCGCTCAAACTGTATAAGGCAACTATACTGCCAATAATAGATTATAATGATCTAATCTATGGCCTTTTAACAAAACAACAAGAAAATAAATTACAGAGGACTCAAAACCGAGCTCTTAGAACAGTATATAGGGGCAAAGTTCTCTCAGTGAATGAGATGCACACTAGATCTAATATCACATACCTGAGCCAAAGGAGAGATGCACATCTGCTATCTCTTATGTTTATCAGAGCCAAGGATGAAAACTACATAGACCATACTACCAGAGTTACCAGGCAGGGGGATGCTACACTCCTCAAAGTTCCTAAACCACTCACAAATAGACTGACAAGAGCCCCTATCTACAAAGGCAGCAAATTATGGAATGAACTCCCAGTCAGAATTAGACATGCACAAACACAACTAGAATTCAAGAACCTGGTAAGAATTCACCAAGCCAATCAGGCCCTTCTACAGGCCTAGTGATGAGGTCGCCATGTTTAATTAGCCATCTATTATAAGCACCTATGGCCACCCCACCCCCTCCCACCACCCCACGCGCTCCTTTACCTGCTGCCAACAAACCAAGTTATCCACCGTACAAATTATTTGCCCAGCAAATTCGGAAATGTGTATCAGTCTGGTAGTATTGCTATAGACCGGGGGCCCTATGGTACTGGGACAGCTCACTCCCTATCTCTCCCATGTGATGTAAATTTTGCGGTGCCACCTTGTGGTGGGTTTGATCGACCCAGCTGCTGGTTGGTGTTTCACATGTAAACACATACGGTTATATCATGCATGAGACGGGTAAGCGTGAATACACATCAATATGAAATTGCTATGAACAGGCACACATCATCGTCGCCATCATCACACATCTTTCACATTCATATATACATTTGTGCATATAATATAGCATCTGTTTAGCCGGGGGAACAGCCAGCGCACCAAGTGGTGGGTTTGATCATTTTGATTACACAGTACAGGCTGAGTGAGCCGTCTTGGTATTATAGGGTCTTTGTATAAACATAGACACTAATAAAGTCTGTACTAGACTACTAAATGACTGAAACGTACAATCCTCCAAGCATTGTTTATCCCATCATTACTAACAACCTACTTACTCAAACTACTTCATGTAGTCAAAAAACACACCTGAGGTATTAACCTTTTAAGCATAACCCTATAAGCTAACCACACTCTATCTAACAGAATAAACAAACCATTCTACTAACACTCACTCCATCTCAAAATGTTAACTCCAACAACATGATAGTTTTGCAATTCACAACATAGTAGGCATACAAACCTATGAAGGAAAACTATGCACCTAACCACTCCGTAATGTAAAGGTCTAATCAATACACATGTATGTATCAAGTGTGTATGAATACAACATATAACTGCTATTTTTATATGTGAATTGTCAAACTACCTACCATTGAATGTTTGATATTGTTATTTCAGCTGATTTGGGCTAGCTGCTGATGACAATATCAGACTACATATGCATATATTGTAAATAACTGTATTGTGATATGGCTGGAAGACACGGCACTGACAAAAGACTTTATTCAATGAATAAACTATATTTACCACACAAAAAAAAATATATATACAGACACAGGGTAGGTTCAACAACTATACAGCGTGCAGCTTGTACAGGATGCTGGTCAAGACAACCAGTTTCGTGGGAAGGGGGTGATGAAAATGGGAAATATTACACCTAGAGCAGGAATCGAACCCACATCTCTTTGCATTCCGGGCCAGAGTGCTAACCATTACACCACCTAGGGTCCCTGATGTCACCATCCTACCCACGCCTAGCTGTCTATGCGGCTTCTTGCCTGAGAGATCAGTGCAGACTACTACACTATCATGAAAATACAGTAAATTTCCCTGTGTTAGTCAAACATACCCTTCTGCCCACGTCGCAACAGCTTTGACATGTTTCCGCTCTCTGTCACTCAGGGTTGATTTTGCAGCCATGGCAACCAGGGTGTCAATGGCTTCCTTGAATGTCGGATCTAAGGTCACTGACCTCCCTGTCCCCATAAGGTCAAGGCCATTGAGAAGCACATGGCCCATAACTGAAAGATACAACATTAGGTCTTAACTAGGCATTGCGAGAGCTAGCTTGTGGCTTGGATATGGGCAAGGTCCGTACACATGTGAAGATAGGAAAAACAAGTCATTAGACTTAAAGTTAACCGTTATGGGCAGCATAGATAAACCATCACAACAACAACAAAAGAGAAAAAAAGGTTATTTCAAGGCTTTCCAAGGCTGTTTTTGATAGGAATTCAAGACTATTACAATTTGGATTTAGTCCGAAATTGATTTCAGGAAGAAATAACAATGGCGAACAGCAATTTCTGACTAATTTAGATCAGTAGAGACAGTTTAATGGTATTCAAGGATTTTCAAGATTAATTATCCAAAATAGGTTAAATTCAAGGCTTTTCAAGTCCTGAAATGGAGCACTTGAAGCTCAAGACTTTCCAGGCCCCATACGGACCCTGAGATGGGTTGTTCTCTGAAACTGGGTACCAACTTTGTGATATGGAAACCAAGGGCGAAAACATTCCAAATAATAGCAGGAAATATTCCAAATAATAGCAGAATCCATATTCATTTGAAGGTTTACATGTTGTGGATATGTCAGAGTTGAATCAAAGATATTTCGCTTCATGATTTTGATCTTATACAAATTAAGCAATACATTAAAATGTGTGCTAAGTGTTTTAGGGATACACACAAGTGCATGTGGGTGCATAGACTACATCACCGTTCCAACCCCGTGGTGCATTGTGGGAGCCGTGGAAGATAGACAAACCCCCGCGAAACACATGGCCAATGCTAAGACACTGGGTGCAGCTATGAAATGGGCTAGTTTCACCTTATCACCCATACCTAATGTAGCAGTCACACTATGACGACAAGGGCGACGACACCCCAACGACTTGAAGTTTTGCTCTGTCGTCGGGTGTCATTATGGGGTCGTTACGGTGTCGTTCGGGTGTCGCCGCGACACCTCCGCGACACCTCCAGTTTCTCCTCTCGCGTCGATTGTCACCGGGTTGTCGTCAGCATTTTGGGTATGTTGAAAAAGCTCGATAACAGCCGATGTCGTTCGCATGTCGTTACGGCGTTGTCTTTGCCGTTAAGCTGTCATCGTTGCCGTTACGCTGTCGTCGCTTCTCTCTCCATAGCAGCTGTATGTGTGTCTCTGTGTCTATGTGTGTGTCTCTATGTGTATCTGTGTCTGTGTGTGTCTCTTTGTCTGTGTGTGTGTATGTGTGTGTCTCTGTGTGTATGTCTCTGTATGTGTCTCTGTGTCTGTGTGTCTGTGTCTCTGTGTGTCTCTGTGTTGTGTCTGTCTGTGTGTGTGTCTCTGTGTGTGTCTCTGTGTGTGCCTCTTTGTCTGTGTGTGTCTGTGTGTGTCTCTGTGTGTGTGTCTCTGTATGTGTTTCTGTGTCTGTGTGTCTGTGTGTGTGTCTCTGTGTTGTGTGTCTGTGTGTGTGTCTTTGTGTCTCTGTTACTGTGTGTGTGCCTGTGTGTGTGTATCTCTGTGTCTGTGTGTGTCTCTGTGTCTGTGTGTGTGTCTCTGTGTGTGTCTGTGTGTGTGTCTCTGTGTCTGTGTGTCTGTGTCTATGTGTGTGTCTCTGTCTCTGTGTGTCTCTGTGTGTGTGTCTCTGTGTCTTTGTGTCTCTGTTGCTGTGTGTGTCTCTGTGTCAGAGACACACACAGAGACACACACACACAGAAACACACACACAGACACACACATAGACACACAGAAACACAGAGTCACAACCAACAACCAACCAACAACCAACCAACCAACAACCAAACAACCAACCAAGCCCTGTCCCGTCCCGCTGTCGTCCCGCTGTCGTCCGGTCTGTCATTCCGATGTCGTCGGGCTGTCGTCCGGATGTCATCCGGTTGTCGTCCAACTTGGCCCGAATTTGCATATGTCGTCAGGTTTTGGTCGTTGGTCAGTCGCCGTCCTTGTCGTCGTCCTTGTCGTCGTAGTGTGACAGCCACATAACAGTAACACTTTCTTGTTTGGGTTTTAGATTCTAGCAACAGCTAAGGTCATATAAGAACAGGATTCGAATGAACCAATTGTTGTCATATACATCACAATTCTTTACATTTTGTTTAACATTAATCGATAAATACCCAAAATATCAAAATTCGCAGAAATCCGCGAAATCGCGGAGATCTTTCATCCCTGTATTTGAGATTATCCGCTGCATACACATGTGCCCAGGTTATCCAGATTACCGATAAGTTTGAGTTTGTCTAGTAAATTAATACACATGTTCGATTCTCCATGCCATCACCTCTGCCATTTTGGATTTCCACCGCTGTGTATAACTAATACCGTCATCAAAGACCAGTTACTCTCATACCATGTCTATGTAGTATGGGAGGTTGAAAATCCTATGGATCAAAAAAAGTGTAGTCTCGGGCTTTCTATCGACCAACTGTCTAATAGTGAAAACAAGACTATTCAGACTTATCCATGATAGGCAGTATAAATCTTTAAGAAAAAGAAACATAACAGACGTACCAAAGTTCGGGTCAGCCTGAATCATTTTGTCACACGTTGCCTCCAGTCCTCCAGCTGAGTCATCTTCACGCCAGCTTACATACTGCAGAAGGGCAATGGCAACAATGAAGATTATATTTATAGAGAGACAGAGATAGAGAGAGCTACATAGAGAGATCTGGAGAGAGAGGAGAGAGAGGGAGAGATAGAGTTTTAGAGAGCTTCAAAGATATCTAGTATGCTACAGAGAAAGAAATCTCGAGAGCTACAGAGAGACAGAGACAGAAAGAAACATAGTGATAGAGACACAGAGAGAGCTACAGAGACACAGAGAGAACAGAAAGAAACATAGAGATAGAGACAGACAGAGAGAGCTACAGAGACCTCTGTCTCTCTCTAGACAGAAAGAAACATAGAGATATAGACACAGAGAGAGCTATACAGACAGACAGAGAACAGAAAGAGACAGAGACAGACAGAGAGAGCTACAGAGAGAGACAGACATATGTATGAGCCTGTCTCAAAAGGTGATAACTCTTTCTTTTTTGTCCATTGTAACGATTGACACAAAACAGAACAGAAACGGTCACACTGAAAACACAAGGACATTTGCTTCAAATCAATATGTATTCTATTGGGATTATGTGAGAGAGAGATATATATAGAGAGAGAGAGGGGGAGAGCGAGAGAGATGGGGAGCGGGGGGGAGAGGGAAGGAGGGGTAGAAAGATAGAAAGAGAAAAAAGGGAGAAAGTGAGAGTGGGGGAGGGAAGGAGGGAGGGGGGAGGGAGGGAGAGAGAGAGAGGGAGAGAGAAAAAGAGAGAGAGAGAGAGCCTGGCTAGGAAGTGACAAATATCAATTCTATAAGACATTGCGAAATTGCGAAATAGCGAATGGTAGACAGGAAGTGTGAACACTTATTTGTCTCTCATTTTTGCTTGACTGCAAGTAAATATGCAACACAAGGAATAATTAGTAGCATGTGGTGAATAAGGGGTCAAATTTCCCTGGATCATCAGCCCATGCTTTTTCTAATCTGTTCTGGAATGAATTTATTGACTCGGCATCAATAACATTTTGTGGGAGACTTCCATATATTTATGATCCTGTTTGATAAACTGTGTTGCCTTAACTTTGAAATGGATCTGGGTTTTACTCAACCAGGGTTTGAATCCCACGATCTACCAAAACGTGAGATGGACGCTCAACTCATTCGGCCATCCCGTCTGGTGCCTGACATTCTAACGGAGCCCTACCTGTGTGAGCGCGGCATCGTACAGCTTAGCTGCCTCGTTGCTGGTTGTGGACATGGGCAGGCCCTCATCTCGCCAGGCCTGCACGGCAAAAACACGCCTTCAATTGATTGATTATCATTATTACTATTACTATGCATATATGGGTCACTCTCCTCAAACCTGATCATCCTGGGATGGGATGCTAAAATATCAATAACAAAGGTTCTACTTATTTATTGTTCATATACAGTAAAACCTCTCTAAATCGACGGACCTTGGGACCGACTTTAACTTTAAGTGGTCCATTTAGGGAGGTGGTCGGTTTAGGGAGTTAGAATATGGTTACAATGGTAATGCTGGGACCTAGATAAAGCGATCGATATATAGGGGAGTGGTCAATCTGTGGAGGTGGTCGGTTAGAGAAGTTTTACTTACCTTTCATATTCCTGTTCAGATTTGATGCCAGAAATAAAGGAAATAAAATCAGTTACATGTGTGTTTTATGGTGATAAAATCAGTTACATGTGTGTTCTATTGACAAAGAAAAAAAGCACATTTCACTAGTCGCCATTTCTGACATGACCCATGGTACTTGGTGGGATGCTTAGTAACATTGAAACAAAAGGAAGTATTTAAGGAAAGCTAATTTTGCATGTTTGCACTTCAAATATCTGAAAAGTTAGCCATTTAAAATACAGGTTACTTCAAATGAAAGTAAGGTAGATTATAATTTATAGTGATCAACCTAATATATTTATCTCAGAAAATGACTGAGGCTCAAAACCATCGGACTATGCAACTTTAAAACTGTACAGGGACAGTGCATTCATTACCTGGACATTGGGTTGCGCAGTCTGAGTTTGGAAAAAAACTAACCAAAAATACATCTTGCACTGCACAAGTCACAAGTCCTCTGTGGCGGAGTGGTTAGAGTGTCTGACTATTTCTAGGTTGGACTCCTAATCTGAAGGTCAGTGGTTTGATTCCCCATGCAATCAATCACCTCTGCCAATTTGGATTGCCACCGCTGTGTATAACTTACAGTGCCATCAAAGTGTTGGTAAAAGTATAGGCTTGGGCTTTCTATCAACCAACTATCTAATGGTGAAAACAAGACCATTCAACCTTATCCACGATTGGCAGTATAAATTTTCAAGAAGAAAAACAGTCTAATATTAGTAATAAGCATACATGACATGATTGATTGATTGGTGGTTGCTTTACGCCGTGTCGGCAGCATAGGCCATATTCACGGCGAGAAATGTTTGTTTTTTGTTCAAACCATCGCTTTTACATGTAAAAGCAGACAATCAATTATGTGCCAATAGACACTAATTAAATTAGAAAGCTCACAATCATATATCTGTGGTCAAGGGAAACAAATTCCCATAGAAAAAGAAAAGTTTCATTAATAATTAATAGAATCCATTTAGTAAACTATATAAGGTGGTACAGTCCAGCTGCCCTCAAAAAGGCTAAAATGTTTTCCTGTTTTACCTTAGTAAAAAGGTCATGCATACTGCCTGCAGTGTAGAACCGTTGGCGCAGGGCCAAAAAATCAACGCAACTTAGTAAAATGTGTTTGAGTGTCAGTGGGGACTGACACCCAATACATTCAGGGGGAGGTTCCCCCTTGAGCAGAAAAGCATGTGTAAGCCACGAGTGGCCAACACGGCAGCGGCTAAGGACCACTTGGTCCCGCCGACCTCCCGCATGAGTCTGTGGTGGCTTTCCCACAGATGGTTCAATTTCTTTAAGTTTATTGATGTTTTCATCCCACTCATGTTGCCATTTGGATTTTATGTGGGTGGCTATTAGTGGTTTCAGATCAGAGTGAGGGATCAGACACGGTTCAAGATCACAGTTCAGGGCCTTCTTCGCAGCCCGATCAGCTCGTTCGTTTCCTTGTATGCCGGCATGGCCAGGCACCCAGCACAGGTGGATGTCATACCCATCCGTTGTCAGTTGGTTCATTTTATAAATGACCGTTGCTAGAATAGGGTGATTCGTTTTCAGTCCAGCAACAGCCAGGAGGCAAGAGAACGAATCACTGTATATAACATAGTTAGTGTGGTTGGATACCTCGATACACTCCAAAGCGAGAAGGAGTGCTCGGGCTTCTGCAGTGAAAATCGAGCTCTGATCGGGCAAACGTACACCAAATTTTTCCCGTCGGCAGACTGCCGCAGCAGCTACCCGGCTTTGGTCTTTCGAACCATCAGTGTATATGGAGAGGTGGTCTGCAAACTGGCCTTGAATCTCTGCATGCAGTCCTTTGTACTCGAGTGGATGTGTCCCAGATTTCCTCAGTTCCGTGAGTCGGAGGATAACCGATGGCTTTCTCAACGACCACGGGGGATGTTCTGGGACTTTGGCATCCTCCAACACGTCCAAATCCATGCCTAAGGCCTCCAAATGAGGTTTCATTCGGAGCCTCAGTGGCCGGATGTAATTTGGCCTGGCTTCATACCTGGATTCGTCATGTTGCTCGAATAGACAATTGTGTGCAGGATTCAATGCATTAGTTTTTATCTTGACTACATATTGCATGGCCAGTTTGATTCTCCTGTTATTAAGTGATGGTTCATTGGCTTCGACATAAAGGCTCTGAACTGGTGAGGTGCGGAAGGCCCCAAGGGCCAAGCGCAGTCCCTGGTGGTGGATCGTGTCTAGCAGCCCAATATATGATTTCCTTGCGTAGCATTCGTAATCACAGAATGCCTCACCTGACAATCCCTCCAGGCAGAGTGTTGTGCCATGTCAGCGTTGGGCTTGTGCTGTACTTAGCGTATTTGAAGCCGGTATTCCTATAGAGAGAGAATAATATTAAGAAGAATTATTAACACAGTTAAACAAATAGTCTTAGTAATTACATATTAATAGAAACTTTAAATTGGTTAAAATATATTTGTTAAATATATATATTTTAAGAAAGTTATGCAATTTTGAATTTAAGAAAAGATTGGCAGCCAAGGTGAGAGACTTTGTTAACATTGCCTACTGAAATGCATCTGATCATCACTCAATCTTCATGAAAATTGACCAATAAATAGAAAAAAGGTATGCAAAAATGAATATGATAGTTTCAAAAGTGAATATCTTCAAATTTTACTCCTTTAATTTCTGTAGTAGTTCATACACATCGGCACACACCAGTGTCTTATGGCAGTTTCCAATACCCGACCCGTACTCAGCCTCGTTCTGATGCCGAATTAGGTCACGCGTGAATAGTGTGAATTAAACTGAATATTTATAGGACTTACATTTTGATGACCTCGTTCTGTACTAACATTAACAAAACAATTTGGTCACGCCATGTTGTAAATTTTAAATTAAATAATGGTGCATATGGTTGGTTGTTGGAGTTTTACATCCTGGCAACATCTAAGGTCATATCAGGATGGGCACCAACTTGTGACAGTGCACACTTATGGCGACTTTATAGTGCTGCCCCACTGGGAGACCAGGCCACAAGCACCATGACCTGATATCCTACTCAGTCACACTATCCTGACACTGAGCGAACCAGTCCTTCCCCTGTCCTAATAATGTCAAGCGCCTGGCTAGGAAGTGACAAGTATCAATTTTTAAGTCATTGGTTTGACTCGACCAGTGTTCGAATTCCACGATCTTCCAAAACGGGAGACGGACCCTCAATTCATTCGACCATCTCGTCTGGTCCAGCTGAGTATGAAATCATCCATTATTTATCTATTATTTGATCCTAACCTTGATGATCGTCCTTTTGATCAGACAAATCAGAATCGGGCAGGCGGTTTTTATTTATATTTCTTATTTTCTGTGTTGACCAGACTCGGTGGCCGAATCGGTAGAGGAGCACAGGCCTCCCATGCGGAAGGTCAGGAGTTCAACTACCGGTCTAGTAAAAGCGATGACTTAAAGCTGCATAGTCCGATGAAATCATCAAATTTTCAAAACCAAAACAATGATCTAAATTTGATTCTACATATCTGGGTCGTTCTCAGAAACTGTGTACCACTTGAGGTAGTCTACTAGAAATGCATATTTCAAAGAAACCCTTTATTGGAGTGTCAATATTTAGATTTCATCAGTTAGCCAAATAATGTGGGAGATAGTTTAGATCAAAAGTAAATGTTAATATTGTGTATTATGTATCTTATTGGGATGGATGTAGCTAAATACATAGAAAATTACATCACTAATTGTCAACAGCATTGAAAATAAAGTGTCACAAACTTAATGAAAACCTCTGAACAACAGCTCATTTCACTTCAAATGGTCATATACAATGTCTTCATTAAGTTGAAGACATTTATTTCTAAAAAAAAAAATGTTAATGATGAAATAGTTAACATTTTCTGGAGTCATTAACATCGTAACATTTCGTTTCCACTTGCAAATACTATGAAACTCTGTATCAAACACTGAGTACAGATACAGTACAGGAATTATTTTCACCATTTGACACTATGCATGGACCCAGTTATGGTATAGTAAAAGATAAATCCTGAAATTGCCCCTAAACATTGAAATTTGAGCCGAACATTTGTGTAAAATTGTTTGTTTCCACTTTGTTACTCTGCTAATCCGTTACTCTGCTAATATTTTCTTGCTTTTCTCTTTAATATTCACAAATAAGACAAAACCATAGCAATGAGGTTTCAAATTATTATTACTACTGTTTATAAAGCAAGTGGCATGTGAAATGTCCTAAAAATGTCAAGTTTTGTGTGGAAAATATTTGATTTTGGAGTCAGATTGGTTTCCATGCTATACTGCTATTTATTGGGTGTGAGCATCATTTGACCTACTTAAAAATGCCAGAATATGTTTATTTTCAATTATTCAGATGCAAAAGGACATACACATTGAGGAAACTTGCTTATAGGACTTTGGCAGCATTTTGATTTTCTGGTACTGATGTCACACTATTGGTACACAACTTCTGAGAACGACCCATCTAGCTTAGATACTGATGCACTTATTAAGCATTTGTCACCACACAGAAGGGAATAGTGAGGCAATTGAATACATCATGTTACTACAGAATGCTAGGGTGTCAGAGTTTTGGCAAGCTTGCCAAAATTAATTTTGCATGGTTGAACTTCAAATATCTCAAAAGTTAGCCACTTAAAATAAAAATTACTTCAAGCTAAAGTAAGGTATATTATAACGATCAACCTAATGTATTCATCTCCGAAAATTTCTGAAACTCAAAACCATTGGACTATGCAACTTTAACAAATTGATACTTGTCGCTTCCTAGTCAGGTGCTTGGCATTATTAGGACAGGGTAGGGACTGGTTGGCTCAGTGTCAGGATAATGTGGAGCAGCAGTATAATTTATCAAGTCGACATGAGTGAGCACTGTTACAAGTTGATAGTGATACCCATCTTGATATGACCTTAGATGTTGATTGGGTGTAAAACTCCGACAACCAACCTAGCTATTGCCAGAGAATATATAATCTCAACCCACTTCCATGTACAGATTTGTGTGCTTACTAGAGTTGAATTGCTGCTAACCCAACGCATTTTTAACAATTACAACAACACAAAATCAGGGGCGGGCGATTTTTCACGCACGTGCGGGGACGATCACGTAATTATTATTTTTTTAATAATAAATTTGGCCAGTGGTTTTTTCCGGGCTATTTGTTAAACTTTTTCTTTTAATCAGACATTCGCTCTCGCATATGAAATCGGAAATGTCATTCTGTGAAAAATACAAAACCCGATTTTCTGCACGGAATTTGTGATTGCAAACGGCACGCCATAGTCGACTAGAGAGAGAAAATGAGGCGTGGACTTTGGCCAGCCGCGGGCCCAGCTACTGTATCCCCCTTACCCACGGTGACACTAAACATAATGGGTGCAGACCCAGATCTACCTAGTGTTTGCATATTGTACATACACTAGGAGCAGTACTTATTTGATGACGGTGTGCAGCGACTTTGCAATCCCGCTTGAAACCCAGTGTCAACGCTCCGTCCCAATGTTCCGCAGTCCGTCCAGAGTTGCGTCATAAAGTAAACAGAACGTGGCAAGTGGCAAGTGGCAAGTCAGAGCTAGTCGGGTTCCAATAAAATCAGGATCTAGAATAATTCATTGTCATATTTGTAGCATACCCAATTAATATATATTACATAATAAATTATTTTCTCTGCGCATGCAATGCTTAAAAAAGGCACTTAAAGCGGCCAGCTATCCGCCGCGTGGAAAACAAACGAACTCGGAAATAGTTCAGATGTGTGCCACAGGGGTGGTGCATGCTTAGTACTGAACCTTTCCACTTGGTGGTGTACAGGAGAGTGACCTAGATGAGGGTAATGGGGACCTTTCAGTTTGCATGAGTCTCTCGTCAGATGGCGACTCATGCCGGTCTCTGTAATACTTTGGTTGGTACCCCTTACACCCCAAGCACACACTTAAACCCCCACCACACACTTACACCCCCACCACCTGCACCCTCACCACCCACACATGACACCTACACCACCACACACACACATACACCCTCACCACCCACCTACACCTCAATCACACACACCTACCCCCGCTCCAAACACCACCACCACACACCTACACCACCAAAACACATACCACACACCTAAACCCTCACCACACACCTAGACCCCCATCACACACCTACACCCACACCACCCACCTACACCCCACCACACACCTACACCACCACACACTTACAGCCCCACCACACACCTATACCAACACACACCACACTCCTACACCTCCACCACATCCTTAAACCCTCACCACACACCTACACCCCCACCCACAACTACACCCCACCACACCCCTAAGCCATCACCACAAACCTACGCACACACCACACACATACACCCCCACCACACCCCTAAACCCTCACCACACACCTACACCCCAACCACACACACCCCTACACCCCACCACATCCCTAAACCCCCCCCACCCCTAAACCCTACCACACACCCACCACACCACTACACCCCCACCACACACATACCTACACCCCCACCCTAACCCCACCCCCCCCCTACCCCACCATCACCCCCACACACCACACACACACCCCCCACCACATCCTATAACCATACATATCCCACCCACACCCCCCACCCACCCCCCCTCCCCACCACACCACCCCCCCACCCCCACCCCCCCCCCACACACCCACCCCACCCCCCACCCCCCACCACCACACCCCCCCCCCCCCACCCCCTACCCACCCCTACACCCCCACCACACACCTACACCCCCACCCACCCCTCCCTCCCCACCACACCCCTCCCCACCACCCCCCCCACCACACACATACCTACACCCCCACAACATCCTTAAACCCCCACCAAACACCTACACTACCAACACACACACACACCTACACCCTTCTATCCAACCATGATGGTCGACTTGGACCGGGAACGGGTGCTGCCACCAAGTGTAAAGCGAGAGAACTGGCTCATGAAAGCTCCCCATTGGCATTGAGTTTGCTGGAACGCGCAGTGCGAAACGTTAGTTTTATACACCTAAACACGGTTTGGCGGCCATCTTGACCTAATTCCTGTTTGCAGGTACACAAACGCACATGGCAGTATTATCAGTGTGGCAGTGAGCAATCTTCAGAGAGAAAAAGTTAAATATCTCTAAAAGTAAAACACCTAGAAACAAACTGATTGGAATACACATAGAAAACATGTTTACCAAAAAGATTATATTAAATTGATATGGTTAGGGTTCTGGATTTCTATTCATTTTGAATAAAACTGACGTTTTGCACTGCTGGTACCGGCATACTCAATGCATTGTCAGTGGCAGTGAGCAATCTTCAGAGAGAAAAAGTTAAATATCTCTAAAAGTACAACACCTAGAAACAAACTGATTGGAATACACATAGAAAACATGTTTACAAAAAAGATTATATTAAATTGATATGGTTAGGGTTCTGAATTTCTATTAGTTTAGAATAAAACTGACGTTTTGCACTGCGCGTACCGGAATACTCAATGCGTTGTCAATGGCAGTGAGTAATCTTCATACAGAAAAAGTGAAATATCTCTAAAACCACACCATCTAGAAACAAATCGCTTTGTACACATATAGAAAACATAATCAACGAATAGATTATATTAAATTTATCAGGTTAGGGTTCTGGATTTCTATTAATTTTGAATAAAACTGACGTTTTGCACTGTGCGTTCTGGCAAACTCAAGGCTATCAGTGTTTGTTTACCTATAACCGGAAGTGGCCTCGTTCTCACGAAAGTAGGACATGCCCATATAAGGCCAAACCGTGTTATCGTGTATTCAAAATTAATAGAAATCCAGAACCCTAACCTTGAGGAAATATATTTGTGTAATGTGAAATATATGTTAGTACAATTACATTGCATAATTCAATGAGAAACAGATATAGATGAAAAAGTTTTTTTGTTGTTGAATATAAAAAAAGTCCTGCTGTGGAGGGGTTTGAACCCACACAACCAAACAACTTCTAATCACAAGTCCTACACTCTAACCACTAGGCCACAGAGACCACACATAATTACTACCCTCAGTTCAGGCTATTTGTATAGAGGACATCACATATAAAACGTGTATGTGTTTGTTTTGTTTGTTGTTGTTTTACATGCTAGCACCATCTAAGGTCATATCAGGACAGGTACCGACTTGTGACAGTGCGCACTAATGGCAACTTTATCGTGCCCCACTGGAATACCAGGCCACCAGCATCATGACCTGATATCCCACTCAGTCACATTGTCCTGACACTGAGCCAACCAGTCCTTGTCCTATCCTAATAATGCCAAGCGCCAGACTAGGAAGCAACAAGTATCAATTTTAAAGTCATTGGTTTGACTCGACCAGGATTCAAACTCACAACCCCACGATCTAACAACACGGGAGACGGATGCTCTAACTCGAATCCTGGTCGAGTCAAACCAATGACTTTAAAATTGATACTTGTTGCTTCCTAGTCTGGCGCTCGGCATTATTAGGATAGGACAAGGACTGGTTGGCTCAGTGTCATGATAATGTGACTGAGTGGGATATCAGGTCATGGTACTGGTGGCATGGTATTCCAGTGGGGCAGCACTATAGAGTTGCCATGCGCGCGCACTGTCACAAGTCGGTACCTGTCCTGATATGACCTTAGATGTTGCTAGGATGTAAAACAACACAAAAAAAACGTACGTACGTATGTACGCACATACATATGTACGTACATACGTACGTACATACATACATACGTATGTACGTACATATGTACATACATACATGCATGCATACACATGTACATACATACATACATACATACATATGTACATACATACGTACATACATATGTGCATATGTACATACATATGTACGTACATACGTATGTATGTACATATGTATGTATGTACATACGTATGTATGTACATACATACGTATGTCTGTATACATACATACATGCGTAAATACATGTAAATATATGTGTGCGTACGTACGTACGTACGTACATACAAACCTTTTATATGTGATGTCCTATACACAAATACCCTGAAGTGAGACTACTAATTATGTGGGGTCTCTGTGGCCTAGTGGTTAGAGTGTTGAACTTGTAATCTGAAGTTGTTTGGTGGTGTGGGTTCAAACCCCATCCACAGCAGAACACTTTTTACATTCATCAACAAAAAAAACGTTTTTCATTTTTTCTGTTTCTCATTGAATTATGCATTGTAATTGTACTAACATATATTTTACATTACACAAATATATTTCCTGATTGAACTACTCTAAAGAAGATTGAAAATACCCCAGTTTTACTCTCCCTTATCTCCACTCACCCAGCCATTTTTAAAACAACAGCTGCCAGCTATTCCCAGCCTCAGAACTGACCCACTTCTGGTGGTGAAGTGGGTCCCCTACTCTCCCCACACATACTTGGTTCATTTAAACATAAAAACTAAACAAAGTTGTGCTTGGAGAGCATTTGTCGGAGTACGCACAGTGTCCCAGCGAGCTATAGCTGGTCCCTTTAAATGTCCATTTTGCTAATGACATAAAGTGGGTGATAATACTAATAGCAGAAATCCCGAGCACCCCGGTGCCTGCAGGCCTTTGAAACGAGCACAGTGGCGACCTCTGTTGAAACAAAGGCCAGGGGACCAGGCTAAGTGCATACACGTGGAACAACTACAGTGGCGACCTCTGTTGAAACAAAGCCTAGGTCAGAGCAGAGAGCGTGTATATAAACAGATGAGAGGGACAACTATCATACTAGACCCTGTAACAGCTGCCGACTGTGGCGCTCCAAGTGGTGGTGTTAAGTTGAGTTATGTTGGATTGTGAGGGAGACTGTGTAGTGTTTATTCTTCAGCCATCTTTAGCGAAAGATTAACCTTGAAGTTGTACGTGAATATGTATGGATTCATGATAGTACATAATGGAATAGGTATACAACATCCCTTCTCTTATAAATGAAAAGCAGCAATCTTCCTGTGTTACAATACTCATGTTGATGTGTACAAGTTATATACCTATGTGGATGTCAATACAATTTCTCATCATGCTGAGAATATTTAGGTTTATACATGTGCACTTGTGGAATGCTATTACCATTGCAGTTACTTCAGTGAAAGATAATCTTGAATATTTCCTCCAATACGCAAATTCTGATAATAGTTTCTCTTGCAGTTGACTAATACTGTGATTAACTTTGAATGTATATAAAAGTTGTGACTGACAACATAATAAGTCTAATGCTCAGACATACTACTGACTAAGTCTAAGAACCAAAATTAACCATGATTCCGCACTGTTCAATTAGTCTTGATGTTTTTTTAGTTGTTCTTTCAGACTGTCTACGACTAAATACCTCTTTGACCGGTTGGTCACTTCGAATGACTGTGAGGTTTGCGCGTTCACTAAACCTCACACTCTTTTCAGTGGGTGGTCTTGTGGGCGAGCAAGTCACAGACTGCTCATTCCCAGAACATTCGCTTTGTGGAAGGGGTTCAGCTTCAGAACAAGGGCTCTCTAGGTCAGTTGATTCTCGGCTAAATCCAAGTTTCTTACTAGCCTCTGCACTAAGCTCTTTCAAGAAACGACGGTTACGCCGTAATACATTTCCATTAGGCGATTTGATCATGTATGATCGAGGCTCCTTACACACTGATTTTACAGTTCCAGGAACCCATGAAGATTTGCCTGGTTCCTGCGTCAGTACTTTCATACCAGGGAGTAATCCTGGCAACTCAGGACCTGCATTTTGGTCATAATACTGTGATGACCTTTTTGCATTGTCACTCAACCAATTATGATGATCACTAACTGACTGTCGAATTTCATCCTTGGCAGGGAGATTTGAATGGACCTTCCTTCCATACAGCAACTCAGCTGGACTTGGGACTCTGGGTCCAAGCGGGGTACTTCTGAGGCACAGAAGCGCCATCTGGGGATCTGTCCCAGACTGCTTGGCTTTCTTCAGGACCGCTTTAACAATACCAACTGTTCTCTCAATCACACCATTACTCTGCGAGTATCGTGGGCTGCTTGTAATATGTTCAAACTCCCATACCATGGCAAATTTTCTGAACAATGCCGCATCATATTGTTGACCATTGTCAGTGCACAGTCGTTTTGGTACACCATGAATGGCAAACATGTCCTTGACAAATTTGATAACTTCAAGACTGGTCAATGAATGAAGACCACGTACAAAGGGCATTTTACTGAAATGATCAACCAATACAATATATGTATGGCCATGCAGCTCAAACAAGTCACTGGACAGTACTTCCCATGGTTGGGAGGGAAGGTCATGTGGCTGCATAGGCTCCTTTTTGGTACTCTTTGAATTTTGTAGACATATTACACAATCACTTACTAGTGTCTCTATGTCAGATGACATGTTTGGCCAGTATAGGCATTCCTTTGCTCGTAACTGGGACTTGGTGATACCTTGGTGACTGGCATGAATGCGTTCGAGATATTCCTTGCGGAAAGACTCTGGAATAACAAGTCTATTTCCGGCATATACAAGCTCATCTTCAACAGACATATAGTCTCTCATAGACCAGTAGCTCCGAATAACTTTTGGAACTTGTCTAACCTGTTGTGGCCAACCTCGAATAATCTGCTCAGCCAATGCCGATATCTCAACATCTTGCTTACTACCTAAACGCAACTTTTCAAGCTGGTTGACAGAGATCTGTACCATGTGTATCGCTTGTTCAAGTTCTACACTCGGTCCGGGAGAGGGTGCTATTCGTGACAAGTAGTCAGCGTAGACCATCTCCTTTCCAGGACGGTACTTCAAGTCAATATCATACGGCTGGATGCGCAACAGCATGCGCTGCAACCAAGGAGGAGCTTGGCTTAGCTGCTTCAGCATAATGTTTTCTAGTGGCTTATGATCACTAAAAACAATCAGCGAGCGACCAAAAATATACGTATGGAACTTTTCTAGTCCATATACAACAGCTAGCAACTCTCTCTCTATGTTTGCATACCTGGTCTCAGCTGGAGTAAGTGCTTTGGAAGCGAATGCAACAGGCTTCCCATTCTGAATGAGAGCAGCACCTAATCCAAGGATAGACGCATCAACCTCTACTTCAAATGCTAGGTTAGGATCAAAATATCGCAACTGCATGTCTTAATGAATAGCCTGTTTTAGTGACTCAAAAGCAGCATTATGTTCTACATCCCAACTCCAATCAGCATCTGATTTCAACAATAAGCGTAATACACTGGTCTTGGTCGACAAGTGTGGTATGAAGGGCCCTAAATACTGTATGAGACCAAGAAAGCTTTGAAGCTCCTGCCTATTCTGGGGAGCAGGACGGTTTCGAATGTCATCACATTTCTTTACATCAGGCTTCATACCATCCTTGGACCAGATCAGACCATAGAATTCAATCATCTTCTTTATGATTTCACACTTTTCAAAGCGAAATACTAAACCATACTCTTTGGATACCTTCATTAATCGTAGTAGAGCTTCATCATGTTTCGACTCATCTTTACCATGTACAACGATGTCATCAGCAATGCCATCCACACCGACACCTGCTTTCTCAATGATCTCATCCATGTATTTCTGAAAGATGTCTTGAGAAACACACAAGCCAAATGGTAAGCGACGGAATCTGTATTTACCAGCAGGGCTGTTGAATGTGCATAACATGCTGCTTTCATCATCTAAAACAATGCTCCAATACCCATGCTTAGCATCAAGTTTAGAAAACACAGTTGAGCCAGAGAAGTTGTGACTGATTTCTTCTAGTGTAGGTGTCTTATGATGTGTACGCCTAATTGCTTGGTTGAGATCTTTAGGATCTAAACACACCCTAAGCTCACCAGATGCTTTACGGGAAAATGCTAAGGAGCTGACCCAATCGCAAGCAGTTTCATCAGAACATTTTTCTACAACACCCAGTTTCACCATTTCTTCAATTTTGTCACAAATTTCCTGTCTCAGCTGAATGGGATATTTACGTGGAGCAGAAATAACTGGGGTAGCATCATCTTTTAACTCAATATGGTATGGTTTGGGCATTCGACCAATGCCTTCAAAACACTCAGGATAAGCTTGTCGCAGGGCACTCCTGTCAGAAATCTCGGGCTTGACCTCATGTTTGTTTGGACTACTGCTAGGGACAGTGGTGTGGGACTGCAATTTATTTTCATGAACAACACTGATATTTTTGCTCTGTGAAACGCTTATAAGTTTCAATCTTTCAGAGGCCCCACACGACAAAATGGCTGGCCCCTTAGTGTCACACACATAGAATCTGGCAGTGATCCATTTGGAGTCTTCAAATTGGATCTGCATAACCATTGTACCTAATTGTTCAATGTCTGTGCCATTTACAGCAGTAAGTTTGACAGAGCTACGCTGTAACATACACTGAGGATGTCTTTCAATCGGATACATCTGCCATAGGCATCGCAATGGTAGGATGTTACCATTGGCACCTGTGTCTGCTTTGACCTTGAGAGTCACTTTGCACTTTACATCAGGAGGTTTTACATTTAATTTAGCAAAGATTGACTGTCGGTCCGTTGCATCAAAGTCACATACTTGGACTGTCACCTCCCCACAGTCAAGAGCGTCATCATTTGGGGGACTTCTATTACAGTCAAAGTCATGTACAGTCCTATGATTATCCCTATGTCTGCTCTTGGAACGGGATTGTCGATGCTTGGTCTTGGCACCACCAGAGTCCTTCTTCCCAGCTCTGGTGCTCTGATCGCATTTCTGACGGCACACTTTACCAAAATGGTTCATCTTTTGGCAATTATTACACTTCTTGCCATATGCTGGGCATTTCCTCGGCGGATGCGATGTTCCACAGCAACGACAAGTGTTGTGGTACTTGAATGTGTTGATTGAGGCACTAGTGGTACCAGCAAAACTGTTAGTATTTTGAAGTGTTGCCTGGTAACAGTCAGCACATTTAATTGCATCCTCTAGTTTCAGTGTGTTTCCCTTCTCAATCAACTTCTTCCGTGCTTCAGGTCAGAAAATACCTTTGATCAACTGAAACGTTATCTGCTCATTTTTCATCTCCTCATTTGAGAAAGTGCACATATTCGCCTTAGCTTTGAGATGGCAAATATAATCATCAACAGCTTCACCTTCTTTTTGGACCAAACTAGCCAGTTCAAGTCGCATAACCCATTTGTTAAGGGTTCCCACCAAATGTTTTTCAAACTGTTCAAATACCTTAGCTGGGTCTCTCTTTGTTTCATCACTCAGACCCCATGAATTCCAGAGTTCATGACCTTTGGTACCAGCTGACAGCAAGATGTAGTGCCATTTCTTTTCATTTTCTACATCACTGATCACAAAGTAGCTGTTAAGGAAGCTCTTCCATTCACTGAATGCATAAGTTTGATCCCTGAGGTCCCAGTTCAGTTGTGGTAACGGAACTCCCAAATTAGTAGCCATGTTTGATGTTTAGGACTTAGCACACAAGGATTAACACAACTATGCACAATGATAAGAAGTTGGTGGTAGTCAGAAAATTGGCAATATTGTCAGGACACTACACTTCCACTCCAAAGAGGGAAGACAGCATGTTTTTACACTTGCAGTAGATCGAGATCTGTGGTAGGCCTTACTTACTGAACCAATTTCAAATTCTGCATGGCATTTCTTCACTTTCCATCTTCATCTGATACAGCACACATATTAATGGGCTCTGTCCTGCACAGAATGCACTTGACAGCATCCAGATCGGACCATTTTTGACTTAGTTACAGCCAAAATTGTCAATGCCCATTAATTCTAGCAGAGGTGAACCTTGCATCCAGAGTTCAGAGTGCACAGCAGGCAGCATGGTTCCCTATTATCACTCACACATCTCAACAATACTCTCATTCCAGAGCTCACAGATGTCCATTGACAGATCAACACCATACCATTGTTGTTGTTGTTGACTTCCTGTTGACAGAGCTCATTGCAAGGGCAGATTCCACCCAGCTGTCACCATGTTAAGTTGAGTTATGTTGGATTGTGAGGGAGACTGTGTAGTGTTTATTCTTCAGCCATCTTGTACCTCCTGGTGCCCATGCCTGCCAGTGTACATCAAAGTATGGATTCATGATAGTACATAATGGAATAGGTATACAACAGGTGGTTGTTGAACAAATGGGCAAACTCAAGGCATTGTCAATGGCAGTGAGCAATATTCATATAGAAAACGTTAAATATCTCTAAAACTACAACACCTAGAAACAAACTGATTGGAATACACATAGAAAACATGTTTACCAACAAGATTATATTAAATTGATACGGTTAGGGTTCTGGACTTCTATTAAATTTGAATAAATCTGACGTTTTGCACTGCGCGTACCGGCATACTCAATGCATTGTCAATGGTCGTGTGCAATCTTCCTACAGAAAAAGTGAAATATCTCTAAAACCACATGACCTAGACACAAACCGCTTGGAACACATATAGAAAACATATTTAACGATGAGACTATATTAAATTCATATGGCTAGGGTTCTGTATTTCTATTAATTTTGAATAAAATACACGTTTTGCACTACACGTACGGCAAACTCAAGGCATTGTCAATGGCGGTGAGCAATCTTCATACAGAAAAAGTGAAATATCTCTAAAACCACATAACCTAGACACAAACCGCTTGGAACACATTTAGAAAACATGTTTACCAAAAGGATTATATTAAATTGATAAGGTTAGGCTTCTGCATTTCTATTAATTTTGAATAAAAACAAATGTTTTTCACTGCACGTAGCGGCAAACTCAAGGCTTGTTCAACACTAACCGCCAGGAACGCCACTGTAGCCTGTGTTACATATTTTCGCGGGAGTTGTCCCTCTCATCTGTTTATATACACGCTCTCTGGTCAGAGCGAACTTAAGGGGCTGTCACATTAGGGTTTTTTGCGGGAGCGTATGGCGGCGTAAGCGCGTTACGTCATATACGTCGGCATACGCCGTATACGCTACTCATACGCTACGCATACGCTACTCATACGCTACTCATACGCCGCCAGATGCGGGCGTATGTGAAGCGTATGAGGCATACGCCGCCATACGCTTTCATAAATCCGTCCGTCCAATTTTTTTTGTGCATGCTCAAAAAAACGCGACCTATGAGGGCGTATGGCCCATACTGTCAAAAAATGTCACAGCACGCTCCCATACGCTCCTCATACGCTCCTCGTACGCTCCTCGTAGGTTCCACATACGCTCAAAACCATCCGAAAGGTCACCAAATGTCATCATAGGCTGGCACGTGCAGGACCTACGTAGGTTTTCAATACGCTCCCGCCATACGCCGTAATGTGACAGGGCCTTTAGCGTACACAGTGTCCACTAGATGGCAGCGTACATTCAGCTAGTCAGGTTCCAGTACCCATGTTTTCCGCTAGGTGCCGTCTGAGTGGCAGTGGGGACCTCTGTTGGAAAGGCCAGGGAACCAGTCTAATGCTGTGTACATTATGAACTGGTGAATATGGTGTTTCCGACTTCACGACCTGTGAATTGCGTTCAAGTGACTTCACAACTCGTGAACACCACCTCTGAACTGGAGATTTTTTAAGCGGCTCGCTACTCAGCACTTGTGAAGAAATGGTGGTGTCGCAGTTTCCGCCGTCCGTTGTATGCGCGGTGCAAAACATTAGTTTTATTCAAAATTAATAGAAATCCAGAACCCTAGCCTTATAAATTTGATATAATCTTTTTGGTAAAGACGTTTTCTATATGTGTACCAAACGATTTGTTTCTAGGTGGTGTTGTTTTAGAGATGTATCACTTTTCCTGTATGAAGATTTGACAATGCCTCTATTATCGCCCAGCATGAAACAAGGGCCGTATTCGATTAACAGGACTCGGGTCACCCGAGTTGTAAACATTTCAAATCGAACACTGCGAGTAGATTGTTTACCGCGAATTGCCAAATGAAAGCTCTCAGTTTACAAGGTCGTGTTCACCAGCAGCAGGTGGGAAGTTCACCATATTCACGAGGACCGTATGAACGCAGCATTACATTCAGCTCCCCTCTGGCGGATTCTCAGTTATGTTGCTTGACGGGGTTCATGTTCATATCAAATTGTTCGCTCTTGTTGAAAATAACACAAATTATGTTAGGGTTGGATTGTGCCTGTACTGTGAAACAAACGAACACGTTCATTTGTTTTGCTTTTTGAAACAGTTTTGTTTTGTTTTTGGCGCAAAATGCGCGAGCTCGTTTGCTACGTAAGCTGCGAACACACTGGACGCGTGCGTCGCGCGTGCGTCAAGTACAAGAGTGCGTCATGCGGTTCTCACGCGTAAATAGCGAACACACTGGACGCGTCTGCCACGCGTCTAAAGGCCGGTACACACCTCCCGTATAAAACCCCCATTCCCCCCTCTTCCATTCCCCCCCATTCCCCCTCTTCCATTCCCCCCCATTCCCCTTCTTCCATTCCCCCCATTCCCCTCTTCCATTCCCCCATTCCCCCTCTTCCATTCCCCCATTCCCCCTCTTCCATTCCCCCATTCCCCCTGTTGCACTCCCCCGCACTCCCCCCTGTTGCACTCCCCCGCACTCCCCCCTGTTGCACTCCCCGCACTCCCCCCTCTTGCACTCCCCGCACTCCCCCCTCTTGCACTCCCTTGCACTCCCCCCTCGCTCTCCCCCCTCGCATTCTCCCCTCTCCCCCCCTCGCATTCTCCCCTCTCGCATTCTCCCCTCTCGCATTCTCCCCTCTCGCATTCTCCCCTCTCGCATTCTCCCCTCTCGCATTCTCCCCTCTCGCATTCTCCCCTCTCGCATTCTCCCCTCTCGCATTCTCCCCTCTCGCATTCTCCCCTCTCGCATTCTCCCCTCTCGCATTCTCCCCTCTCGCATTCTCCCCTCTCGCATTCTCCCCTCTCGCATTCTCCCTCTCTCGCATTCTCCCCTCTCGCATTCTCCCCTCTCGCATTCTCCCCTCTCGCATTCTCCCCTCTCGCATTCCCCCCTCTCGCATTCCCCCTCTTGCATTCCCCCCTCTTGCATTCCCCCCTCTTGCATTCCCCCCTCTTGCATTCCCCCTCTTCCATTCCCCCTCTTCCATTCCCCTCTCTTCCATTCCCCCCCTCTTCCATTCCCCTCTTGCATTCCCCCCTTTCATTCCCCCTTCTTGCATTCCCCTCCTCTTGCATTCCCCCTCTTTCATGAATGGAAGAGGGGAATGGAAGAGGGGGAATGGAAGAGGGGGAATGGAAGAGGGGGAATGGAAGAGGGGGAATGAAAGAGGGGGAATGAAAGAGGGGGAATGAAAGAGGGGGAATGAAAGAGGGGGAATGAAAGAGGGGGAATGAAAGAGGGGGAATGAAAGAGGGGGAATGAAAGAGGGGGAATGAAAGAGGGGGAATGAAAGAGGGGGAATGAAAGAGGGGGAATGAAAGAGGGGGAATGAAAGAGGGGGAATGAAAGAGGGGGAATGAAAGAGGGGGCATGGGAGAGGGGGCATGGGAGAGGGGGCATGGGAGAGGGGGCATGGGAGAGGGGGCATGGGAGAGGGGGCATGGGAGAGGGGGCATGGGAGAGGGGGCATGGGAGAGGGCATGGGAGAGGGGGCATGGGAGGGGGCATGGGAGAGGGGGCATGGGAGAGGGGGCATGGGAGAGGAGGGAATGGAAGGGGAGGGAATGGAAGGGGAGGGAACACTGTGTGGTCGGGCAAAGTCGGGCAAAGTCGGGCAAAGTCAGGCAAAGTCGGGCAAAGTCGGGAAAAGTCAGGCAAAGTCGGGCAAAGTCGGGCAAAGTCGGGCAAAGTCGGGCAAATTCAGTCAAAAGCCAAGCGTCACCACGCGTCAAGCGTAAAAAATCGCTCCAAAAGCGATTCGTGACGCACGCGCGAGAAACGCACGCGCCAGTGTGTTCGGGTTCTCTTTATTACATACATTTTGATTTTTTACGCACGCGCGACGCTTGACGCACACGCGAGATACGCGTCCAGTGTGTTCGCAGCTGTAGTGGGATTCCAGTTTCCATAGTGTCCGCTTGGTGGTGTCTAAGTGCAGCCATACTGGTTCTCCACACAGGTCACCAATGGTGCATAGTGCAAAGGTGCCAAGTAGATAAGATTGTGAGTAGGGAGATCCTAATGCACAAATTGTAGGCCTAAATAAGTAGGATTAGGGGCGCGGGCGAGTCCAGGGGATACCATAGAATCTTTTTTTTTTTAGAGTGATCCAAAAGCGATGAAAAAAGTGAGCGAAAAGCGACGATAAAATTTAGGTAAAATGGCGTGTTCTGGTGCATTTTGATTATACGAGTAAGCAGTTTTTAAAAACAAAGTAAAATAATTCTTTGGTGGGAAATTACAGATTGAAAGTGGGAACTCGGGAGATTGTGGTCTTTTTGCTCTATTTTAAGGAGATCTCCCGGCAAATTGGAAGATTGTGGGTGTTTTGCTCTATTTCAAGGAGATCTCCCGCCAAATTGGAAGATTTTGCACTTCTGATAGAGGCGAAATGGTGAATCAAACATTTGGCATTGCAAACTCCTGTCAAAACTAGCTTTGAAAACAGTTTACAGTGCTTACTGCACTCTCATACAGAGGGAGCGGGACGTGGCTCAGGTGGTGGAGTGTCCACCGGCGTAGGTGTGGGTCATCTGATCGATCCTGCTCAGTGGACCCATTTTCAGTTTGGGCTATTTTCCAGTGGTCCACAACTGGTTCATCAAAGGCTGTGGTATACATTTGCTGTCCTGTCTGTGGGAAAGACCCCTTGCTGCTTATCAGAAAGAGTAGCCTATGTGAAGGCAGCGGGTTTCCTCCAAAGAAATATGTCATTATGACCATATCTTTGACGTCCAATAGCCGATGATAAAAATCAATATGCTCTAGAGGTGTTGTTAAATAGAACAAACTTCCCCTTTTTTCCTTATGCAAAAGGACCAGACGCTGTGGCCAAATCGATAGAGCACAGGCTTCCCATGTGGGAGATCTGGAGTTCGATTCCCGGTCGAGTCAAAGCAATGACTTATAAAATTGATACGTATTGCCTCCTAGCTTGCCGCTCTGCATTAATGGTTAGCTCAGTGTCAGGATAATGTACTGAGTGGGATATCAGGTCATGCATAGTGCCAGTGACCTGATCTCACAGTGAGGCAGCACTATAGATCCCGCACGCGAGGGTCGCGCTCTATGCCTACGATTCGGCCACCGCGCCCGGTCAACCCTTATTGAAAGTGTTTGGAAGCCGGGTTATGGAATAGTCACATATGAGTTTTCAATCCAAAGTGCAAAATATATAGTTCAAATGATTATCATAGCCTATGCTTGGATTGGTTAAATCATGTCGATAAATAAACATTCAGGGGCAACCATCTTGGTTTTGTTGTTGTTGTTGCAATCTCTCCCATTTCATCCACTCTACTGCAATTCGCATCACTCGGACAAGGAGACAGACAAAGGGTTTCAGACAATATATTTATTCAGGAGAATATATATATGATATAAATATTAGTTATATATCAACAATATGTAATCATAACCTCGCATGAGGTTGGCATGAGGCTGGCTCAGCAATTGGTGCGACTGGTTCGAGTGTAATCGAGGAAGGCTTGCTTCCGTGCATCATAAGCTGTGTATTTGGTGAGAAGGGTGTCATGGTGATGCCAAGTTCTGTATAAGTTGATAACAACCAGACGGGATGGCCAAATGAGTTAGAGCGTCTGTCTCCTGTGTGGTAGATCGTGGGGTCGTGGGTTCGAATCCTGGTCGAGTCAAACCAATGATTTAAAAATTGATACTTGTTGCTTCCTAGCCAGGCACTCAGCATTATTAGGATAGGGCAAGGAGCAGTGGAATGAGGAAGACCAATCACCTGCGACTGAAATTTCCCCTGCTTAAACAACTAATGTACCAACAACAAAAAAGATAAGTACAAATGCTGTATCAAGAGAGGTAGAGATTAGAACAGAGCGTGGGTCGGTGGGAGAGCGAGAAGTGGCCAGAGCCAGTGTCAGGTGCGGGGAGGGGTAGGGGGTCACGTGCTGCGCGGGGTCGCCTTGCCTCGTTCCCGATTTAAACACGTTGCCTCCGCAACATACGTAATCTATGTAAACACAGGAACCACGAGCTCCACCTCTTGTTTAGTTAGTTGATTCACACCAAAGCCGTTTTTGCTCAGATTTAGACCTGGTTGGCATTCACCCCTACTGTGGGTATGGGTGAACATTTCATCTATCCATTTGACTGCATGACGACATTGTTATTGTTTGCCAGCTTGAAACTGGGCGATAATGTCAGAGAAGTTGTATGGAGAAGTTGAGAGAACTCTCAGACCTCTGTGGCGACATCTGGGCCGCGTTCAGGGTACGTCTCCGAGTCGACTCCGAGACGGCTCCGAGATGTCTTTTGGCTTATCTCCATTCAGGGTACACCTCTGAGTCATCTCGGAGACGTCTCCCTTTTCAGACTGGAGACAAAAAGCGCCTAAAAAATGGCTGCCATATTCAGTGGTTTCAGCCAATCAGAGCTATTTTTTTTCCATTGCAAAGGGGGCTGCCATTTTCGAGGTGACCAACAGCTAAAGTCGTTCAGACTAGTGTGATGTCAGCAATTTCTCCGAGGCACCTCCGAAGCATACCTTGAATGTGGCCTAGGGAAAACAAAGGCCAGGGGACCAGGCTATGCTACACTTCTCTGCATTACGCATCAAGTGATTAGACTGCAAGAATGTAGAGAGATCTACTCATTCAGACTTTTGTCCAGGGTAGTGTATCCGACATCCGACTATTGTTATGAACCAGTGTAAATAATGAGAACATTGATCAAATAAGATAACGTTATCATGACAGTGTGGCTTCTTGACCATGATAAAAGCAGTCATGTGTGAGCACAGCAGCTGCAGTAGTGACTCCTAATCTTGATCTAATACTAGTAATAGTAATAAGCCCTGTTCACACGGGGCAGTTAATTCGAATCATATGAATCGACTTGCCTAGTTCGGCTCACATTTGGCGTGTGAACGCGCATCTGAGTCGATTTAGGGCTGATTCGAATCATATAATGCGGAATTTATAAACCACATAAGGAGGTGGTTTATCAATCAATCAATAGTTCCATCCTCTAGTCGAGGGTTGGATGGAATGGTTCTCCACTTGTCCCGATGTTGTGCTGTTCTGATAGACTGTGAATAATTCAAGCCTGTCCACTGTGAAATATTTGTAAACCATGATGTTCTTGGTCTCCCTCTCCCTCTGCTGCCATTCACCTTCCCTTCCAACAATGTACGGTATATTGAACTCTGACGAATGATGTGGCCAAAATAAATAAGTTTCTTTGTCTGTATAGTGGCAAACAAGCTTTTCTTATTTTTAATTTTTCTGAGAACTTCTTTGTTGGTGATCTTCTTTGTCCATGATATTTTCATCATCCTTCGATAAGTCCACATCTCAAATGCTGCTAAACGTTTGTACATTTTCTTAGAGATTGTCCATGTCTCTGCCCCATACATTAGAGTAGACCACACATAACACTGAAGAATACGCTTCCTTGTTTGTATTAATATCTTACTTGATGTTAACACTCTATACATTTTGGAGAATGTTGTTCGGGCTATTGTTATCCTTCTTTTAATTTCTTCCTCACATCTCCCATCATTTGTAATCTTTTGTCCGAGATATATGAATTCGGATACTTGTTCTATGTTTGTGCCATCTATGGTTATATTGACATTTGGTTTATCTGTCTTTTTACTTATAACCATTGTTTTGGTCTTCCTGGCATTCATCTTCATGTTGAATAGTATTCCAGCTTTATTGATTCTATTCACTATATCTTGTAGGTTTTTCTCACTGTCTGCTAGTATTACACTGTCATCGGCATATCTAAGATTGTTGACGTTCATGCCACCTATTGTCACTCCCTTGCAATCTTCAATGTGTCTGAAAATCATCTCTGTGTACAGGTTAAATAGACATGGTGACAATACACACCCCTGTCGAACTCCTCGTTTAATCATAACTTCATCCGATAGGCCCTGCTCCATTTTTATAAATGCACGTTGTGTCCAGTATAAGTTCACAATTAGTTTAATGTCTTTGCCATTGACACCAATATCTTGTAAACATTTGATTAACAGTTCATGATTGACTCGGTCGAAGGCCTTCTCATAGTCAATAAAGCAGGCATAAACATCCTGGTTCACTTCACAATAACGTTCACAAATCATTCTCATATTGAAAATCCCTTCACGTGTACCTCTTCCAGATATAAACCCACTTTGTACGTTACTGATTTGTTCTTCAATTTTCTGTCTGTTTCTCAGTTTATATGAAGCGAATTATATGATTCGACTTATATCGCCCGTGTGAACGCATCTGACTTATTTGATGCGGATTAAGGACGTAGCGCGCATGCGCAGTCGAGACCTTAGTTTGTTGACTTTCCGGTCGATCAAAAGCGCATATTATATAATTTAATTAATAAAACCGCTATCTATGCACAGATTTTTTTTTCAGCATTTATTTGTAGGGTTTCACTGCCCAGCAGAAGTTTTGACCGTTCCAAACCAATACGATTCAGTCATTACATATCTAGGTCGAACCCACACTCTCTGGTGCCAGAACCCAAAATGGCGCTGGTTAGTCTGGACTTGCTCATGCGCAGCATTCGATTTCCGGCCGAAGTACTGCCCGTGTGAACGGGCCGCTAATTCGCCTCACCTGATTCAATTTGCCTGATTCGCCTCACATTTTGCCCGTGTGAACACGGCTATAGATCAGTTCACAATCCCAGCTTCCCGGTGCATCGCGTTAAAACGAAACAAACCCGCGTGAACCACATGGTTAATATTCATGTGAGCAGTGAGTCAGTGTAGAGAGCTAGAGCTCTATGAAATATGTTAGTTTGTTATACAGGTTGACCATCACCAATCCGCCATCATTGGAACCTGTAGGGTGCCGGATAATTATAAGTGATTTTGCCAGATAACTGATTGTTTCACTAGAATGCATTGCAATGTAGGCCTATTCCATTGGAAGAAATCAAAACTTGCGGTGATTGGAAATCTGATGCGATATATAAATACATTTCTCTTCCTGTCTCGGAACGGATCCTTTTAGATATGAGTGTCGCTAATTCTATAGACTAGGCCCACTCGCTAGGTTAAAGTCGCCGGGTATGCCTCACCCAGATACAAACGAATCCAGCATCAAACGCTCTCCAAACATACCTTTGCTTAGTTTGTTCAGTTCATGCCACTGAACATGTGGGAGGAGAGTTGAGGTCTGTGATGTATGAATGACATCATAGGTGAGATTCCCTCATCACATGACCTAGAGGGGTTCCCCACACACCGGGGAAGCCATGGCAACCACCAAGATGGCAGCCACAGAAAGCTCTCAATTAAACTTTTAAAGTCTATTAATCTACATGATTTAATCAATTATTCACACAAAAAGTAGCTGGTTATGATAAATAAACATTTGAACTTCATATTTATCATTTTAAATTGCAATTTCTAAAAAGAATTTCTCTATATGGTTGTCTAAAAGTGTCAGTGCTGCTGGACTAAATAAAACACAACAGAAGCAAGCAATGTCAGCACTCTCCCCCCACATATGTAGTTGCATGAAATGAAAACTGGCAAACGTATGCTTGGAGAGCATTTGTCAGGGTACGGGTAGTGTCTCAGCGACCTATATCTGGTCCCTTTAATTGCTTCTTCTTCTCTCCTCTTTCTCCCCCTTCCTCCTTCTTCCCTCTCCCTTCCTCCTTCTTCCCTCTCCCCCCCCCCCCCCCCCCACTTTTCTCTTCTTACCTTCCTCTTCCTTCCAACCAGACGGGATGGCCGAGTGAGTAGAGCGTCCGTCTCTTGTTTTGGGAGATTGGAGGATCCGAACCCATGGGTTTGTGGGTTCGAACCCTGGTCGAGTCAAACCAATGACTTAACAATTGATAGTTATCGCTTCCTAGCCAGGTGCTCAGCAATATTAGGATAGGGCAAGGACTGGTTTGCCCAGTGTCAGGATAATGTGACTGAGTGGCATGCGAATGCAGAATAAAAAATAAAAACATTATACAGTAAAACCACCATTACCTGATATGTCTCTATCCACTAACGATAGAGACATATCAGGTCGTGGTGGTTTTACTGTATAATGTTTTTATTTTTTAATCTGCACCTTTCTTACGTCATCGTTATGCGCAGGCGCACGCCTGGGAAAACCCACGCGATGTTCAACTGATCCGGGATATTCTAGATACAACTGGAATGGTGAGGGAGTGGGTTGTCGCAGTGACAATGGACATGCTGACGCATCTTGAACAATTGTCCCGCTCTGTCTGCCTGTATCTCTATCAATCTGTTGATCTGTTGTCAGCACCATAAACACCGTTCTGATAACAAGGTGAACGCGGCGCGTGGTAACGGGTATCATGTGCACCACGCCACAGGTGGCATGTGCACTGCGGGTCACGGTGTGAAACCAATAACTTAAAAGATTTAAACTTGTCGCTTCCTAGCCAGGCGCTTGGCATTATTAGGATAGGGCAAGGACTGGTTGGTTGGCTCGGTGTTCGGATAATGTGACCGAGTTGGATATGAAGTAATGGTGCTGGTGGCCAGGTCTCCCAGTGGGGCAGCACTATAAAGTCGCCATGAGTGCGCACTGTCACAAGTCGGTATGATATGATCTTAGATGTTGCCAGGATGTAAAACTCCGATATCCAACCAACCAACGTCGTGAAATTGAAACATTTATAGTTATATATACCCCAGTCACACAACTGCTTTGCGACCACTTTGCGACCACCAAAAAAAGGGCCGTCAGAAAGAGGTCGCAAGTGTTCGCAAAGTGGTCCTCAGTGGTCACCGACTATTTTGGTCGCAATGAGGTTGCAGCTACTGCACTAAAATCCTCTTTGCAACCAAAATGGTAACAAGGAGGTCGGGGAAGGTCACAAGGAGGTGGATTCTTTGGTCCAAAGTGGTCGCAAGCTGTAGTGTGACAGGGGCTTTAGCAGTTCAATTCCACAAGAGTTCTCAAGTACAATATCATACATGTACTTATTCTATCGTGGTCGCCATGAGCTCTGTTCCCAATGAAAGACAAACGCTACACTTCAGCAACATCTCCAGGAGAGAGGGAGGGGTGGTACATAACATGTATAGCTGTAACTGTAAAGGCTACATTCCTTACACGCGGTATGCGGCATGCGGCATGTGAATGCGAATGCGGCAAAAAAACGGAAAGCATCTAAGTCAATGGGGGTGATTCCTTACGTCCAAATGCGAATGCAAATGCAAATGCGGCAACTGAATCGGTCCATGTAGCCATCGGTGCGGCATGCGAATGCTGCTGCGTTTGCCATAGAAGACAGTGTTAGAGAAACCTGACACTATGTGTGGGTGTGGGTGTGGGTGAAAGGACCCAACCCGTTCGCATGCCGCATGATGCATTTGCATGCCGCATTCGCATTCGCATGCCGCATACCGTGTGTAAGGAATCCTAGCTTAAGCATACCTCCCCACACACAACACACATTATTGTTTTGGAACAGCCTCCATGGGTTCTAGGTGTTGCTGACTGTAACATTAACAACCGATTCACTCGTTTCTATCTTGCTATCTACGAGCTGTCTTTTATACATTTCTGCTAATATAATTATAGGTATCTACCAATATATATTTATAACTATTTTTGTCTTTAAAATATGTGTGTTTCTTTAAAACATTCTTCTTACATATTTGTCTAACTACATTGCTTAGATAGGTTTTCCTATATGCACGATTCTACTCTCATGCATAGGCCTATAACCAAATATGTGTGTTTCTTTAAAACATTCTTCTTACATATTTGTCTAACTACATTGCTTATGGGGCTGTAATATTAGGGTTTTTTGCGGGAGCGGACGGCGGCGTAGGCGCTTTACGTCATATATGTCGGCATATGCCACCATATGCCACCGTACGGTACGCATATGCTATGCGTATGCTACACATACACTATGCATAGGCCGTCATGTGCCAGCCTATGCCGGCTTATGCCGTTGTACGCCGCCATACGCTTACTCCCGTCCGTCCGTCCAAAGTTTTTTGTGCATGCTAAAAAAATCTTGACCTACGGGAGCATATGGTTCATACGCTACTCATACGCTTCTCATACGCTGGCATACGCTCCTCATACGCTAGGGGTTCGCCGGCGTAAGCTAGGGGTACGCCGGCGTATGCTACTCATATGCTCAACTTGCGTCACGGGCGTATCTCATACGCAGAAGCTCCGAGTTGCGTATGGGAGCGTATTCATAGCGTATGCAAAGCTTATGAGTAGCGTATGGCGGCATATGCCCGACCTATGGTCTCGGTATATAAAGGCGACACACTATATACCCAGGAGCCACCAGGTGGCGGATCAAGGAGAGATAACATAGGTCTCGCATACGCTCCTCATATGCTCCTCATATGCTCCACATGCCACTCAAAACTGTCAAAAAATGTCACAGTACGCTCCCATACGCTCCTCGTATGCTCCTCATAGGTTCCGCATACGCTCAAAAACACCCGAGAGGTCACCAAAGGTCATGATACGTCATCCCGCGCAGCTTTTTCCCATTTTCGACGTAGGTTTTGAATACGCTCCCGCCATACGCCGTAATGTGACAGGGCCTTTAGATAGGTTTTCCTATATGCACGCTTCTACTCTCTTGCATAGGCCTATAACCATTCCTTAAACTGTACATGATTTGAGAAAATGGTGGGTTAACTCCTTAGTGAGTGTTCCCCATCATTATTTCCAAATCTATTCACCTCGCCCCCCCCCCCCCACCGGGCGCGGTGGCCAAATCGGTAGAGCGCAGGCTTCCCGTGCGGGAGATCTGGAGTTCCATTCCCGGTCGTGTCAAATTAATGACTTACAGAATTGATACTTATGACTTAGCGCTACCTAGCCTGGCTCTCAACACTAATAAGATCGGGTAAGAACTGGTTTGCTAAGTATCAGGATAATATGAATGTGGGATATCGGGTCATGGTGCCGGTGGTTCGGTCTTCCAGTGGGACAGCACTATGAAGTCGCCACGAGTGTGCATTGTCACAAGTCGGTACCCGTCCTGATATGACCGTAGAAGTTTATATATTATAAATTCCTCCGAGCTAGTGGAGGAGAGGCCCCGCGCAGGAGGAGGAGAGGTGCATGCTGGTATCCACACCAACCCTGGGAAGTGTGTGGGGGGGGGGGGGGAGATAGTGCCACCCACTCCAGGTATTATTACATGCGATAAGGGGCTTATCACTATCCATATATTATATAATATATATATATATATATTATATTATATAGTAGAACCTCTCTATATCGACCGACCCTGGGACCGACTTTAAGTGGTCCATTTAGGGAGGTGGTCAGTTTAGGGAGTTAGAATATGGTTACAATGGTATTGTTGGGACCCAAATAAAGTGATCGATATAGGGGAGTAGTCGATCTGTGGAGGTGGTCAGTTAGAGAGGTTTTACTATATATATTTATATAATATATTATATATATATATATATATATATATATATATATCATCATCATCATCATGGTGTTGGTCACAATGCAACAAAGACTGCTTTCATTACTTGACTGCCGCTCTCCATTTAGCTCTCTGCTGTGAGAGTTGCATCCATGAGTCGGTCTTAAACATTTCATGAAAGCTGCCTGCAAAAGTGTTGAAGTGCTGCTGGCTTTTGCAAGTTACCAGCGGCACTCTCTCGGGGAGCAAATAGAGGTTTCACACCGGCAAGAACATGTCAAGACAGGCGCAAAACTATTTGTCCCTGCAGTGGCTGGTCGGGAGATGTTGGGAGTTCCATACATCAACCGCCCTTAATGCTGCCACAGTGACATGGTTTTCTGCTTAGGGTTTGCTCCCTTAGCCTTCGGTTCTGTCAAGAACCTGTACCACAAGGCAGTGGTTTACAACTCTGCAAGGCAGGGGTGTCAAACTCCCTGATGTATTGCTATACCTGCAATACCTGCGTATATATAATATATAAACTTTTAATACTTGTTGCTTCCTAGATTGAGGTAGATTCTAACAATCAATTTAATTTAATATATTTATCTCAGAAAAATGCCAGAAACTCAAAACTATCCGACTATGCAACTTTAATAACTACCTGGGATTACTGTTACCAGTGGTGCAGGTCTAATGCCTAAGATCAGGCAATCGTCATATGGGTCACTCTCCTGAAAACTGGCCACAAGTGTCACATGGAGAGTTAAAATCTAATATTTGAATTTTTAACATTTCTTGGTTGCAAATGAAAGCTGGAAATCTCCCCTTTACATCTATGTAAAATATAAATTGATGAGATAAAAAATAAAGGTGTAGTCCATGATTAAGCTATGTCTTATGGCAGTATAACATGTGTTGCTCAGATGTAACACATCTTTAGGACACCACACAGTCTGCTTAATAAAAATCTAAGCAGAATTAAATAATTTCATACTTAGAAGAATATTAATCATGGCATAATATACAGAAATATGTAGTGCTTATATTGATAATAAAAAAAAGAAGTAATTCCCAGGCATGCTTTATTCACTGAATAATTAGTGTGCAATATTTGTGTGGCATCCAGACACCACTGGTTACATCTGTGACGGAAATATTTAATGTTATTTCTGAAGACATCAAATAATTCTTTTATAAATTTAAGCATGCATACATGTTAATAAATACTTCCTTTTTGATTTAGGAACTGTTTTGTTAAATTATCAATGCAATACAAGATGTTAGTAAGGGTCCAACCATGTCCCATATGTCATGTTACAAATGGCTGACTGTAAAATGGTGTTTTTTGGTACAAAAACACTTCATAGCTAAAAGGACCAAAGTTGCACTCAGTTTATTTTATTTCTCTTATTTCTTACATCAAATCTGAACATGAATATGAAAAGTATAAGGAAAGAAATAAGTAGGAAGGTTTTTTTATTGATGTTTTAAAATCCCATCCCATGCTGACCAGTTTTAAGGAGATTGACCCTCATCGTTAATCCATACATCAAAGTGTTTGACAGATTTTATAATGAATGTAAATTATGACATGCTTACGTTATCCTGCTTGTTTGTTCTACGTACACCTAATCTAACACTGTGCAATAAATGCATGAGCTGTCGATATATTTAATGATAAATGATTAATTAGTATCGATAACTAGACCTTTATAAGGGTAAGCCCAAAGACAGAAAGTGGCACATTGCAATTGATATGAATCAGATGGACATACCTGTTTAGGGAAGACTCTTTTATCTGAGTTTTAATACGAATACAATATGGCTACAGACACGCTCTGGTGGACAGGATTTTGTGGGAATCGTTCGGTTTACGATGCATTCTGGGTAAGTACAGTTAGTCTCCATCTCTCCTTCTCCAGGTGTGTGAGTTTATGTGCTGTGAAATGTATTATGGAAATATAAACAAGGACACTGCCACACCTTGGTTCCCGTGTCGCAGTTTGAGCGCCCTGCCAGTTTCAGCTGACTGCATACACTCAAACTCAAGGCATTGTCAATGGTCGTGAGCAATCTTCATACAGAAAATACAGAAGTGAAATATCTCTAAAACCACACCACCTATTAACAAATCGCTTAGTACACATAGAGAAAACATCTTTACCAAAAAGATTATATTAAATTTATAAGGTTAGGGTTCTTGATTTCTATTTATTTTGAATAAAACTAATGTTTTGCACTGCGCGTACCGTCAAACTCAAGGCATTGTCAATGGTCATGAGCAATCTTCATACAGAAAATACAGGAAAAGTGAAATATCTCTAAAACCACACTACCTAGAAACAAATCGCTTGGTACACATTTAGAAAAGATCTTTACCAAAAAATTATATTAAATTCATAAGGGTAGTGACGATGCTGTTAGATTTTGACGCATGCGCATGAAACTGACTGTCAGCTGAAACTGGCAGGGCGCTCAAACTGCGACACCCTCTCCTATATATACCGACCATTGCTTTATTACCTGTCTACTACTCAAGGGATTAGTTCCAGCTGCAACCACACTGGCGCCACCTCCTCCAGACCAACGCTAGTAAAACCTCCCTAACCTCCCACCTCCACAGATCGACCACTCCCCTATATCGATATCTTTATTTGCTCCCCAACAATGCCATTGTAACTTTATTCTAACTCCCTAAACCGACTACCTCCCTAAATGGACCACTTAAAGTAGGACCCGTCGATCAGTTTATTTGGGTCCCAAACGATCGGCCATCGTCACGATAAAAAAAAAAGCCTCCCTAAACCGACCTCCCTAAATGGACTATTTAAAGTAGGTCCCATGGTCGGTAGTGCAACACCTGCAACCTCCTTGCGACCAAAGTGGCCGCCCGGAGGCCGCCAACCGGTCACCAAGCACGATTGCTTCGACCACTTTGCGAACAGCCTTTTTGTTGCGGTCACAAGGTGGTCGCAAACAATCACAAGCGTAGTGTGACTGGGGTAATAGATAGATATATCATATACTTTCAGACATGTTTGGATATTTGCATCGGATTGTGTTACCTAGATACTTCCTAATTGCGTAAATCATTTGACCATAATGTGCCTGTTATATAATTATGTCGTAATAAGTTATCTGAGGTATAACTTGTTTTGCAAATATTATTTAGGATGCAGCCAAACACTGATTCTCCATCTTTTTTAATTGTCATACTCTAGTACTTATTCTGATACAACCATCTAGTAATATGACATGTATGCAATCACAATACAGTACAATCCCGTTAAACCAAGCTCGGTTAAACCAAACGATCGGTTAATCCAAACTTTTTCGGCGGCCCGTCAAAATACTACCATTTATCATATAAAAAAGTTGGTTAAACCAAAGTCGGTTAATCCAAAGTATCGGTTAATCCAAACAAAATTGTCAACCCCAGGCCACTTCTGGTACAGTTAAACCAAACTTTCATGTGGTTTTAAGGTCATCTGAGACTTTTGTATATGATAAATGGTAGTATTTTGCCAGGTCGCCGAAAAAAGTTTGGATTAACCGATCGTTTGATTTAACCGAGGTTGTTTTAATGGGGTTAAACTGTATATACATCAAAACAATAATCATTGTGTCCACATACATTGTACATTCATCATGCACCCCCGTTTTTGCCAAAGCCAAGTCAAAGTCAAAGCTTGGTTAAACCAATGATCGGTTAATCCAAACAAATTTCTATGGTCCCTTCAAGTTTGGTTTAACGGGGTTATACTGTATGTGCAACTGTAGACATTGTCCTAATATGCTCATGAGGAAAAGTCACTTTACCAGAACTGACATTTGGACAGGCATACATACCCAGTGGCAAAGAAACATGGCGACCTGAAATGCCCTGCATTTACTGTGTTTAACAATCTTAAAAGCACACTTCCCTCAGAAGTGAAACTAGTCGAATCAGGTACATAAATATAAAAATAACGTAAATATAAAAATAAATAAAGTAAAGTAAAATAAAGTAAATATAAAAATAACAAACAAAAAATAACAAAACCTTGACCCTAGGGTCAAGGTTTTGTTATCTTTTGTTTGTTTTGTTTTTAAGCACTACAAAGGCTCATAGACTGACGAAAACAATGAACAAAGATTAGATGAGTTTGTCAGTTTGAATAAAAAACAAACAATTCTCGCCGTGAATATGGCCTATGCTGCCGACACAGCGTAAAGAAACCACAAATCAATCAATCAATCAGTTTGAATATTCTGTCAAAAACACCTTTCCCCAATATTCTATTACTGAGACACAAACGACATGGTGGCTTGTTGTTTAAATCCTCAGTCACACTATGGCTTGCGACCACTGGCAACCACTTTTCGACCACTTTGCGACCAAAACCAAAAGGCCAACTGGTTGATGACTTCTTGCCCAGAAACTTGAAAGTGGTCGGTGACCTCCTTTAAACCATTTTGGTCGCAAGGAGGTTTTTGGTGCAGAACCTGCAACCTCCTTGTGATCAAATTGGTTGCAATGAGATCACCGAGTGGTCACTGACCAATCGCCGACCGATCACTGACCGATCGCGACCATTGTTTTCCCCGCCTTGTGTGTGTGTGCTTTGGTCAAAAAGAGGTCGCCGGCTTTTTGTCCCAAAATGGTCGCAAACTGTAGTGTGACTGAGGCATATAACTTCCCGCTGCACGGCATTGACCGTGAGTGACGTCACGTGACGCGTTCTCTTCTGACGTCTCCTCAGAGCCCTGCCCTCAGTGTGAACACGCCCCTCCCGGATCTGTCGCTGTGCATGCAGAGGTCCTTGTTGCTATGGATACCGGCCGGGTGGATGTTCCTGACGGCGCCCTACCAGTTCTACCAGTTTCTGAAGCGGCCAAAGACGCACGGCCTTTTCGAATATTCTCCGTTCAACTCCTTCAAAACGGTAGGAAACCAGTGTCGAGTGTGTGTTGGATTCTTTGGGTATCACACCGGGGGGTGGGGGGGAGTAGATAAATGATTCACCCGTACTTGCAGTACACGGATTAAGGACAACATAGTTTAACCGTCTGGCTATTCCACCCCCGCTTAAGGCGAGCCTAACGTGTTAATATAATTAATTGTTTCCAGGTGAATTTCCTTGGGCCCGCTGCCGCCGTCGTAGCCTTACCGTGCGCCTGCGCGTATTCCGTCGTCGGTGTCCGTCCCGTACTGTAGGCGCCAGCCAGAGTATCGTCTAAATACTAGATTTGCCACCGTGCGCATTTATCGGCCTAAAGTGTACTTATATTAGGTTATTTCAACTACTGGTTGCCCCCTTCGTCGTTCTAGATATTATGAATGTTACTAAATGAATCCAGATATGCGCAGTCCAGCACGAGTTGCTGCCGCTGTCTCTACTGTTTAATTTACCTTATGTGTCGTGGTTCTAGCCTAAAAGTAACACTACGTTAATTCTGTAAATGCGTCAGTTATTAGATTCCCGCGGAGGGGGTGCATTACTTGCAGAAGGCCGACTTAGGCTTAAGGCCTCTCAGTTCAGAGAAAGCAATCGAATATCAAGGTTCCATAGCAGTTAATCTACAATAAGACTGGAGGATAGGAAAGAATGCAAGGAACGTCCTGATTCACCTTTACAAGAGCTCACGATTTATTCTTAACCAAAGACTAACAAGGATACCAACATAAATAGTAACGAAGGTCTCCCGTTCCCTCCCGTGTTGTTTCTATAATTTAGTTTAGAATTTTGACCCTAAAAAGCCTAAATATCGGTGGAAAACGACGGAGCGTGTAGAATCACGTCCGCCGGGTCTGGCCCCGAACGCCCGACCCCCATCGTTGCTTAGCTAGTCGCTAAGCAACGCTTTACCACCGAGAACCCTCGCGTGCACAAGTGTTAGCAATTTGCGCGCGCGCAATTTGCGCGCGCGCAAATGGCTTAGGCGAGTAGGCACGCCCACTTCAGTAGCATAAATACGGGCGAAAATAGCTTTTGTATGGAACAGGAACTAGAATGCCTGTCTCCAGTATCAAATGGGTACTTATATATACCCAGAGTTGGTGAAATGGGAGAGAATGTAAAAGGACAAGATGGCAGCCATAGTTCTATTAAACTATATGTTTTATTATATTTTTCAACTCAATGGTAGCGGGGAAATATGAAGACATATAAAAAGAATAATTGTTGCTTCTTATATTGTGAAATTAGGCTCTCATTTCATTTCCCTGCTTTTTCGACAGCTTTTATATAGGGTTAGTATTCACCCATGTACTGCAAGTACAAGGTGAATCCTTTATCTAGGGGAAAAGTAGCTTTTGAGTTCTCTACTCTTGAGAATAACTGGGCAGGAGTGAATTTAAACAAACCTGTCGGTCTCTGTGCCGTCGAGTTTTGACTATTGCACTTCTGGTACGACCTTTACTTTCCCTGTACACTACGGAGAAGGATTGATTGACAGCAACAAAAGGAGGAGATCTAGACCGATCACCACTGTGCTTTATTGAGCATAGAGTAGGCCGACATTTGCATGATGATTCTCCCATTCTTTAACTACTGATATTCTGCAATTCAACCATAGGTGGACATTTCAAACATACTTCAAATGCTTTAATCTGTGTCTAAACAAAATGTTGCTTATATCTAAATAAGAAAATAGGCCCTACCACTACTGCATCAAATTTCAGTGGAGCTCTAGCCTGGTCCCATGGCCTTTTGTCAGGCAGGGATGTAGGAGTTTTCTGCTATTATCACTCAGTTTCAAAATTGTCAGCCAAAACAATGGAGGCATTTGACTGGGACCTTTCCATCTGCAAGATTTAGCTCCGCCCACCTGTGCAGTGAACTAGGTTTTCGAATGTAAAGAGGACCAGTCAGATGGCTTCAGTGGTTTCAGCCAATCAGAGCTGTTCTCTTCCATTGCAAATGGCTGCCTCTATGGGGGTGGCCATTTGCAATTGAAAAGAACCACTCAGAGCTGTTCATTTCCATTGCAGATGGCTGCCCCCATAGAAGGCAGTCATTTGCAATCGAAAATAACAGCTCTGATTGGCTGAAGCTACTGAATCTTTCAACCTTTCCATATCAGCCATCTTGAAATACACCATGTGACACAAGACACATTCAATTCGTACATATAGAAACCCACTTCCGGTCCCAGTCGAATAGGAATTTGTAAAGAAATATTTTGATATGCGTATAGAAAGACCCAGTCGAATACGTCCATTGTTGTGGTAGAAATATCCATGGAGTATGCCAATTTTGCATAAGCATATTCAGCGCTATACGGAGCGACCCAACCAGCCACGGTACGACCCAACCAGCCACGGTTGAACTTGTTTGAACTCGTTTCCGCTACAAAGGTATACGGGGTCAGTGATTGGTTAATAATATATCAAAACAAATGCTCGCTGCCATAGAATTTTTACTAAAAAATAAAAGAAATATAAAACAATTTGGCATACACATGGTGCACAAATGCAATATTATTACTTTATTATTACTTTATTCCACCGAAACGATGGTCATATAACCTATTGCAAATGGCGGCACCCATAACGGGCGGCCATTTGGAATCGAAAAGAACAGCTCTGATTGGCTCAAATTATGGAAAGATCCCATTATTTTTTTTAGTAGTTTCTTGTTCAGACATAGTTACACATATATATGTATCTTTTGCGCAGATTAAAGTGATTCAAGTATATTTTTCATTTATCTACATCAACTTCTCTTTAAATCCCACAACATCAGGACTTAAGAAATGGGAAACTATTCCTGCAAGGGTATGCTCAATATGACCCAGTGGTCACTAGTTTTTGCTCCTTTCGTCGATGTGGACCATTCTCCAATTTTGAGAACTGCACACCCAAACGAGTTGGTTCTGCTGGTTCCTCGGTTAGCACTGAAGCTAGCATGTAAACAAGCCGAGATGCAGCTATAGCTTACATGCCAAAAGTGGGGGCCAGTGCCCCTCCCCTCTCAGCCCTATCGTTTACTATAGACCCTTTGCATCTATAATCATGTGTTTCCTGTCAAAACTTTGTAGGGTCCTTGCCACACATTATTTCTAATGTAGAGTACAGTGAGAACTTGTCCTAGTAAATGTTTAACATAGGGGGGCGCGCCTTCATGTCACTTCCGGTTGATGTGGTGAAAACAAACCAACTTTTTGTTTGATTTACATTCGCTTCAATGCTGTGACTGCCATTGTTTTCACCGCTTCGAATAGTTGCTAGGGCGTGATGTGCTAAGTACCCGGATGTCCGCGCCTTGCTATTAGATAAAATACCACTTCCTGTATGTATGTTTTCCATCTCACCCACCCGCTGACTCCCCAACCACTTGCCTACTACAGAATGTTGACTCTGGTTACCCACACTCTGTCCTAATCGTAACCATGGCACACACACCCTAAATCCCCCCACCCCTAAATCCCCCCAACCCCCATCACACGCACCAAAATCCTCACCACATCTCTAATCCTCCACCACACACCCCTATACACCCACCACAAACACGTACACCCCTCAACCCCCTCTTATTTACACACATTTGATAGTAGAAAGAACTGCTTCTATCCAACCAAAGCATTAGAGAGACCGGCATGGTGCGCCATCTGACGAGAGAGTTATGCAAACTGAAAGGTCACCATTGCAATAGGTGCTGAGAAAGGACTAGTTCTTCCTTCACTCACTAGGTGGTGCTTTCTGGCTAACCTGTGAGGGAAGGACGTTCGAGCACTGCGCTTGAACCCGACGGACATGATTTTAACATGCACTCTTTAGGCCGACATGAATATTTTCTACATCTCAACAAAATATTCAACAACAATAATTAACTGTATTGCATTTAGAAAATAGGAAGCATAGTTATTGAACAATCTATGCAATGGTTCGGAACAGACCTACAAGTTTGGGAGCTTAAAGCTGCATAGTCCGATGAAACATCACATTTTCAAAATCAAAACAATCACCTGGATTTGATTCTACATATCTAACTTAGATACTGGTGCACTTATTAAAGATTTATCACCACATAGAGAGGAATACTGAGGCAATCTAATAGAACCTGGTACTGCACAAGACTATGGTGTCAGAGTTTTGGTGTGCTTGCCAAAATTAATTTAGCATGTTTGCACTTCAAATATCTCAAAAGTTACCCGTTTAAAATATAAGCTACTTCAAATTAAAACAAGGAACATGATAACGATCAATCTAATATATTTATCTCAGAAAATGACAGAAACTCAAAACCATCGGACTATGCAACTTAAATCTGTGACGTCATGCAGGGAAGACATAGGTGGATTCATGTAGGTTGTAAGGCCTAGTGTAAGGGCTTCAAATTCAATATTAGTCAAAGTAGGCTTCGTGTTGTTTTCTTCTTTATAATTAATGTAACTCGTGAGTCTATTCTTGCCCAAGTTCTATTTTTTTTTTTAGAGAAATCCTCTCAAATGATGCAAATATTCCGTAGCCAATATCGCGATAACAGATAAGAACGGTCACTCGGGCTGAATAACCCAAATAACCACAGCTTGACCACATAGACCCTCAACTGTGGGTAGATGCTGAATAACTCTCAGAAGTTGTTGAAAGAAATACAAACTATGAATAGTCTAGTTCGATCATGGCATTTGTGATTACAGCTGCATAGTCCGATGACAACTTAGAATTTTCATAACCAAAATAAGTATCTAAATTTGATTTTACATATTTAACTTAGATACTGGTGCACTTATTAAACATTTGTCACTCCACAGAAGGGAATACTGAGGCAATTGAATAGAATATGTTACTGTAGAAGGTTATGGTATCAGAGCTTTGGCAAGCTTGCCAAAATGAATTTGGCATGGTTGCACTTCAGATATCTAAAAAGTTAGCCACTTAAAATAAGTTACTTCAAAGTAACTGAGGTAGATGATTAATCAATATTAACCTACATACTAACTCAATAGGCCCCACCAGGGATTACCATAAAGACCAGTTCAAACACAAAGGCCCACCCTACATCCCACCACCACCCTTTCAATGAGAATGTCACAATATAATCAGTTATGGTCCCCCCCCCCCCCACCCAATATTGACGCTTACCATACTAGTCTAATATAATTACCGTCCCGTATATATTTCTTTCTTTCTTATCTTGTTCTTTACCTGTCGTTCATGTACCGATGTTTTGCCTATTTCCCTGTAATTGTCTATCTATATTGTTGTACTTGTAGATTTGTTTACTGTGTAGTGGCAGTTATCATTAGGGCTGGAAGACCAGTGCATTAGCACTGACAACGTGTTATTCAGAGAAATAAAAACACGTGAAAAACAACAACAAAAAGTAAGGTAGATTATAACAATCAACCAAATACACTTATCTCAGAAAATGACAGAAACTCAAAAACTACCGGACTATGCAACTTTAAGTGAAGTTCTGGTAGTCATGTTAGTCATGTTACTACTGCCTCCTTAATTATTACTGACAGGCTGTGAGTGCTCTGATGGTGGCAGTGTGCATTGGGAGTTTCATGGCCACGTGGTTCCAACGATCCAATCAGAACCCAGTACTACCTGTGGAAATCGCTTACGGGATCATACGGATTGTCATGATGGTAAGTTGGTGGGATTCAACTACTAGTTATTTCAAGACAACGTAAAACTGTCAGACTTTTTGGCGTGCTTGCCAAAATATAATTTGGAATGTTTTCACTTCAAATATCTCCAAAGTTAGCGATTCAAAATAAAGTTATTCTAAATTAAAGTAAATTAGATTATAGTGATCAGTTTAATGATTAATTTGGCATGTGTTTACTTCAACTATCTCCAAAGTTAACATGTAAAATAAAAGTTACTTCAAACTAAAGTAAATTAGATCATAATGATGAATCTAATAATGTATTTGTTATGATCTAAGAAAATTGCCTAAACTCACAACCATCGGATAGGGCGCGGTGGCCGAATCGGTAGAGCGCAGGCCTCCTGTGCGGGAGATCAGGAGTTTAGTTTCGAGTCGAGTCAAACCATTGACTTATAAAATTGAAACTTGTCGCTTCCTAGCCTGGCGCTCAACATTAATAGGATAGGGCAAGGAATGGTTAGCTCAGTGTCAGGATAATGTGACTGAGTCACACTGAGTGGGATATCGGGTGATGGTGATGGCAGCCTGATTTCCTAGTGGGCGCAGCACTATAAAATTGCCTTGAGTGCACACTGTCACAAGTCGGTGTTCGTCCTGATATTACCTTAGCTGTTGTCAGGATGTAACACCCCAACAACCAACCAACCAACCAACCTAGTGGGGGCAGCACTATACAGTCACCATGAGTGCGCACTGTCACAAGTCAGTTGGTTCGTTGGTTGGTTGGAGTTTTACATCCTTACAACATCGAAGGTCATATCCGGATGGGTAGGCCTACCGATGTGTGACAGTGCGCACTCATGGTTAATTTATAGTGCTGCTCCAATTGGAGACCAGGCTATCATCACCATAATCCAATATCCAATTTAATCGCAATGTCAGGAGTACCGTCCTGATATGACCTCAGATGTTGTCAAGACGTAAAACTCCAACAACCAACTAACCAAACAATATATTGACGGTCTCTGTTTGCGGGTGTGTTTGCGCAGGCGCTGGTCACGTGGGAGGTCCGGCTGGAGTACACGAGGGGGCTCCACACATCCGCCGTGCTCTGTCTCTTCTGGGCCCTCTTCACACTGGCGCAGGTGACCCCGGCCTACTCCGCCTTCGTCCGCAGGCACTCAACGGTGCGTCTCCTTTCTGTGAATGAATGCACGGCGTCCAGACTCCAGACAACCGGCATCTGCAGCCAAATAAAAGGCTATTCGTATGAGTGTGGGATTGGGGTGGGGGTGGGGGTGGGGGGTTAGGATCGAAACTGATTGTGTGTCTATTTAAAAATAAATATAACTACCAATGCACATATCTAATGTACTGGTGTTAGTGGGGATGACACTACCAATACACATGTATAATGTACTGGGTGTTAGTGGGGGGGACACTACCAATACACATGTCTAATGTACTTGTGTTATTGGGATAACACTATCAATACACATGTCTAATGTAATGGGTCTTAATGGGGTGAGACTACCAATGCACATGTCTAATGTACTGGGTGTTAGTGGGGGTGACACTACCAATACACATGTCTAATATACTGGGTGTTAATGGGTTGACACTACCAATGTGCATGTCTAATGTATTGGGTGTTAGTGGAGTTTACACTACCAATACATATTTTTAATCTATTGGGTGTTAATGGGTTGACACTATCAATACACATGTGTAATATATTAGGCATTATTCGGCTGACACCACCAATACATGTATAATGTACTGGGGTGACACTACCAATACACATGTCTAATGTACTGGGGTGACACTACCAATACACATGTCTCCTGTAATGGGTGCTAGTGGGGTGACACTACCAATACACATGTCTAATATATTGGGTGCTACTTGGGGTGACACTATCAATACACATGTCTAATGTACTGAGTGTTAGTGGGGTGACACTACCAATATACATGTCTAACTTAGTATTTCACTGTTCTGTTGCAGGAGGTGTGGGGTGAGAATGAAGTGGACTTTGCACTTGATATTGCTTTCAACACATTGCTTATCGTTGAACTATTTGCATCGTTCTTCGCTGATACCTCAGCTATTGCGCAAAGAAAGACAGGCAAGACAGGAGAGGAGACGCCACTCCTATCCAGTGGGACAGATGCCACAAAGGCCAAGGTGAGCCGAACAACCCCGAAAGCTGAACTATCTGTCAATGTTCCGCAACAATATGACAGATTAGGTTCAAGTTGTATTGACCGATGGTTTTGAGTTTCTGAGATAAATATATTACGGTGATCGCTATTATCTACCTTTCTTTAGTTTGAAGTATCCTTTATTTTAAATGGCTAATTTTGAGATATTTGAAGTGCAACCATGCAAACTTAATTTTTGCCAAGCACACCAAAACTGTGACACTATAGGCTTCTGCAGTAACATGTTCTATTCAATTGCCTCAGTATTCCATTCTGTGTGGCAAAAAATGTTTAATAAGTTTACCAGTATCTAAGTTAGATATGTAGAATAAAATGTAGATAATTGTTTTGGTTTGGAAAATTTGATGTTTTCTTCGGACCATGCAGCTTCAGCTGAACTTAAAAACGGATGTAGTACTATCACCTATTCTTTATTGTATTATTTAGACCACATGTTGTTAAGTTTTGAGGAGACACACCTTTAGGGTTGGGATACCAGGGATCCCAGTGAAAAGAAATCCCTGTCAAACTAGGAGGGTTCGGAGGCATTTCTCCCCTCCCCAAAAAGAATTTAAAACTTAATATTAAAATGGTGCAATCTGGCACCTACTTGGACATATTTTGGCCTTGAAATTCCAATTGTTTTAAGACTTCAAGTCTAACAAATAAATAAAAGTACAAGTTTTTTCATGGACAGGATTACTTTTCCTGTTGATTTGGAAATTAAGTTTTCGCTGAAATCAGCAATTTCGTTGAGAAATGGGATCCCTGGGGTATTCATCATTTCACAAATGCCCCTACCCGGCAAAATTTGTCACCCCCCCCCCCCTCCGCCCACAGTATAAAAATACTGTTACTGTGGTCAGCCACCGCCCTTCCCCCCATTAGAATCTGCACCTACACCATCCCGGTGTCGCGGTTTTAAATCTCCGCTGGTTTAAAACCTACACTTTCGCCCTGCACATGCGTCAAAATCGAACAGCATTTCCCCCAGCTTAAGACCGTCGAGTAAGACAGTTTATGTTGAGATTAAGACAGTTTATGTTGTCAAATATTCACTACAATGATGCCCGAACAGTGTCCTCGCCATTTGGTTTCAATGTTGATAAACATTATGTGTGTGCGCGCACATCGGCTGCAAAACGAAGGCAAACGACCATTGAGTTTGCCAATACGCACAGTGCAAAGCTTCAATTCTATTCAAAATTAATAGAAATACAGAAAATATGCATATAAATTAAATATAATCTGTTCATTGAACATGTTATCTGTTTGTGTGCTAATCGGTTTATTTCTAGGTCGGGTGCAGTTTTAGAGATATTTCACTTTTTGTGTATGAAAATTGCTTATGCCGTACACAACCATTGAGTTTGCCGGCACGTGCAGTACAGTGCAAAACTTCAATTTGATTAAAAATGAATAGACATTCAGAACCCTCACCTCCACTACCCTCCCCTCCTGTACCCTCCCCTACCCTATCCTCACCTCCTCTACCGGGCTACCCCCCCCCCCCCCTCCCATAAAACGTGCAGCACAAAAGTGTAGGTTTTAAATCAGCAGAGTTTTTAAACCGCGACATGCTGCAGTTTGAAAGTGCCGTTCGATTTTGATGCATCCATAGGATGGAAGTGTAGGATTTAAACCAGCGGAGATTTAAAACCGCGACACCGGCTCTCACTAACATCAACACCATCACCCGTCACCCAATATACACAGTGCATACTATGAACCCATCGCTGATAAGCCAATGACATAATCAGGAAAACCAGTTAACACCCTAACGAATAAGCACAGTCAACGAAGCGGAGAAGACTGAGCACAAGTGCCAAGCAAACAACCGAGCGCGGTGGCCGAATCGATAGAGCGCGGGCCTCGCATACGAGAGGTCGGGAGTTCGATTCCCGTTCAAGTCAAACCAATGACTTATAAAATTGACACTTGTCGCTACCTAGCCAGGCGCTCAGCATTATTAAGATAAATGGTTAGTTCAGTGTCAGGATAATGTAACTGAGTGCCACATCGGGTTATGGTACCGGAGGCCTGATTTCCCAGTGGGGCAGCACTATAAAGTCACCATGAGAATGCACTGTCACAAGTCAGTGCCTGTCCTGGTATGACCTTAGATGTTGTCAGGACGTAAAACTTTAACAACCAACCAAGCAAACATTGCTGGTGACAGGTACCAACCCATTAATTAACGCCGACTCGGCACCCATTTGGTGATAGGTACCAACCCATTAATTAACCAGACTCAGCACCCATTTGGTGATAGGTACCAACCCATTAACTAACCCCAGACTCAGCACCCATTTGGTGACAGGTACCAACCCATTAATTAACCCCAGACTCGGCACCCATTTGGTGATAGGTACCAACCCATTAATTAACCCCAGACTCGGCACCCATTTGGTAATAGGTACCAACCCATTAATTAACCAGACTCGGCACCCATTTGCTGATAGGTATCAACCCATTAATTAACTCCAGACTCAGCACCCATTTGGTGATAGGTACCAACCCATTAATTAACCAGACTCGGCATCCATTTGGTGATAGGTACCAACCCATTAATTAACTCCAGACTCAGCACCCATTTGGTGATAGGTACCAACCCATTAATTAACTCCAGACTCAGCACGCATTTGGTGATAGGTACCAACCCATTAATTAACCAGACTCGGCACTCATTTGGTGATGGGTACCAACCCATTAATTAACCCCAGACTTGGCACCCATTTGGTGATAGGTACCAACCCATTAATTAACCCCAGACTCGGCACCCATTTGGTGATAGGTACCAACCCATTAATTAACCCCAGACTCAGCACCCATTTGGTGACAGGTACCAACCCATTAATTAACCCCAGACTCGACACCCATTTGGTGATAGGTACCAACCCATTAATTAACCCCAGACTCGGCACCCATTTGGTGATAGGTACCAACCCATTAATTAACTCCAGACTCGGCACCGACTTGGTGATAGGTACCAACCCATTAATTAACCAGACTCGGCACCCATTTGGTGATAGGTACCAACCCATTAATTAACCAGACTCGGCACCCATTTGGTGATGGGTACCAACCCATTAATTAACCCCACACTCGGCATCCATTTGGTGATAGGTACCAACCCATTAATTAACCAGACTCGGCACCCATTTGGTGATGGGTACCAACCCATTAATTAACCCCAGACTCGGCACCCATTTGGTGAGAGGTACCAACCCATTAATTAACCAGACTCGGCACCCATTTGGTGATAGGTACCAACCCATTAATTAACTCCAGACTCAGCACCCATTTGGTGATGGGTACCAACCCATTAATTAACCAGACTCAGCACCCATTTGGTGATAGGTACCAACCCATTAATTAACCCCAAACTCGGCACCCATTTGGTGATAGGTACCAACCCATTAATTAATCCCAGACTCGGCACCCATTTGGTGATAGGTACCAACCCATTAATTAACCAGACTCGGCACCCATTTGGTGATAGGTACCAACCCATTAATTAACCCCACACTCGGCATCCATTTGGTGATAGGTACCAACCCATTAATTAACCAGACTCGGCACCCATTTGGTGATAGGTACCAACCCATTAATTAACTCCAGACTCAGCACCCATTTGGTGATAGGTACCAACCCATTAATTAACCAGACTCGGCACCCATTTGGTGATAGGTACCAACCCATTAATTAACCCCAGACTCGGCACCCATTTGGTGATAGGTACCTACCCATTAATTAACCAGACTCGGCACCCATTTGGTGATAGGTACCAACCCATTAATTAACCCCAGACTCGGCACCCATTTGCTGATAGGCACCAACCCATTAATTAACCCCAGACTCGGCACCCATTTGCTGATAGGTACCAACCCATTAATTAACCAGACTCGGCACCCATTTGGTGATAGGTACCAACCCATTAATTAACCCCAGACTCGGCACCCATTTGCTGATAGGTACCAACCCATTAATTAACCCCAGACTCAGCACCCATTTGGTGATAGGTACTAACCCATTAATTAACCCCAGACTCGGCACCCATTTGGTGATAGGTACCAACCCATTAATTAACCAGACTCGGCACCCATTTGCTGATAGGTACCAACCCATTAATTAACCAGACTCACGGAAATTGAAGGTTCTAATCAATCACCTTACAAGTCATGGATCGACCCCACAGTCCACCGAATTTCTGTGCGTTTGTACAAAATCTCATGAATTTCTGTACTTTTCTATGAATTTCTGTACTTTTGATTAAATACAACTAAATATCATGTTATCCATATATCCTAAAATATCACCTTATAACCTCTTGGAAATTCCCTCAAATAGACCTTTAAAAATCTTCGGGGGGGGGGGGGGGGGGACATGCCGCCGAACCCACTTAGCGAGCTTGTGGCTGCCACCACTTGGGTTCCACACCCGCAAAGCAAAACCTCAAGCATTCTCAGTACCTCCAGGTTGACAACACTGTGAAGGAGCATTGGTTGATGTTTGTTACTGTGAATGAACTTACAAAGCCGTCTGTGTGACCCCTGATTGACCTTGCATCACCAGACTGGAAACCCGTGTCCTGAACTGACAGTCTCTTTCTGGATGCGGTACACGTACCAGTGGATCGTCCCGTAAGTAACTGTTGTAGATTACCTTTGTTGTATTTTAACCGATGTCGTATTTTCAGCGCCCGGTCATTCTCAGCGGCCTGTCGTGGCTTCTGCGCATGCGCGGATTTTAAGACATATGCAAAACACCCGTGGCCTCGCCGGCTACAAGCTCAGCTGGTGCCCGGCAGTGTTAGGGTCCGATCAGGCCGAAATCTATTGAATGTGATCATATTTAACAGAATTACATACTCAAATAATGAAATTTCATTAAATTAACCTTAAATTCCAAGCGATATTAACGTAGCAGCTAACAACGTAGCAGTAAACAAAACAAATAGCAGTGCTCGCCGCAACGTGCGAAAATCCGCGCATGCGCAGAAGCCACGACAGGCCGCTGAGAATGACCGGGCGCTGAGAATACGACACCGGAGTTCATGAGTCTAGATCCATAGTACAATACACCCCCGCCAGTTAAGCAAGTGGCATCTATCGGCAGAATCTGGAACCAATCATTTGGCTGCACATTGTAGAGGCAATGCCGATATTCTCAACCATTATCAATAATCCTTTCAAATAATTAAGCTTATTCACGATAATGTAATAAGAGGTGTCTTCAAAAGTATCTTTCCTGACATATCGATTGGCAGCTCCTTTTTCCAAATAATTTTCTAATAAAATCAATCAAATGTGGAGGCCTCTGTTTATGGATTTATGGGTTTGATCATTTTGATTACACAGTACAGGCTGAGTGAGCCGTCTTAGTATTATAGGGTCTTTGCTGAAGCTGCGACCCACGTTGGATCGCAGCTTCAGTCATTTCCGAGGGACCTGCGGACCGGAGTTTGAAATACCCATCCTGTTGCGTGCTACATTTGGCAGGTTTGCATCAATTTTCTTCTAATTTATAAACATTTAATATACCGGACGTGCTGACCTAATCGGTAGAGCGCAGGCTTCCCGTGCGAAAGATCGGGAGTTCGAATCCCAGCCGAGTCAAACAAATGACTTACAGAATTCATACTTGTCGCTACCTAGCCTGGTGCTCGGCAGTAATAGGATAGGGCAAGGACTGGTGAGTTCAGAGTCAGGATAATGTGACTGAGTGGGATATCAGGTCATGGTGCTGGCAGCCTCGTATCCCAGTGGGGCAGCACTAACAATTTGCCATGAGTGTGCACTGTCACAAGTCGGTACCCATCCTGATATGACCTTAGATGTTGCCAGGACATAAAACTCAACAACAAACCAACATAATTATGCATGACGGGTGTAAGATATTTTTCCATCACTGACATTCGTTGAGTTGAACAGACTATTGAATGGTCACGCACTTGGAAAGTTTTTTTATTTAACGACGCCTCTAGAGCACATTGATTTTTGTCATCGGCTGTTGGACATCAAACATATGGTCATTCTGACATATTTCTTTGTAGCGAACCCACTGCCACCACATAGGCTACTCTTTCCGATAAGCAGCAAGGGGTCTTTTATATGCACTTTCCCACAGACAGGACAGCACATACCACAGCCTTTGATGAACCAGTTGTGGACAACTGGTTGGGTCACACACTTGGTGGTATGAATCTATTTTTGCCAACCAGTATTCGATGTCTACATATCTATGTTTGGGTGATTCACGTGCGTATGCTGAGTACCCAGCTGTAATATGTTGAGCCTCGACCGTCAGAGCCCCAAGATACCACTTACTCTCCCCAGGTGCGTTCTGACAACTGTCTGTCAGTTCCCACCTGATGCCCCTCTCCAACAAACTCATAAGAAAAAAAGGGAAGACAAGTCGTTCAAGATTGACAGTGAAGAAGTTGTGCTTTATTGGCATCAACTCCTGTTCACCTACTAGCAACCTATCACCCTCGCTCCTTACCGACTGTCCACACAGATCCTCATTACTATCGTTAGTGTGTATAGGAATCAGTGCCGACAGCCCATTGAACCGGAGTCCCATGGATGTTGCCCACAGCTCAGTGCCTTTTGAATAGCTGCTGCTAGTTTGTATATAGAAAGTGGAGCCTCAGACAGAGTGTCTGGGTTCCTGGACAAGAGAAGAATGCGTTCCCTTCAAGAGAAGTGCCTGTAGCATCATATGCCAATATATAATTCCGAACCGGAAATCCGTATATATTTACACAGCGTTGCCTTGGTTACAGAGACGTGATACGCAACTACAAGAAGCCAGTGAAGTTTGACGAGCTCTATGACATAAGACCGCAGGACTCGTGTGACGTCAATGTTCCTACCTTCTATAAGTTTTTCAATGTACGGTAAGTCTTGCATATTCAAATTCCGCATTAACGTAGCATACTCTGATAAAAGCATAAAATTGTCAAATTCAAACGATTAAGCTACTTTTCCGCTTATTTTCATCGCTGAACAGCAATAGTCTCCACAGGATGGCCGAATGAGTTGAGTGTCCGTCTCCCGTGTTGGTAGACCGTGGGATCGAACCCTGGTCAAGTCAAACCAATGACTTAAAAATGTATACTTGTCACTTCCTAGCCAGGCGCTCAACATTATTAGAATAGGGCAAGGACTGGTTGGCTCAGTGTCAGGATAATGTGACTGAGTGGGATACCAGGTCATGGTGCTAGCGGCCTGGTATCCCAGTGGGGCAGCACTATCAAGTCGCCATGAGTGTACACTGTCACAAGTCGGTACCAGTCCTGATATGACCCTACATGTTGCTAGGACGTAAAACAACAATAAATAAACAAAGAACATCCTGGGATTGAAACCCACGGGTTCGAACACTCGTCGAGTCAAACCAATGCTTAAATAGTTATACTTGTCCCTTCCTAACCTGGTGCTCAACATTATTAAGATAGAGTAAGGATTGATTGGCTCACTGTCAGGATAATATGACGGAGTCTCGACCTTGCTACCCCGCCCCCCCCCCCCCAAACCCCATTCCCAGATCCCTCCCTATCACCCCTCAAAAACCCTATTCCTCACTCCATCCACGCTCTCAATTTGAAATTAAAAAAAAAAAAATCTGGGGCAGTGAACTTTTCAAGCACGGGCGGGGACGATCACCAATTTGTTTGTTTGTTTTTGTTTCGGCCTAACGGCAGTGCGCATGCGCTTTTGTTTGAAGTGGCGGCGCAGGTGACGTAGGCGCGTTCCGCCGAACCTTCTACTGGGCCCTGTTCCGGACCGTCGGCTATCCCATAGCGTGCTGTCTCACCGTCAAGGTCCTGGCCACATGCGTCGTCCTCCTCAACCCACAGATCCTCAAGTATGTTTGATGATTGGTGGTTGCTTTACGCCGTGTCGGCAGCATAGGCCATATTCACGGCGAGAAATGTTTGTTTTTTGTTCAAACCATTGCTTTTATACCCCTGTCACACTATGACGTAACGAGCTAACGTGAGCCTAACGTGGTGATTTTTCGTCATTACGTTGATGTACGTTGGATTACGTTATGATGACGTCATAATGACGTTAGACTGACGTCCAGCTATGTCATATTACGTCGTGTTACGTCGAGTTATGTCGAGGTTTTGGACATGTTAAAAAATTTCGACGTAGCTCGAACGTAAGGGTTTACGTTCACCGTACGTTCTGTTCACCTTCAGCGAACGTCAATGACATTAAACAGACGTTAGGCAAACGCTGCTCACTACGTTCAACTACGTTCCACTACGTTGACCCACATTAAACCGGGTGGAAATGCCCACGCGGTGCAATGGGAACGTCAGGAGAACGTCAGGAGAATGTCAGGAGAACGTCAGGAGAACGTACATTCAATGTACGTTCAATGTCTCATGACATATGTGTCGTGGGGGTGATGAAAATGGGAAATATTGCACCTAGAGCGGGACTCGAACCCGCATCTCTTTGCATTCCGGGCCAGTGTGCTAACCATTACACCACCTAGGCTCCCTGATATCAACACACTCCCCACGCCTACCTGTCTATGTGGTTACTTGCCTGAGAGGTCAGTGCAGACCACTACACTCGTCCCCCTGGAATTGTAAGTCTTGTAATGCTTACAATTACATACATACAGGCAATGCACTAACACATACATACACAGGGTAGGTTCAACAACCATACAGCGCAAAGCTTGTACAGGATCCTGATCACGGCAACCAGTGTCGTGGGGGTGATGAAAATGGGAAATATTGCGCCTAGAGCGGGACTCGAACCCGCATCTCTTTGCATTCCGGGCCAGTGTGCTAACCATTACACCACCTAGGCTCCCTGATATCAACACACTCCCCACGCCTACCTGTCTATGTGGTTACTTGCCTGAGAGGTCAGTGCAGACCACTACATATGTAACGTCATGTAATGTTCTTCTGGCGATGGAATAACGTTCATAATGTTCCGTGAGCGTAATGACGTTGGCCTCTCTCGTTGAATGACGGTATCACTACGCTTTACCGATGTTACGCTCTCATCCACTACGCTGCATCCACGTTCAACTTGTGCCCAAATTTGCATACTACGCTGAGAAGTTCAACGTTCTTCACGTTCTCCCTACGTTGACATTGTTACGTCGTAGTGTGACAGGGCCATTACATGTAAAAGCAGACAATCAATTATGTGCCAATAGACACTCATTAAATTAGAAAGCTCACAATCATATATTTGTGGTCAAGGGAAAGAAATTCCCATAGAAAAAGAAAAGGTTTATTAATAATTGATAGAATCTATTTAGTAAACTATATGAGGTGGTAAAGTCCAGCTGCCCTCAAAAAGGCTAAAATGTTTTTCTGTTTTACCTTAGTAAAAAGGTCATGCATACTCTCTGCCTCAAGTAGGTGTATAGTGGTGAGGAGTAGACACTGCGAGTTCTAGTATCCAACTGGCATTGTGTCACCACGTGTGGCACGTGACGTCAGCAGGGCTAGCAGTAGCACGTGACTGTGGGCCGATTGCTTAAACTTAAAGTTGCATAATCCGATGATTTTAAGTTTCTGTTATTTCCTGAGATAACGATATTAGGTTGATCATTATAATCTATGTTACATTAGATTGAAGTAACTTTTATTTTAAATGGCTAACTTTTGAGATATTGGAAGTGCAAATGTAGGAAATTAATTTTGGCAAGCTTGGCAAAACTCTAACACCATAGGCTTATGCAGTAACAGGTTCTATTAAATTGACTCACTATTCCCTTATATGTGATGACAAATGTTTCTAAGTATCTAAGTTAGATATGCAGAATCAAATCTAGATAACTGTTTTCGTTTTGAAAATTTGATGTTTTGATCGGACCATGCAGCTTTAATTTTAGCATATATATTATTACATCTTTCCTTTTTAAGCATATATATATACACATATATATCGTATTCTTGCGGGTTAACGCCCATGTGTGGGTTAACACCCCCCCCCCCCCACACCCCCACCCCCCACTTGTCCAATATTTCATAAACGCCCACCCCATAATATTCATGTGTTAGTAAACGCCCCCCCCCCCCCCCACTTCAGTGACTTGCCAATTTAAATGCCATGGGGCCATATGCACCAATCGGAGTTAGGGCCTTAACCACGGTTTGGGTATCTCCACACGGCTAACTGTGGAAAATCTGTATGCATCAATCGGTGCCAGCGCTAACCGCAGACAGTAGCCTAGGCTAAGCTACCCCAGTTTCAAATCAGGTTTAACTGCTAGCCGGGGCGGTTAGTGTTCGTGTATTAATGTAAATCTATTCAATGCGTTCATATTTAACAGAGTTACATAGTCAAATAGTGAAATTTTATTAAATTAACCCTAAAATCGAAGCGAGAATAACGCTGATGCCGTAACGGTGGCGATATTAATAGTTATATTTTCGAATTGACGAACGTACAGTAAACAAACCGCCGCCGCCACCAGTATGGAAAGCGACGTCGATGCGGCGGCAGCGATTTGTTTACTTTATGTTCGTCGATTCGAAAATATAAATATTAATATCGCCGCCAATGCGCCGGTAGCCTTAATAATGCTTAGAATTTAGGGTTAAATTGATAAAATTTCACTTATTGCGTATGTAATTCTGTTAAATATGATAGCATTTAATATATTTGAGCCTAATATATGGCTACAAACGCAGAGGGAATTCCCAAATCTATAAATAAACTCACGGTCAGCTATCCACCCCGGCTAAAACATTGGCGCATACCAGTTTATCTTTTTCACGGACCCCCCACTACCCGGAGCTAGCTGACCGGAGTTAGCGCCTAGCTCTGGTTACGACTAGCACAACTTGGTGCATACGGGCCCAGGGCATTAACCCGCGAGAATACAGTATATACACATGGACCAGACGGGATGTCCGAATGAGTTTGAGCGTCCGTCTCCTGTCTTGGGAGATCAGGGGATCCGAACCCATGGGAACGTGGGTTAGAACCCTGGTCGAGTCAAACCGATGACATAAAAATTGATACTTGTCACCTCCTAGCCAGGCGCTCAGCATTATTACGACAGGGCAAGAACTGGTTGGCTCAGTGTCAGGATAATGTGACTAAGTGGGATATCAGGTCATGGCACTGATGGCCTGGTTTCCCAGTGGGGCAGCACTATAAATTCGTTCAATTCCCGGTCGAGTCAAACCAATGACGTACAAAATTGATAGCTTTCGCTTCTTAGCCAGGCGCTCTGCATTATTTCGATAGGGCAAGGACTGCTTGGCTCAGTGTCAGGATCATGTGACTGAGTGGGATATCAGATCTTTATTTTTTCTTGGAAGATTTATGCTGCCTATACTTGATTGATAAGTCTGAATAGTCTTGTTTTCACCATTAGACAGTTGGTCAATAGAAAGCCTGAGCCTACACTTTTACCGAACCAAGAGATTTTTGATGCGCGAAAAGGAAGACAGGAAGGCGGGGGTGGAAGGAAAGGCGTTTATTAGCGCCTCAACAACAGAGCAACAGAGCATACAGGGGAACAGAAAATAAGCAGGATGAGAAGGCAATGAGAGGGCTCATGAGGAGCAATAGACAGTGAACGGGCTCATGAGGAGCAGAAAGAAGGATAATACATCAGAGGCTCATAGGGAGCAATGTCAGAGTTCTGGTGAGGGGGGGGCCGAGGAGCCCTCCGCCAAAAAGTAGGAGAGGGCTCGAGGCGCGCCCGAGGCGGGGGCACGGGGCGCCCGAGGCGGGGCCCGGAGAGGAGGTCAGGGTGAGGGGAGGGTCCGGGGCCTACGTGGAGGGGGAGCGGGCGGCCAAAAAAGGGGAGGCCCGCTCCTGAGGCCTGGGGGAGGAGGTCCGGCGAGGGTCGAGCAGGGGGGCAGCGAACTCCTCAGGGCTGGGCGGTGTGGGAGTCGGGGTCGGGTTGGGCGGGTTCATGAAGGCGGTGTCGTGAGGGCCGGTGGCTGGGCTGTCTGGGGAGGGTCCCTCGTGAGGCTGGGCCGTGTCGTCCGAGGTGTGAGGTGCGAGGTGGTGATCCCCGGCTTCGTCTGGGCGGCGTTTCGATTGGTGGTCGCTGAGGGGTTGTCGGTGGTCGTGATGGTCGGCGGTTGTGGTCTGGGCAGAGGGTTTCTCGTGGGGCTGGGCTGGGCTGTGGTCTGAGGTGTGAGGTCCGAGGTGATGAACCCCGGCTCTGACTGGGCGGCGCTGCGGTCGGTGGACGCTGGGAGGTTGTCGGTGGAAGTCGCGGGGCTGTCGGCAGTGGTGAGGGTGAGGCGCCGGGAGGGGCCCCCCGGGCCGGCCAGGGGGGAGCCGGCGGATCAAAAATCCGCCGAGGCGGCCGGGGTCTGGCGCTCACGGGCTTGCTTGGTGAGGCATTCGGCCTCGCTGTGCCTAGTTAATATGCGCCGCACGTTGGCGCAGTAGGCACAGATGTGCCGGCGCCTGTCTCCCACCTCGACGTGGGCCTCCCCGACATGGGCCCTATCGCAGGAGGCGGGATCGCGGTTCCAGGCGGGGCAGGGGGCCCCGTGAGTGTGCCTATCGTAGGCGGTGCGGGTGTCGACTTGGGGCTGGGGCAGGTGTGTGCCTCGGGCCCATTCGCCTCGGGGCGAATCCTCGCCTCGGGAAGCTGGTGTTGCCGGAGGGGTGGGCGTGGTGATGGAGTCCATCCTCAGCGTGTTGAGGGCCACCGGGTCATGCCATCCGTGGGGGAGCCTCCCGTCCGCTATCCAGGTGAAGATGGCCTCGGAGTAGCGGCGGACGGTAGGCCACGGATGCACCAGGATGTCCCTCATCACGGTGAGGTGGTGGTGGCGTAGGCCCTGGAGGGAGTGCTCGGGGAAGGCTGGATGGCTGGCGAGGGTGAGGAGGGCGAGGTTATACTCATCCCTGGTGGCCTCCCCTCTCTTCACCGGCTTCCGCTCAGGGCCCCTCTCGACGAGATCCGAGGGGAAAATGTATCCCGAGGGGATGCCTTGGCGCCTGCCGGCGCGCTGCGCCTCGGCGGAAGCGAGGATGTCTCGGACGGCGTCGGCCGCGGATGCTGGGGTGTAGTCCTCGGCGACGTCCTGGAGGTAGGCCGGGGGGGGCGCGGGCCCGCCTCGGGCGGCGAGGCGGTCGTACTGCTGGTAGTGGGGGTGGGCTGCCCCGGGCAGTACGCTTGAGGTGGGGGCGGGGGCCGGGCCCCGGCGGCGGTCTGCGCCCGAGGAGCTGGGGCGGGCGGCGTGGTGTACCCTGCCTGCAGCTGCTCCGGCGCTCCTCGGGCTCCCGCCGACTCGAAGGCGTCCATGCGCGTAGTGAGGCGCTGCAGAGCCTGGAGTATGATGGCTGTGTCGGCGCCCGAGGTGGCCGAGGGGGAAGCCGGGGCCGGGGATGTTGAGGCGTCGCCGGGCGAGCCCGAGGCGGGCCCCGGCGTGGCCCGGGCGGTGACCCTGGAGCTCTTGCGGCCTCTTCCCTTTCCGTGTCCGGGCATGGTGCAGGAGCCTGAGGCGGGGCAGCGCTCCGAGGAGGAGCAGCGGTGGTGAAGAGCCAGAGGAGAAGGAGGTCAGCGGTGGAAGGCGGCAGGAGGGCAAGTGGCTGAGGGAGGCCGGCGGGCGGCCTTATAAGGGAAGGAGGGGACGGGCGACAGCAGGTGAGGTGTGAATGCTGCCGGCCCGGGGGAGGGCGAGTAAGGGTGAGCAGCGGGCGTCGGGTGAGGCGCGAATGCTGCGTGACACGGGGGCGGGGGAGGAAGCGGCGCGCAGCGGCGTCTGGTGAGGTGTGAGCGCGGCGCGACAGCCTGGGGCGGGGGAGGGTCTCTTCCTCTCCTCGCATCAAGCGTAATGCTTCGCATTACGACCAACCTCCCACACCACACAGACATGGTATGAGTAGCAACTGGCCTTTGATTAAACTGTAACTGTAAATTATACACAGTGGTGGAAATTCAAATTGGCAGAGGTGATGGCATGGGGAATCGAACCCCCGATATGACTTTAGATGTTGTTAGGATATATACCTCCAACAACCAACCAACTAACCTAGTGGGGCAGCAGTATAAAGTCACCATGAGTGCGCACTGACACGAGTTGGTACCCTGATATGACCTTAGAAGTTAGATGTTGCCAGGACGTAAAACTCCAACAACCAACTAACTTAACGCCCCCCCGCCCCCCATTCTTTGTTCAGAATCAGGGATGAAAGATCTCTGGGATTTCGCAGATTTCCGGGATTTTTCCTGTACCTACTGCAATCCCACAACGTATAGGCACGACTAATACTTTATTTTACGCTGCAGCACCATCAGCGTATACTAATATGTGGTGCAGACGCCACAGCACTATCAGCATATACTACTAATAAATGCTTCAAATGCCGCAGCACTATCAGCATATACTACTGATTCAAATGCTGCAGCACTATCAGCGTATACCAACATATATGAAACCTGACTTCCGGGAATTTTCCAGCGATTCCCTGACAGTGCTAAACCTATGGGAGAATATCCGCTTTTCCCCTTTTTTTTCCCCGGAGACTATTTTCATCCCTGCAGAATGCTGCTCGACTACATTGCCTCCTCCGACCCGTACACGTGGAAGGTGTGGCTGCTGGCGTTCGTGATGGGGTTCTTCGCCCTGTTTTCCTCCCTCATAAGGCACTTCGTCTTCTACGTCAGCACAAACGCCGGGTACGACGTGCGCAACCTGCTCAACGCCGTCGTGTGTCGCAAGGTTTGTTTGTTTGATTATTTAATACCTAGGTGCCACTATACAGACAAAGAAACTTATTTATTTTGGCCACAGCATTCGTCAGAGTTCAATATACCGTACATTGTTGGAAGGGAAGGTGAATGGCAGCAGAGGGAGAGGGAGACCAAGAACATCATGGTTTACAAATATTTCACAGTGGACAGGCTTGAATTATTCACAGTCTATCAGAACAGCACAACATCGGGACAAGTGGAGAACCATTGCATCCAACCCTCGACTAGAGGATGGAACTATTGATTGATTGAGGTCACAAATGCTGCGGTCGCCATACGGTGCTGCGGTCTGCGCTGTGTCTTGCGGTTTATGCAAATGTTACGGCGTTGCGGTCTGCGGTTTTTCTATTCATAAATCGTACGGTCACTGCAAGGCATAGGTCACCGTACGGTGCCTTACGTTTTCTTTGTGTCGCCGTACCACCGCAGACATATATGGTCCTACTTTTCCTCTCAAATTAATGCGGCTGTGATGAGTTCTTCCTGCTGGTAGTGCATCAGCCTTAAAGTTGCATAGTCCGATGGTCTTGAATTTCTGTATTTTTTCTGAGATAAATATATTAGATCGATCACTAGTATCTACTTTACATTAATTCAAAGTTACTTTGATTTTAAATGGTAAACCTTTGAGATATTTCGAGTGCAAACATGGAAAATTAGTTTTGCCCACAACCAACCAACTATCCGGCTGTAATCAGCTCTAAAATAATACTACCCAAAAAAAACCACCATTAGGCAGTAATATTAGGAATTGTAACATGAATGGTTAAATTAGCTGCAGCAGTAACAATAACACTAGATACAAGATTCACCCCGTACTGCTGCAGTAGCCACAGGAGGGGTGCATACCAACCCTATGTAAAAGCTGGCGAAAAAACGGGTCAAAGAATTGAGAGCCTAATTTCACAAACTAAGAAGCAACAATTATTCTTTACATCTGTTTTATTATTAGCCCGCTACTTTTGAGTTGAAAAATATAATATAATATCTAGTTTAATAAGATTTAAAAGTGAAATCGACGGCGTTCTGCGGCCACCATCTTGTCTTTTTGCATTCTCTCCAATTTCACCAAATCTGTGCCGATATAAGTAGCCATTTGATACTGGAGCCACAGTTTCTACTTCAGGTTCAATACTAAAGCTATTTTTGCCCGTATTTAGACTACGTTGACTTTCACCCGTGTACTACAAGTAGCGGGTGAATCTTTTATCTACAATAACACATGCCACAAACCAAAGACCCTATAATACTAAGACGGCTCACTCAGCCTGTACTGTGTAATCAAAATGATCAAACCCACCACTCGGTGCACTGGCTGTTCTTTTGGTTAAACAGGTGCTATATTATATGTATAAATGTATATATGAATGTGAACGATGTGTGATGATGGCGATGCTGATGATGATGCTGATGATGATGCGTATTTGTTCATAGCAATTTCATTTTGATGTGTATTCATACTTACCTATCTCACGTATAATATAATTGTATGTGTTTACATGTGAAACACCAACCAGCAGCTGGGCTGATCAAACCCACCACAAGGTGGCACTGCGAAATTTACATTACCATGGGAGAGATAGGGAGTGAGCCGTCTTAGTATTATAGGGTCTTTGCACAAACCCTTGTCCTGTTTGCTTCCACTTTAGGCACTCCTGCTAAGCAGCAATTCTAAACGAGTGAAGACGGTCGGTGAAATGGTGAACCTGTTGTCAGTCGATGGCCAGAAAGTCCAGGATTGCTTCATGTGGATTCAGGCGCTGCTGGATATCCCAGTCACTGCCGTCCTTACTTGCCTCCTAATGTGGCAATCAATTGGTTCGTATTAATTAAGAGCGCCCATTCTGGGTTATTTTCTTGAAGATTTATACTGCCTATCATGGATAAGTCTGAATAGACTTCTTTCCACCATTGGACAGTTGGTCGATAGAAAGTCCAAGCCAACACTTTTACCGACCCAAACAATCTTGTAACCTCCCACACCACATAGACATGGTATGAAGCAATTGGATTTTGATGATGCTGTAAGGTATACACTGCGATGGAAATCCACATTGGCAGAGGTGATGGCATGCCCGGAAAAATGCTAATTGCATGCAGTGGAGGTATAAAGTTTGGTTTATGTTATGTTTGTTTCCGGGAATCCTGGACGTGGAGAGGTTGGTAGATTAGTGAGTGAGTGAGTGAGTGAGTGAGTGAGTGAGTGAGTGAGTGAGTGTGTGACTTGGGGGTTTTACGCCATGTTGGCAACTCTCGCCATATTCAAGGCGAGATGTGTTTTTTTTGTGTGTTTTTTTTGGGGGGGGGGTAAAAAAAGAAATCTCGACTACTTCACTCAACAGAGAAGTAAAGAACAATCAGCTAATAATATTAACCCACCCACTCACCATTTACTAAGGAGTAGGTGAGTAGATACGCTTTCAAAATGGCCAATTATCACGCTTTCATGACGTCACTTAAAGTTGCATAGTCCGATGGCTTTAGAATTTTTGCATCATTTATTAGATAAATATATTAAGTTGACTATGATAACCTACTATTCATTATTCCGAAGTCATTTTGATGGAAAATGGCTAGTTTAGGAGCAATTTGAGCTGAAAGAACCCAAAATCATTTCGGCAAGCTTGTCAGAAGTCTTCTTGTTGTGGCCCAGATTCACATCTCGCAGTGGTCATGTGATGAGGAATGACCTATTACTGTGTAGGTAGTGTGGAACCTGACTAATGCCATATATGGTACTGGGAATGAGGATAGGACTAATATGGTCACGAGATTGACCTAATTGGTTAGTATTCTCCCTGCCTAATGGCTGTGTCAAAGTAGGTGCCCACAGGGATGGGGGTATTAAATTCACTGATTATTCTGTATATGCTGCCCCAAAGCCTTCGTTAATTCACCAGCACCTAAGTTGGATATATAAAATCAAATGTGAGTATGTGTTTTGGTTTTGAAAAAAATATGTTTCATCGGACCATGCAACTTTAACCATCTATCCCTCTACTGCCTGTGCTGACAGGCATGCACTACTTTCTGCCTGTCTCTTTGCGCTACTTTCTGCCTGTCTCTTTGCAGGCTGGAGTGCCGTGGGAGGTATTGTCGTTATTATTGTGGCAGTGATCTTCAATGGATTTTACTTTGGTCAAAAAGTAGCCCAAATTCAGGTATCCTTGCAGTAAATTAGATATATTACCTTAATCATCTTAAGTTATACTGATCCTACTGAATGTCTCACAACCTAGTTAGACAATAAACAAAGTTAACAACTTGCAATACCAGGCCAAAGACCCTATAATACTAAGACGGCTCACTCAGCCTGTACTGTGTAATCAAAATGATCAAACCCACCACTTGGTGCGCTGGCTGTTCTCCTGGTTAAACAGGTGCTATATTATATGTATAAATGTATATATGAATGTGAAAGATGTGTGATCATGGCGATGCTGATGATGATGTGTATTTGTTCATAGCAATTGCATATTGATGTGTATTCATACTTACCTATCTCATGTATAATATAATTGTATGTGTTTACATGTGAAACATCAACCAGCAGCTGGGCTGATCAAACCCACCACAAGGTGGCACTGCAAAATTTACATTACCATGAGAGAGATAGGGAGTGGGCCGTCTTAGTATTATAGGGTCTTTGACCAGGCATGATGGCCGAATGAGTTGAGCATCCACCTCCTGTTCTGGTAGATCGTGGGATTCGAACTGGTCAAGTCAAACCAATGACTTTAAAATTGATACTTGTCGCTATACCTAGCCTGGTGCTCGGCATTATTAGGATAGGGCAAGGAGCAGTGGAATGAGGAAGACCAATTGTCCACAATTGAAATTTCCCCTACTTAATCAACTAATTTACCTAAGAAATATATGTGGGTCGTTCTCTGAAGCTGGGTACCACATATTTGTTGTCCATGTTTCTATTCACATAATTAATTCTTTCTTTTTTTATTAGCTAGTCAAATAATCATTGTTGCCTCTGTATATTAAGTATGTTAGCAATGTTATATGCATGTATTCTATCCCACAAAATGTATCAAAAGAATGCTTATATGATTTTGTGCTAAAGTGAAAATCAGAAATTTTACACATTTAAATCAAAATTTGCATAAACTTTCTTTTTTTCAATTTTGTTTCAACTTTTCTTCTTGTAAGGCATACCTTTGTTTGCTTAACTGTAATCAATCAAATCTTTTTTTAATGTGTTGTGTATGTTAAAATGATGTTATAGATGTGTGCTTAATTTCCGTGTTGCATGGGACATTTTAACGTATTGCTTAATTTGTATCAAATCTAAATCAAAAAGTGAAATAGTTGTTTTTCAACTCAGACATATCGACAACATGTAAACCTTCATATGAGTATGGATTCTGTTATTATTTGGAATGTTTTCTGGCATTAATTGGAATGTTTTCACCTTTGGCTTCCATGTCACACCAGTTTCAGAGAACAACTTATATATAGGGCTACACAGACAACCATCCTTTGTCTGTGAATTATAGTTATGGCGCTTAGGCAAATAAAAATAAAATTGTCGATCGTCTCCGCCCCGTACCTAGAAATTCGCCTGGCCCTGAATTTTCTTTTTTTTGTAACCATTAAAAATGCGTCGGGCTAGCATCAATTTAACTTTTGTATAAATTTTTAAGTCATCAGTTTGACTCAGCCAGTTTGACTCAGCCAGTTTGACTCAGCCAGTTTGACTCAGCCAGTTTGAATCCCACAACCTACCAGAATGGGAGGCGGATGATCAACTCATTCGGCCATGCCGTCTGGTTACATATTACATCTACCTCCAAAATAAAGAATTAACATTTTTTTTAACCTGCCTGACCCTCATTTTTATTTCAAAAGGACAATCACCGATTTCTTTTAATATTTGGCCTTATAGACCACATCACGGTTCCGACTGCGCACGCGCTGAAAACGGCGTTGGGAGCAAAGCAAAGGCATACACCCATTGAGTTTGCCGATACGCGTAGGGCAAAACTGGCATTTTATTCAAAATAACTAGATATACATAACAATTTGGCATAAACATGGATGGAAGGATGCAATATAATAATATAATGAATATGTTTAAGACACAACTCTCCATAAACCATAGAATATAGATAAAAACATGAATAAAATAAATAAAACTGACTCTGGCTATGGCTCTAACACTAGTCTGAGTGCCTAGATTTTTCTAAATCTAAATGCACATCGCATAAGATCTGCTGGTTATATTGATGTAAATGCAATGCTGGATAAAACATTAATATCTTAATTTATTATATATATTTTTTTAGTTGGTATTCTATGTTTCAAACAAGAGCTGAGATGAGCTGAAACTAGCACATTTCATAGCTGCACCCAGTGTATTAGCATGTGTCATGTGCTTCTCAAGGCTTTGTTTTGCTCTGATGCATCCCACAATGCACCGCGCCGCTGGAACTGTGATGTAGTCTATTGCTGGAAGATGTGTGTGATTAGATAACATGTGGTCGAAAATTGTTGTCAAAGTATTCATGCTTAGCTTCATTTTGAGACAATTCAACACATTGACTAATTTTTTAATTCCCTCTTTTTTTCAGGAGAAGCAAATGATTCACAAAGATTCAAGGCTGAGAATTATCAACGAAATACTCAATGGAATAAAGGTATGTTTAGTTCACGACATTCAGATGAAGAATGGGTCCTTTACCTTCGATTTATCCCTTTTATTTAAATGAAATATTCCACTTAAATGTGGTTTTTAAATAGTTCCGTGATTTCGCGCGCAGTTGAAAATCCTACTATGACCGTCGTCATAGATAAGTATGGAACCATTTATTCAGTGTGTTGAACAATGACGACGGTCATCTGAAACATACAGTAATACAATGTATAAGTACTAGTACTATTTATTGCTAATGAACTTAGTGAGAACACAGTCATAACCCACTATAACCCAATATATTTCCATATAATTGTTAGTATAGCCTAAATTTCAATGGGATTGAATATAATATGAAATAATCATAATATACTAGTTTGCACTGACCTCTCAGGCAAGGAATCACAGAGACAGGTGGGCGTGGATAGGTTGGTGACATGAGGGAGCATAGGTGGTGTAATGGCTAACACACTGGCCCGAATTTGGGTTCGATTCCTGATCTAGGCGCAATATTTCCAATTTTCAACACCCCCCCACCCCCACATGACAATAATTTAAGAAATGACAATTGATTTCAAAACAATGCTGTTTTCCGTTAAAGGTTACTGAGAGTTTCATAATCCGATGATTTTGAGTTTCTGCCATTTTTCCGAGATATATATATATTAAATTAATTGTTATAATCTATTTGACTTTCATTTGGAGTAACCTTTACTCTAAATGCCTAACCTTTGAGATATTTGAAGTACAAAACATGGAATATTAATTTTAGCAAGCGCGCCAAAACTCGTTGACTCCATAGGCTTCTGCAGTAAAAAGTTCTATTAAATTAACTCAATATTCCCTTCTATGTGGGAACAAATGTTAATAACTGCATCAGTATCTATTCCAAGTTAGATACGTAGAATCAAATCTAGATAATTGTTTTGTTTTTTTAAATGTTCATGCTTCATCGGACTATGCAGCTCAAATAGATAATTGTTTTGGTTTTGAAATGTTGATGCTTCATCAGACTATGCAGCTCAAATCTAGATAATTGTTTTGGTTTTGAAATGTTGATGCTTCATCAGACTATGCAGCTCAAATAGATAATTGTTGTTTTTTTGGTGTTTTTGTGTGTGTTTCTTTGGTAAATATAGTTTATTCATCGAATAAAGTCTTTTGTCAGCGCCGTGGCACTGGTCTTCCAGCCATGTGACAATACAGTTATTTACAATATATGCAGCTAGCCCAAATCAGCTGAAATAACAATATCAAACATTCAAAGACTTACATATGGTATAGTTTGACAATTCACATACAAAAATAGCAGTTATATGTTGTATTCCTAGACACTTGATACATACATGTGTATTGAGTAGACCTTTACATTACGGAGTGGTTAGGTGCATAGTTTCCCTTCATAGGTTTGTATGCCTACTATGTTGTGGATTGCAAAACTATCATGTTGGAGTTAACATTTTGAGATGGAGTGAGTGTTAGTAGAATGGTTTGTTTATTCTGTTAGATAGAGTGTGGTTAGCTTATAGGGTTATGCTTAAAAGGTTAATACCTCAGGTGTGTTTTTTGACTACATGAAGTAGTTTGAGTAAGTAGGTTGTTAGTAATGATGGGATAAACAATGCTTGGAGGATTGTACGTTTCAGTCATTTAGTAGTCTAGTACAGACTTTATTAGTGTCTATGTTTATACAAAGACCCTATAATACCAAGACGGCTCACTCAGCCTGTACTGTGTAATCAAAATGATCAAACCCACCACTTGGTGCGCTGAAATGGTTTTGAAATGTTGATGCTTCATCGGCCTATGCAGCTCAAATCTAGATAATTGTTTTGGTTTTGAAATGTTGATGTTTCATCGAAGTATGCATCTTTAAACACAAATTAATACATTTCGTGACAAATTTACGTTTTAGATCTTGAAGCTGTATGGATGGGAGCCTTCGTTTATGATTCAGACAACCTCGTCACGTGACCAGGAAATCAAACACCTCAATATAATAACAGTGATGCTGGCTATGTCCAATTGTATGTGGTTCATCTTACCATACGGAGTAAGTATCGATTTGTGTATCCATAATATCTATATCACATGCTTCCTGAGAACAAACGAAGATCGATGTAAGTTGGTTATTCCGACCAGTCAGAACCAGTAGATGACAGGCAGGGCAGCCTGCTGGAATCAGCACAAACATCCAATTCCACACAAAATTGTCAGTCACTTTACTTACTTAGGCTGTTGTTCACATCAGCATTTAGCACTCAGTTTCAATAATAATAATAATAATAATAATAAAATATTGATTTCCAATTGGGGCACATGTTCTCTGATAAAGGGGTAATCTATATAGTATTCGCCCCTGTTTAACCCCACGTGACCGTTCTCATCTGGATCTGCTTTCTTTATTCCTTTCTTTGTCGAACAGGTGCCAGGAGAGACCGGGTTGAGTGTGAGACTTGGCAGGGAGGGGAGGCTGATCCATTGTCCGATGATAAAAAGCAATGTGCTCTAGAGTCGTCGTTAAATAAAACAACCTTTACTTTTTTTCAGATCTCACTGATGACGTTCGGGCTGTACGTGATGGTCATGCCGGGACACATGTTGGAGGCGGGCTCTGCCTTCGTCACTCTGACCTACATTAACTCTCTCCAATTTCCGCTCTCCTTACTTCCGCTTGGCGTGTCTTACACTGGGCAGGTCAGTCAACCATTGACAATGCCTTGAGTTTGATGGGACGCGCAGTGCAAAACCTTAGTTTTATTCAAAATTAATACAAATCAAGAACCCTAACCTTATAAATTGAATACAGTCTTTTTGGTAAAGATGTTTTCTATATGTGTACAAAGCGATTTGTTTCTAGGTGGTGTGCTTTAGAGATATATCACTTTTCCTGTATTTTCTGTATGAAGATTGCTCACGACCATTGACAATGCCTTGAGTTTGAGTCTATACGGGCCGTTGAAACTGACCGGGCGCTGAAACTGCGACACCTGTCGGTACATTCCCCGCGCTCCTCATCCCGCCTTCTCCACTGAGTAAAACCGGATGTGGTGACCCAAATTGGTAGAGCACAGGTTTCCCATGTGGAAGGTATGGCCGAATGAGTTAGAGCATCCATCTCGCGTGTTGGTAGATCGTGGGTTCGAATCCTGGTCAAGTCAAACCAATGACTTAAAAATTGATACTTGTCGCTTCCTAGCCAGACGCTCGGCATTATTATGATAGGGCAAGGAGCAGTGGGATGAGGAAAACCAGTCGTCTGCGACTGAAATTCCCCCTGTTTAAACAACTAATGTACAAAAAAAAAAGGTCGGGAGTTCGGTTCCCGGTCGAGTCAAACCAATGACTTACAAAATGTATACTTGTCGCTACCTAGCCTGGTGCTCGGCATTAATAGGATAGGGCAAGGACTGGTTAGCCATGGCAACCCCCGGGACGACCCCGGTGTAAAGATTTCTAGTTCCCCCCTGATTGAAGTTCCCCCAGGGGAACTTGAAAACATTTTCAAATTCATCCCATGGGAATTTGAAAACGTTTTCATTTTCCCTCCCTCGTTTTAACTTTCCCTCCCCCCATTTTTGGGGACTTTTCTTTATTTTTGTTATTTTTCATATTTTTTATGACAAACATAATAATACACAGAGAATATCATAATGGAAATTATTACAAGTACGACAAAACATATTTCACCCCAAATGACACAAAAACTCTCCAAGATGGCTAAGAAAAAATTTGTATGGGTCTGAATTTTTAAATGTTTTAACAAAAATTGTATACAATTTTAAATTCCCGGAGGGGGGAATTTGAAAATAGGGCGAGGAATCTGAAAACTGTTTTTAATTTCCCTCCCAGGAATCTGAAAACATTTTCAATTTCACCGTAGGGAAATTAAAAACGTTTTCAGATTCCTGGGGGTAACTTGGAAGGGGGAAATTGAAATCGTTACACCGGGACGACCTTGGGATGACCTCGAGATGACCTCGGTACGACCCCTGGACGACCCCACCACGTTAAAGTTGCCTAGACCGATGGTTTTGAGTTTCTGTCATTTTCTAAGAATAATGTATTAGGTTAATCATTACAATCTATCTTTGTTTAGTTTGATTTAAAATGACTAACTTCACAGATATTTCAAGTATAAACACGCCAAATTAATGTTGGCATGCTTGCCAAAACTCTGATCCTATAGGGACCAGAAGGAATGGCCGAATGAGTTAGAGCGTCCGTCTCCCGTGCTGGTAGATCATGGGGTCATGGTATAAAAACACGAGTGCTCTGCCGCTGTGAGCACCCTATGTAATTACAAAACTCTCCCCCTTCATTTCACCTGTGATGCAATCAGCCTAATCAATTTAACCATGTCTGGAAAGAGGAAGGAAGACCAGTCACACAGATGAACAGTGAATAAGTTGTGCTTTATTGGCAGCAACTCCTGTCATCCCCCTTACATGTGACCTAGCACCTGCACTCCTCATATACTGCCCACACTATGTCTCATTGTCACTCTAGCCTGTATACTGCAAAGCAGTGCCTACAGCCCATGGGACAGGAGTCCTATGGCTGTGTATACGCTCAATTGGAATAGCTGAATTTAGGTAGCATCAGACAGAGTGTCTGGGGTTCCTGCTCTAAAGTAGGTGTGTCTCACTCAAGAGCCAGGATGAGAGTCCTTTCTCTTCAGTGTGTCTGAAGCAGAAAATTGAATAATTACTTCTTTGAGACTAGTGTGTGGTCAGGATAGGCCAAGGGAGTCAGGTGACCGGACATTCCCCAGCCAGCCAATCAGACACTCCCCACAGACTGGGTGGGTGGCCACCCCCAGTAGGGGCTGTCACTCAAACCAGCTGCAGGTGGTGCACTCTATACATATGCAAATTAGGCAGGTGGGTCAGTCGGTGGTCCTGGGTGGACAGGATGTTGCATACAGTTACAGATATGTATATAGATATATATGGTAAAATTGTTCTTTTCCTCCAATTGTATTCTTTATGAACACATAGAGAAACATTTCAATAATCATGTACTGTTTCTTGCAAAGGAAATCTTTTCATTAACTCCAATCATCATATATAACATATAGTTTACATCACTCAGTATCATGTACAATGGGAGTGGGATTCTATTACTTTTAGTTTACATAACCTGATTCCCACTCCGGCATCCAAGAATAATAATGCTCTCTGCCAATATATAATTCTTAACCGAAAATCCGTATATTTTTACAATGGGTTCGAACCCTGGTCGAGTCAAACCAATGACTTAAAAATTGATACTTTTCGCTTCCTAGTCAGGCGCTCGGCATTATTAGGACAGGGCAAGGTCTGGTGTGCTCAGTGTCAGGATAATGTGACTGAGTGGGATACCATGGTCATGGTGCCGACGGAATGGTTTCCCAGTGGGACAGCACTATAAAGTCACCATGAGTGCGCACTGTCACAAGTCGGTACCCGTCCTGATATGACCTTAGATGTTGCTAGGATGTAAAACAACAACAAACTAAACTGATCCTATAGACTTCAGCACTAACATGTTTATTAAATTGACTTAGTATCCCCTTCTAAGTTCTATGTAGCAGCAAATATTTAATAAGTGCACCAATATCTGAGTTGGATGTGTAGGTTCTAATTTAAATAAATATATTGCTTTTGAAAATTTGATGCTTTCATCGGACTGTGCAACTATAAGAACTCTACTTGGTGTGCGTGCAAAGCGCGTCACCAGTGTCCGGTCTTGATAGCGTTGCATATTTTTGCAACCCAGGGGCTGGTGTCTCTGGGCAGGATCTCCGACTTTCTGCAGCTTGATGAGCTTCCTGCTGGTTCAGTCGAGAAGGATGACTCCATGACAGGTATCCATCCTGCTCATACTTTGAGAGCATTCGGTCCCTAACCTGACCAGATGGGATGGCTGACATTTAACATTTAAAAAATATTGTTATTCTTTTTGTGATGAATTTATTTAGCCTGTTCATAACGGATAAGTGTGTTAACACTTGTTTTCACCACTAGGCAGCGCTAGTCCAATTTGATTGAAATCTTTTTAATTTAGTTTTCGTAATAATTTAGGTTTTCTTGCTTCTTGTTTATGGCTTGTAACTGTTTGTAGATTGCAAACAGTTCAAAATCCAACTTTCACTATGCTTTGTGTTAATCCTTTTAAAAAATATCTGTTTTTCTAGGTTGCAATGAGTTGAGGGTCCATCTCCAGTTTTGGTAGATCATGGGATTCGAATCCACGGGTTCGAACCCAGGTCGAGTCAAAGCAATGACATAAAAATGTATACTTGCCGCTTCCTAGCCAGGCACTTGGCATTATTAGGATAGGGCAAGGACTGGTTGGCTCAGTGTCAGGATAATGTGACTGAGTGGGATATTGGGTCATGGTGCTGGCAGCCTGGTCTCCCAGTAGGGCAGCACTAGAAAGTCGCCATGAGTGTGCACTGTCACAAGTCGACACCGGTCCTGATAAGACCCTAGATGTTTCCAGGATGTAAAACTCCAACAACCAACCAACCGGTCCCTGACCTGTGTTCAGTTCTGTTGTCCTGCTGAATTTGTTACGTGTCAGCATTGAAATCCTTGTCTTCCAGTCACTGCATACATTTTACCGCATAAATTACGCAATATATATGGAAAGGAATAATAATAATAATAATAATAATAATATGAATATGAATATGAATATAATGTGACTGGTTATAAGGTAGGATTTTAGTCCGGGCTTAACGTTGCTGAGTCCTATGGTTTTTAGTTTCTGTCATTTTCTGAGATAAATAAATTAGTTTTATCTTTATAATCTACCTTAATTTAGTTTGAAGTAACTTTTATTTTAAATGGCTATCTTTTGAGATATTTATAGTGCAAACACACAATTTTTATTTAGGCAAACACGGCAAAATTCTGACACCATAGGGTTCTACAGTGGTCGCAATGCAAAGCATTGCGTTTGATGCGAGGAGAGGAAGAGACCCTCCCCCGCCCTGCGCTGTCGCGCTGCATTCTCACCTCGGCAGACGGCGCGGCGCGCCGCCACCTCCCCCGCCCTCCGCATCGCGCAGCGCTCACGCCTCACCCGACGCCGCTGCTCGCCACCTCTCGCCCTCCCCCGGGCCGGCAGCTTTCACACTCACCTGCTGTCGCCCCTCCCTCCTCCCCTTATAAGGTCGCCCCCCGGCCTCCCTCAGGCACTCGCCCTCCTGCCGTCTCCCAGCTCCCTCCTTTTTCAAGTCTTGGCTCCTCCACCTCGGACCTCTGCCCCAGCTCAGCCTCAGGATGCCTCAAGGAAAAGGACGTGGACGGAAGGGATCCCGGGCCGCCCCCCGCACCCCGGGGCCCTCTCCTGCACCCGGCCGGGGCGAGTCCCCGGCCTACGCCCCGGCGTCCCCCGCGGCGCCCTCAGGCCGCACCTCGGGCCCCGAGATGTCGACACTGCTGGAGGCACTCCAGCGCATCCAGCTCGACCATCAGCACTCCGCCGCCGAGGCGCGCCAGGCGACGGCCGACCTCCACGCCCGCATCGACTCCCTGGAGACCGGGGAGCCCCGCCCCGCACCGGAGATCCCCTCATCTGCCCCGAGGCGCCAGGCCGCCCCGACACCTCGGGCGCCTACCGCCACCACAGCCCGGCCCCCGCCACCGCCTCAGGCGCCCCTCCCCGGGGCCGCGCACCCGGAGTACGAGAGGTACCGTCATCTCTCCAGTCAAGCACCGCCAGCCACCTCGCCGGCCTACCACGAGGAGGCCATCCGCCACAGCCCCGCCTCCGCGGCCGACGCCGTCCGGGACATACTAGCATCCGCCGAGGCGCGCCACTCCGTGAGGCGCCAAGGGATCCCGGCCAACTATATCTTCCCCTCCGACCTGGTGAAACGAGGGGCCGAGAGGAAGCCGGTGAAGAGGGGGGAGGTGACGAAGGACGAGTATACCCTCGCCCTCCTCACCCTCATCGACCACCCCGACTTCCCCGCCCACTCCGCCCAGGGACTCCACCACCACCACCTAGCAGTCTGCCGGGATAACCTCGTTTACCCCTGGGCGACCGTCCGCCGGTACTCAGAGACCGTGCTTACCGCGATCGCGGACGGTCCCCTCCCCCAGGGCTGGCACGACCCGGTAGCGCTCAACCTCATGAGACTAGACTGCCTCGCCATGCCCGAGGACCAAGCCACCGCCGCCCCTGCCCGCCTACCCGACCCTCTCCACCGAGGCGCCCACCTCCCCCGACCCCAAGCCGACGCCCGCGCAACCTACGACAGGGACACCCACGGGGCCCCCTGCCCGGCCTGGAACCGCGCCCCCGCCTCGTGCGATCGGGCCCACGTCGGGGAGGCCCACGGTGAGGCGGGGGATAGGCGCCGCCACGTCTGCGCATACTGCGCCAATGTGAGGCGCCTCCTAACCATGCACAGCGAGGCCGACTGCATCACAAAACAAACCCGTGAGCGCCAGACCCCCCCCGCCACCTCGGCGGATTTTTGATCCGCCGGCCTCCCCCCGGCCGGCCCGGGGGGCCCCCTCCGGCGCCTCACCCTCACCACTGCCGACAGCCCCGCAACTCCCACCGACAACCTCCCAGCGACCACCGATCGCAGCGCCGCCCAGTCCCAGCCGGGGATCATCACCTCGGGCATCACGCCTCGGACCACATCCCAGCCCAGCCTCACGAGGAACCCTCTGCCGCCGACCCTCATGACACTGCCTTCAACAACATCCCCGCCCAGACCCCGACCACCACCCCACCCAGCCCTGAGGACTTCGCTGTCCCCCTGCTCGACCCTCGTCGGACCTCCTCACCGGATCCCGCCAAGGAGCGGGCCTCCTCATTTTTGGCCGCCCGCTCCCTGTCGACGCAGGCCCCGGACACTCGCCGCCCCGAGAGGGAGCCTGACCCCCGACGCGGCCCACCTCTCGGCCGGCCCACCCCACCTGCCCCGCCTCGGGCGCGCCGCGAGCCCTCTCCGCCTTTTGGTGGAGGGCTCCTCGGCACCCCCTCACTCCACTGACACTTGATCTCTGATTTTTCTCTTTACCCCGCTCCTCATGAGATTCCTTACTTTTATCAGATTATTCATTATTTACCTCTACTTTGTCCTCTTGTTACTCTGTATGCCCTGTATGCTCTGTCTGAGGTGAAAATAAACACGCTTTATTTCCACCCCCGCCTCCTCTCTTCCTTTTCGCGCATCGGTCGCAATGCGAAGCATTGCGTTTGATGCGAGGAGAGGAAGAGACCCTCCCCCGCCCCGCGCTGTCGCGCTGCATTCTCACCTCGGCAGACGGCGCGCCACGCCGCCACCTCCCCCGCCCTCCGCGTCGCGCAGCGCTCACGCCTCACCCGACGCCGCTGCTCGCCACCTCTCGCCCTCCCCCGGGCCGGCAGCTTTCACACTCACCTGCTGTCGCCCCTCCCTCCTCCCCTTATAGGTCGCCCCCCGGCCTCTCTCCCGCCTCAGGGCACTCGCCCTCCTGCCGTCTCCCAGCTCCTCCTTTTTCACCACCACTGCCTGCTCACTCCTCTACTTCTCTTTCAGCGGTGGAGGACTCCTCGGCACCCCCTCACTCCAACTGACTCTGCTGCCCCATGTTTTTCTCTTTACTCCGCTCCTCATGAGATTCCTTACTTTTATCAGATTATTCATTATTTACCTCTACTTTGTCCTCTTGTTACTCTGTATGCCCTGTATGCTCTGTCTGAGGCGAAAATAAACACGCTTTATTTCCACCCCCACCTCCTCTCTTCCTTTTCGCGCATCAACAGGTTCTATTAAATTGACCCAGTATTCCCTTCTATGTGGCGACACATGTTTATTTAATAAATGCACCCGTATCTAAGTTAGATATGTAGAATCAAATCTAGATAATTGTTTTGGCTTTTAAAATTTGATGTTTTCATCGGACTATGCAGCTTTAAGTCACATTCTGTTTGCAGACGCCGTGCAAGTAACTGATGCCTCCTTTTCCTGGGAGGGCAAGGATGGACGAGCTGTGTTGAACAAGTATGTTCTTTTTTTTAAAGTTGCATATTTTTATGGCATTGAGTCTCTGCAAGCTTTTTTAGATAACTATTTTAAAGAGCTTATTGTAATCTACCTTACTTTATTTTGGACTATCTATTAAAGGAGTAACTTAGAAAATGTTTTAAATGAAAAACATGCATGACTAATTAGTTTTGGTGTGCATGTCAAAATACTGGCCATAATAGACTTCAGCAGTAATAGACTCTATTAACTTTGAACTATCGTTTGCATTATCGGGTCATGGTGCTGGCGGCCTGGTTCCCCAGTGGGACAACACTATTAAGTCGCCATAAGTGTGCACTGTCGGTACCCTTCCTGTTATGACTTTAGATATTGTCAGGACGTAAAACTCCAACAACCAACCAGCAGTACTACTGGTAGCTTGGTTCCCCGCCACAGTCATGTAGACCTTGGGCTAGGCACAAAGCATTACGTCATTGGGACCAGTGTTCCTCCATGAGTGCACTCGTCTGCGACGGTGCCTTCAACCATTAAGCCCATATGCCATCATTTGTTGCTATATTGTGCAATAACTATGTGCATGCATCTCACTTTGAGAGGTTTATTTGAATCATCTATGTTTAGGAAATATAAATATCGATAAAGAAATAGATGTCAGGATGTGTATGTGTTATACGCTTAATGCCTTGATGGTTTATGCGCTTAATGCCTTGATGGTTCCGCCACAGAGCAGCGCATGCCACATGGAGGAACACCTACACTGGTCCCTCCCTACATGACTTCCATATCTGGTCCGATGATGTAATGCTTTCTGCCAAGCCTAAGGTCTACGTGACTCTGGCGGGGAATCAAGCTACCAGTAGTACTGCTGGTTGCTTGTTGGTGTTTTACGTCCTGACAATATCTAAGGTCATATCAGGACGGGTACCGACTAACGACAGTGTGCACATATGGTGACTTTTATAGTGCTGCCCCACTGGGAAATCAGGCCGCCGGCATCATGACCCGATATTCCACTCAGTCACATTACCCTGACACTGAGCTTGTCTCCACCTTCCAGGATAAACCTGCATATGAAACCCGGGGAGTTGGTGGCCATCGTCGGACACGTGGGCGCCGGCAAGTCCTCCTTGCTGTCGGCCATCTTAGGTGAACTTGCCAAGGTCAACGGGCAGATCAAGGTCAAAGTAAGTCGAAACACCTACCGGTAGGTGGTCAGAGAAACTGCCCAGGGAAACTGCATCAACCAATCACAGCCACGGGTTGGCCTCGCACTGCCACCTGGCGGGGAGTCGGCTACACAGTGCGAGGCACGACATGCTTCTCCACACACACATAGATGAGAATCCTCCGGATTTTTTATCTGCCCGATTTTGTCCGGATATGGTCAAAATTTGGGACCATTCCGGCTTCTCCAGTCACTTTAGAACTTCTGAAAATTCATCAAATATTTTCCTGATTTTTGTTGTCAGGCCATTCTAATCTATGCACAAATTTGTGGCCTAATAAAGTTGTTTGTTTGTTTTGGTTTTACATCCTAGCAACATAGATGGTCATATCAGGATGGGTAGCAACTTGTTACAGCGCACACCCATGGCGACTTTTATGCAGCTGCCCCACTGGGAAACCAGGCCATCGGCGCCATGACCTGATATCCCACAGAGTCAAATTATCCTGACACTGAGCTGACCAGTCTTTGTCCTAATCTTATCCTATTAATGCCGAGCGCCAGGCTAGGTAGCGACAAGTATCAAATTTGGAAGTCATTGGGTTGACTCGACCAGAAATCAAACTCCCAATCTTCCGCACAGGAAGCCTGCGCTCTACTGATTGGGCCATTGTATCCAGGCCTATTAAAGCAGCATGAAGGTTTTATTGGAGAATATATTTAACTGATAGCTAGTCAGATGCATATGTTTTTTCTTTCATTCTATTTAATTCAAAATGAAAATGTGACCGACGTTTTTTAATTTGTTGTTCTTCTTTTTTAAGTTGGAAAGTGATTGAAGAATAACATTTTGAACACCAATACACTTCCCAAAATTTGATCATACATATCTAACTTAGATATTGTAGTAGTCTGTACATGAGCCCCACTACCACGCGGTGGTGGCAGATACTACGCCGCACACCTACCCAGTTACACTGACCTGCACTAGGGAGCGGCACACTAGCCACCGGGCAGAGCCCCGACTGGGCTGCCCTCTACTGCATGTGGCTAGCACACACCCCCACTCACCTATAGAGGCGATGTGGGACCTGGCGAGTTAGGGGGTGGGTCAGTTGACTGTTGCTGCCACGGAGAGCGGATAGGTTTTGGTAATATACCAGTTGGAAGCGTACTGTACTAAATCTTGGCATTCTTCCATGAGTGCGTGGCAGTGTTGAAGACCGTGGGCCATCAAAATACCAATCGACTTATTACCCATCTGTTGCTGCATAAACAGCTGATAACATGGAATACCGAGTGAATTTAATAGATCCTGTTACTGCTGAAGCATTTGGTGTCAAGCATCTCGATGTGTATGCCAAAAGAAATTTAGTACGTTTTCACTTCAAATTTTAAAAGAAAATTGCCATTTATAATAAAAGTTACTATATGGTAGATTTTAATGACCAACCTAATATATTTATCAATAAAAAAACAAATATGGCAGAAACTCACAATTATTACTCATACTCTATTCTCATCCGCTACTGATTATGGTTAGGCTATAAGCCTGTATCAGGTTTGAGGCCTGTCCAACTGTGACTTAATGGGGTCATAAGCGTCAAATACTGGGTGTTTGCAATACTTATACTGCCTCTAAGGCTTATCCAGCCTTGCTTTGAAAGCATTCAGGGATGGTGCTTTGAAAGCATTCAGGGATGACTACCCAACTTTAATTAAATGAGAAATTACACAATCAGCATCATCTGTTAATATGTTTTTGTTTTAGGGCAATTTTGCATACGTGCCTCAACAAGCATGGATTCAAAATGACACCCTAAAAAACAACATTCTCTTCGGCAAGCCTCTATCCAACCGGAAGTACAAGAAGGTAATCCACGCATGCGCACTGACCCGTGACCTGGAGGTTCTACCGGCAGGAGACTCTACAGAGATAGGGGAAAAGGTGAGGAGGATTTGTTTGTCTTTGTTTTGTTGGAGCTTTACATCCTGGCAACATGTAAGGTCATATCAGGACGGGTACCGACTTGGGGTAGTGCGATTATATTTTTTAATTGATGTTTTTATCGGACTCTGCAACTTGAATTATTTGATTGTGCTGACCAGATTAATTTAAGCGGCTCGTGTAATTTGTGAAGGCGGGCTTATAAAGCTAAGATTCCTTCTACGCGGTATGCGGCATGTGGTATGCGGTATGCGAATGGGAGGATTCCTTCTCTGCGGTATGCGGCATGCGGCATACTACTGACTATATTTAAAAAATAAAAATAAACAAGTATACTCCATACTGCACTGTATATGGCCTAATATGGCATATATATATATGTAACTCTTGGTACGTCACATGGAGGTTCCTACCTTTATAATTACCAAATTATAGATAAGTATTCATATTTATGTGGCTATGGTAGCATTTTTACAAACCCGTAACCCAACCACCACCACTACCATATGTTTCCCCTCTGCACCCTTGTGTGTGTCCATTCCGTAATGCTCAGTCGCCTCTCCTCGTCTAAACCTAATGGACAAGTGCGAATGACATTTCTATTCGCACACCGCGTGCCGCATGCCGCACCGATCGCTACAGGTACTGATCGAGTTGTCGCATTCGCATTTGCATTCGCATACCGCGTGTAAGGGATGTAGTCCATTGACTTCAAGGCGTTTCGATTTTTTGTCGCATTCGCATACCGCGTGTAAGGAATCTTAGCTTTAGAGTAGACTACTAAGTAGGCCCCCTACTATGCATACTGGCTCTACATAATTTGTGTTCTGGTATGCCCTTGTATGATGCTAGGGCAGTAACCTGTCAGGCGGACAGAAGCAGAGGGTGTCGTTGGCACGCGCCGTGTACCAACAGGAGGACATCTACCTGCTGGATGACCCGCTGTCGGCAGTCGATGCGCATGTCGGCAAGCACATCTTCGAGAAGGTCATCGGCAAGAAGGGACTCCTCAAACATAAAGTAAGGCATTCCGTTAAATGTCAGTGTTGCCAACTGTCACGAAATTCCCGTGAGAGTCACTGAAATTGAAGGTTCTGATCAGTTACCTCATGAGTCACAGATCGAGATTGTTTTGCTCACTATTTTTGCTTTTTTTCTAATTGATATCCTCTACTACCGTGTATTTTTGATTAAATACAAGTAAATATCATGTTTTACATATGCTAATATATCAGCCGATATCCCCTTGGAAATACCTTACTTTAGTTTGAAGTAACTTTTATTTTAAATGGCTAACTTTTGAGATATTTGAAGTCCAAACTTGTCAAATTAGTTTTGGCAAGCATGCCAAAAGTCTGACAACATAGGCCTTAGCAGTAACAAGTTCTGTTAAATTGCCTCAGTATTCCCTTCCCTGTAACAACAAATGCTTAATAAATGCATTATATCTAAGTTAGATGTGTAAAGTCAATTCCAGACAATTGTTTTGGTTTTGAAAATTTGATGCTTCTTCTGACTATGCAGCTTTAAGTATTTGGTGCTACATAGAAGGGCATACAAAAGCAATTTCTTTTTTTTAACACCTTTATGCTGAAGCCTGTGAGGTCAGAGTTTTGGCAAGCATGCCAAAATTAATTTGGCATGTTTACACTTAAAATATCTCCGAGGTTAGTCCTTTTAAAACAAGTAATGTAACGTAGATTATAACAATCAACCTCATAGATTTATCTCAGAAAATGACGGAAAACTTAAAACCATCGGACTATGCAACTTTAAAGCTGCATAGTCCGATGAAACATCAAATTTACAAATCCAAAATAATGATATATTTGACTACATATCTAACTTAGATCAGAGAGCGTGTATATAAACAGATGAGAGGGACAACTCCCATACTAGACCGTGTAACAGCTGCCGACTGTGGCGCTCCAAGTGGTGGTTGTTGAACAGTATATGACACAGCTGTCAAACTCAAGGCATTCAATGGCCGTGAGCAATCTTCGTACAGAAAAAGTGAAATATCTCTAAAACCACATGACCTAGACACAAACCGCTTGGAACACATATAGAAAACATATTTAACGATGAGACTATATTAAATTCATATGGCTAGGGTTCTGTATTTCTATTAATTTTGAATAAAATACACGTTTTGCACTGCACGTACGGCAAACTCAAGGCATTGTCAATGGCGGTGAGCAATCTTCATACAGAAAAAGTGAAATATCTCTAAAACCACATGACCTAGACACAAACCGCTTGGAACACATATAGAAAACATGTTTACCAAAAGGATTATATTAAATTGATAAGGTTAGGCTTCTGCATTTCTATTAATTTTGAATAAAAACAAATGTTTTGCACTGCACGTACCGGCAAACTCAAAGCTTGTTCAACACTAACCGCCAGGAACGCCACTGTAGCCTGTGTTACCGATTTTCGCGAGAGTTGTCCCTCTCATCTGTTTATATACACGCTCTCTGCTTAGATATTGAAGCACTTATCAAGCATTTGTTTCCACATAGAAAGGAATACTGAGGCAATTTAATAGAACCTGTTATTACTGAAGCCTATGGTGGCAGAGTTTTGGCGTGCTTGCCAAAACTAATTTTACATGTTTTAATTTCAAATATCTAAAAACGTAGCCATTTAAAATAAAAGTTACCTCAAACTAAAATAAGGTAGATTATGACAGTCAATTTAATATATTTATCTCAGAAAAATTACCCAAACTCAAATCCATTGGACTATGCAACTTTAAAATTAAGGATTCACGGGAATTCATGTCCACAGACGCGAATCCTGGTCACCCACTCCATCACTTTCCTGCCACACGTTGACAAGATCGTTGTTCTGAACGCGGGTCACGTGACTGAAATTGGCCAATACGAGGAGTTGTTACAGAACAACGGGGCATTCGCTGATTACCTCAGGACTTATCTGGTAGAAGAAACTAACCAAGGAGACTCTTCAGACCCAGGTAGGTTCAACGTAGATATTTTGTGGTTTGGTTAATATTTTGTTTTGTTTTGTTATTGTTAGAATAATAAGAAGTGAGACGTAGCTCAGGCGATAGAGTGTCCACCTGTGAAGGTGTCGGTCATCCGATCGATCCTGCTCAGTGGACCCATTTTCAGTTTGGGCTGTTTTCCATTCCAGCCAGTGGTCCACAACTGGTTCATGAAAGGCTGTGGTATGTGCTGTCCTATCTGTGGGAAAGTGCATATAAAAGACCCCTTGCTGCTTATTGGAAAGAATAGCCTATGTGGTGGCAGTGGGTTTGCTCGAAATAAATATGTCAGAATGACCATATGTTTGACGTCCAATAGCCAATGATACAATAACAAAAAAATCAATGTGCGATAGAGGCATTGTTAAATAAAACAAGCTTTACTTTGTTAGAATAATAGTGCTTATGGGTACCGACTTGTGACAGTGCGCACTCGTGGCGACTTTATAGTGCTGCCTCACTGGGAAATCAGGCTGTCGGTACCATGACCCGATATCCTACTCAGTCACATTATCCTGACATGGAGCTAAACCGGTCCTTGCCCTATCCTATTATGGCTGAGCATCAGGCTAAGAAGCGACAAGTATCAATGTCGTAAGTCATTGGTTTGACTTGACCGGGAATTGAAGTCCCGGTCTCCCACACAGCAGGCCTGCGCTCTACCAATTCGGCCAGCGTGTCGGGTGAGGCCCATATGAAGACAGCCATGAATTAAAGACGTAGTAAAAGGGTGTTTCTGCTGTAGAATACGTGGAACTTCGTCACCAACTGTCAGTCCTGTCTGGGACGGAGAGTGAGGGAACACTGCTCGCACATCACAGCCTTCGGTAAGCAAGACAGCAACTAGATAAAGGATACACCCCATACTTGCAGTACGGGTGAAAAAATAACCCATTAGAACAAGTTGCAAAAGACTGAATAAATGAAATCAGCACATAAATTCTTAATTTATATTAAGAAGCAAAATGTATTCTTCATATAAATCTTCATATTTACCTGCTACTTTTGAGTTGTGAGTATCTTCCTGACATTTGCACAGTAACCACACACATGGGCGAGCTTTTGGGCATCCAAGCCGTGCGACTCTCCATTTGCTGCCTTGTCGCATGTTCCAGGGTTTTTATTCCAGGCTGGGCAGGGCGTGCCCATCGCTGCCTTGTCATAGAGGTTGCGGGGGTCAGCTCGCATTTTGCTGTTGCTTCCCGTGCTGATGGTCGGCCGAGGTTATGTCCAGCCTTAGTGATAATCTCAATTCGTACGGCATTTATGGTGGCCGCATCCTTCCAGCCATCGGGGAGGTGTCTGTCCCCTATCCTGGTGAAGATCTCCTCGGAGTAGCATCTGACGACTGGCCAGGACAGGGTACAGTTATCCTGGACAACCATCTCTTGGTGGCGGGAGAGGGCTTCCAGGGCGCTTGCTGGGAAAGCGTGCTGGTACTCGAGATGCTTTAGGGCCAGCGTATACTCTTCTCGGGTCGCCTCCCCTTTCTTAATTGATTTGCCTTCATCCTAGATCGTAGGGAAAATAGATATTTTGGGGAAATACCTTTCTTTCTGGTGTTTGGCTTGCTGTCTGCCGCGGCGACTATCAACCGTACCGCTTCCTCGGCCGTAGAGTGGGCCCCCTGCTGTATGCGTCGTCCCAAGACCGGTGTTGTCGGCGTCCTGTAGTGTCGCAGCCGGGGGAGCGGCTGCGGCCCTATTGGGTCCTCCGGTGTGTCCGCGATCGGCGCTCGCTTCGGTTTTGGGGTGAGGGTGACGGTGAGGGTGAGGACCAAAGGCTCACCCGGTTTGCATGTCGCACGTCTTGGCTTGCTTGGGAGCTGGCGCGACCTCTACATGTTATCGCCATCGGAGACGTTGGCATCCTGGCGCAGTGGGGGTGGTGCCGGTCTGTTGATATGGGCCGGTGGCGTGTCGGTGGCGTGAGGGGTGCGGATGGAGAACGAGTGGCTTTGTGGTGGTGTATGTTGACAGTAGTGGCCACCAGGGCGGTGGTGGCTTCCACAAGCACCTTGCTCTGCTCTGCCATTTTTTTAAGTTGTTGCGCAGCACAGATCTCATCGCATCGCTTCTCGATTGTGTTGATGGATGCCTGCATCTTTATCATGCCGTTGGCTTGCTTCGCTTTTGCCGACGGCTTCTTCGCGCGGGCGGATTGTCTCGGAGGTGGCGATGCCGCGGGCGCGCGGTTCGCCCTGCCATCTTGCGACGTGAATGAGTCGCTCGGGTCGGCTTCAAACCTTGCTATTGTCCTTTTTGTGACGCACTTCGCCGGTCAACCTTTGGGATATGTGACTCGCGTGCCCGATGCGTGTTGCTTTTTGACGTGAGTGCCTTTTTTAACTGTATGTAGCTTTGTGACGTGGGTATACTTGGGTGGAGATGGAGGTGCCGGTGTGATAAAGAATAGGCTTTGAAATCGGACCCCGAATGCAGGTCAGGAGGGTAGGAGAGGAGGAGGTGGGGGAGTGCGCATGCGCCGCTTGGTGATGTGAGCGTCTCAGGCTTCCTCCGCCAGATCAACCACAATTCGGAATTATGGGCTGATTCTCAGTACCTCCAGGTTGGCAACAGTAGACTTATTCTGGTGTCGGCTACAGGTAGTCAACATGTCTATAGGCCTATATCCTGGGCCGCGTTCAACTTGGCGCCCCGGAGGTGCCTTGGAAAAATTCCAAATGCCACGCTACTCTGAACGGCGTTTTAGCAGTTGGGTGCCTCGAAAATGGCGGCCTCCATGACGTGCACTTCCCTGCTGCTCGGTGCGCATGTGCAACCGATTGTTCGTTTTCGCCTCCTAATCAAAAAGCGTGATGTCTCGGAGATGACTCTGAGGCACATGGTGAACGCTAATTGGCCAAAAAGGACGTCGCGGAGACGTCTCAGAGTCGACTCTGAGGCATATCCCGAACGCAGCCCTGGTCTCTGTGATAGCATTGTGTGAATACCGGATTTCCGCTTCAGGCAGAGAAGGGTCCACAGCGAGGAAAGGAGCAAAAACGGGTGACCACTGGGTCACATTGCATGAGCATACCCTTGCAGGAATAGTTTCCCATTCTTTTAAGTCCTGATATTGTGTGATTTAAAGAAAAGTTGATGTAGATAAATTAAAAATATACTTCAAGCACTTTAATCTGTGCAAAAGATACATATATATGTGTTACTATGTCTGAACAAGAAACTACTAAATAAATAATGGGATCTTTCCATAATTTGAGCCAATCAGACCTGTTCTTTTCGATTGCAAATGGCCACCCCTTATGGGGGCCGCCATTTGCAATAAAAACGAATGGCTCTGATTGGCTGACACTGAGAACGGTTATCAGCCAATCAGAGCTGTTCTTTTTTATTGCAAATGGCTGCCTCCATGGAGGTGGCCATTTGCAATAGAAAAGAACAGCTCTGATTGGCTGACACTGAGTTCTCGCGAGAACGAGAAGAGGAAAGTCCATTTCCGGCAAGTTCAAATGGGCTCAAACGAGTTCAACTGTGGCTGGTTGGGTCGCTCCGTATAGCGCTGAATATGCTTATGTTCAGGCAACGCCGACTACAACCGGAAATGCGTGCAGCCAGGTCCACTCCTCACGTGGACTCCCTGTCAACCAAGACCGACCAGGACTCACGCCTCATGTGTGAAGAGCTGTCGAAGGAAGGGCGGGTGAGAAATCTAACAAACTCTAATTGACAAAAAATTAAGATACTACCTATTGATTGGCCAACACACATTTCCACTTTTTTTTATACCTCAGTCACACTACTGCTTGTGACCGCTTGCAACCACTTTGTGACCACAAAAAAAGGGTTGGTCGCAAAGAGATCGCAGAGTGGTCAGAAAATAGTCCTCGGTGGTCACCGACTCACCTCCTTGTGACCATTTTGATCACTAAGTGGTTGCAGCTACAGCACTAAAAACCTCTTTGCGACCAAAATGGTCGCCTGGAAGTTGGCGACCATTTTCATAGGTTGCTTTGGTTGCAAGCTAATAAAGGTATTTTTTCAGCGCCAAGGCATTGGTCTTCGGGCCATATTGCGCTACATTCATTCACACATATATAATATAGTCTAAAATCAACAAAACTTTGCTACAAAGGAAAAGAAGGATAGTGTTGTCTGCCAACACCATAGACAGATAACAGGGTGTACATTTAATATTTTCAGTGTCAAGGTCAGGGTAACTTTGTACTAATATACATGATGAATATGGAAGTTATTCCGTTTGTAGAATTTGACGGAGATTAAATCCTATGATTCAATACAGATTTGATATAAAGTATAATATGGTCTTTTGTATGGCTTCCTTGTGTTATGTTTACAACTAGTTCAGTGAAGCCCTTTGGAAGACATAGTAAAATTAGTATGCATGTATGTTCAAGTGTTAGTAGATGTTCTTCATGTTGTAGATGAACCCTCGTGTGATCTTGGCCTACATCCAGGCTGGAGGGTTTTCCTTCTTCATTGCTGTCGTCGTCTCCTTAATCATGTTCGCGTTATCACAAGTGCTAACTACGATGTGGCTGAGTAAGGTGAGCCTACCATTTTTTCACATTAGTCAGTTTATTATGATGGATAGTGCAATAAATATTTGGTTGGTTGTTGGAATTTTACATCCTGGCAACATCTAAGTTCATATCAGGACGGGTACCAACTTGTGACAGTGTGCACTTATGGTGACCTTATAGTGCTGCCCCACCTGGAAATCATACTGCCAGCACCATCACCCGATATCCCACTCAGTCACTTTATCCTGACACTGAGCTAATCACTCCTTGCCCTATCCTATTAATGCTGAGTGCCAAGCTAGGAAGCGACAAGTATCAATTTTGTAAGTCATTGGTTTGACTTGACCGGGAATCGAAGTCCCGATATCCCACACAGGAGGCCTGTGCTCTACCGATTCAGTCACTGCATCTGGTGCATTAAATATTAAGTTTAGTCAATTTTCATTTCATTTGTGCACAAAACAATGAAGTGGCGTTCATGTTAAATTTTAATCTACGATATGACATATTTGTATGTCACTTTGGAAGCATCGGTTATCATCAGATTACCGAAGTTAAGCAACATTGGTCTTATCAGTAGGTCTCCTTGGACTGATAATACATGATGGACATGATGCTACAGGCTTATATATATGCGGTCTATAATCTATTATGGGAATATAGATTAGGCTCTACTGCGTGCCATCAGCTAGCTGTGTAGTTCCAGATTTGGCCACACCGATCAAATGAGTAGTAGTACCCTAAGTGCCAATTACACTACAGCTTGCGACCACTTTAGACCAAAGAATCTACCTCCTTGCGACTAAAGCAATGGTCGCTGACCTCTGGGCGACCATTTTGGTCGCAAAGAGGTTTTTAGTGCAGGAGCTGGAACCCACTTGCGACCAAAATGGTCACAAGGAGGTCAGCGACCACTTAGGACCACTTTGTAACCACTTGTAGCCATTTTTCGACCACCCCTTTTTGTGGTCGCAAGCAGTAGGGTGACTCGATGTAGACATGGACTTGCTACTAGAGATGTTAGTTGGCAGCTCTATCAAAGAGTACCTTTACTCACACCGGGCGCGGTGGCCGAATCAGTAGAGATCAGGCCTCACCTGCGGGAGATCGGCACTTCAATTTCCAGTCAAGTCAAACCAATGACTTACAAAATTGATACTTGTCGTTTCCTAGCTTGGTGCTCAGCATTACTAGCATGGGCAAGGTCTGGGTAGCTCAGTGTCAGGATAATGTGACTGAATGGGATATCGGGTCATGGTGCGCATAACCTGATTTCCCACTGGGACATCACTATAAATCGACATTAGTGCACACTGTCACAAGTCGGTGCCCATCCTGATATGACCTTAGATGTTGCCAGGATGTAAAACTCCAACAACCAACCAACCTTTACCTACAAATGATGGTTGTACCGCTCGTATTGACGACCCCGCACTGTGCAGCAAAGAATCTCACTCGGTCTACGTGGAGCAATGGCATCTTCTCAAGACTTGAGCCCCGTTCACACATGGGCCTTTAGTCACCTCAACTGGTCCACCTCATCTATGTCGACTCAGATCGCGCGTGTGAACGCTCCTCTGAGGCGAATTAGGGCTGAGTCGACTCAACTAGTTCACCTCAAGTAAACCGCTTCGCGAGGTGGATTGGTGCCTTAGCCTGAGACCTCAACTAAAACACAAGTGGTTTAGTTGAGGTGAATTAAGCATGTCGATGTATCTAAGTATGCATGTGTGTATGTATGTATGTGTGTGTATGCATGTTTGTATGTGTGTATGTATGTGTATGTATGTACATGTGCATGTATGTGTGTATGTATGTAGGTTTGTATGTATGTATATTTGTTGTAAGTATGCATGTTTGTTTGTATATTTGGTTGTTTGTTTGTATGTATGTGTGTATGTGTGTATGTATGCATATTTATGTATTTATGTATGCACATATGTATGTATGAAACATGAGGCTACAAGTCGCCAATCTGAGCCGTTTTAACATCCGGGTGTGAACGCGACACACTTTCAAAACTCGGTATGCGTGAACGCGCCGCTAGTTCGACTCAGTTAGTTCTCTTCATGTAAGTCGGCCTAACGTTGTACGTGTGACCACGGCTTAAGTGACCATTTACCGCAGCACACTCAAACCAACCCTGGGTACCGAGACGTAGCTCAGGCGGTAGAGTGTCCAGGTATGAAGCTGGCGATCATCCGATCGATCCTTCTCAGTGGCCTGCAGTGTGTAGGCCTATTATTTTCCATTCCAACCTGTGGCCCACAACTGCTTCATCAAAGGCTGTTGTATGTGCTGTCCTGTCTGTGGGAAAATGCATATAAAAGACCCCTTGCTGCTTATCGGAAACAATAGCCTATGTGGCCTCCAAAGAAATATGTCAGAATGACCATACATCTTTGATGTCCAATAGCCGATGATACGAAAAATCAATGCGCTCTAGAGGCGTCTTTAAATAAAACAAGTATTACTTTTTTACTCAAACCAACCACCATAACACGAAGGCATTTATTTGAGTTGCAGTGGACGAGTGATACCGGCATCAATGGCTCCGTCACAACAGAGCTCGCCAGCTACCGGCTGGGTGTCTATGGAGGTCTGGGAGTCTTTCAAGGTAGATAACCAGATATATTAGATATTGAGTTTCTCTTGAAGATGTATTTGAGGTATAAGAATTATACAAATATAAATTTGTGGAGGAATAGTTAAGCGTTCCTGATTAATCTGATATTTATTAATATATTACTTCGATGTTTACCCGATTTATTATTATTATTTATTACTATTCTATTTCGAATCCCTTTCCCCTCCTGTTCCGGCATTCCGGCTGGACGATCCTCGTCCTCGTCCGCCGCGTCACGGGTGAACAGACTGCCTGTAGCCCACAGTCCTTTCCGAAAAAAATTTGTTATTACTATGGTATGGGCATTTTTCTGTGCCAGAGGCAAGTAAAACTCTCTCAACCCAGTAGTGTCTAATGTTGTCTTTCCCTAGCCACTATTTACACCGCCTATCAAGGATAAGTCTGAATGTTTTCACCATTAGACAGTTTATCGATAGAAAGCTCAAGCCTACACTTTTACCAACCCAATGGATTCTTTACCTCCCACACCACATAGACATGGTATGAAAGCAACTGGCCTTTGATGACGCTGTAAGTTATATAAAACGGTGGAAATCCAAATTGGCAGAGGTGATGGCATGAGGAACTGAACTACCGACCTTCAGATTAGGAGTCTGAGCTAGAAAAAAGTCAGACACTCTAACCACTCTGCCACAGAAAACACCACAGTTGCATATTTTAGAATCGATAACCAGAACAGCTTTTACAGTTGCACAGTCCGATGGTTTTGAGGTATTTATTTTAAATTCTGAGATAAATATATGAGGTTACAATCTACATTACTATAATTTGAAGTACCTTTGATTTAAAATTACTAATTTGTGATATATTTAAAATATCAACAAGCAAAATAAATTTTAGCATGCTTGTCAAAACCCTGATCCCATAGGCTTTAGCAGTAAGAGGTTCTATTAAATTGACGTAGTGAACCTTCTATGTAGAAACAAATGCTCAATAAGTGCACCAATATCTAAGTTGGATATGTAGGTTAAGATCTGGATAAATGTATTGCTTTTGAAAATTTGATGCTTTTATCGGACCATGCAACTTTAACACATAAAGAAAAGGTTTGCTTCCAGCTTTCCAGTGATGGAGGCAGTAAATTAGTGGTGGGGGGGAACAATAAAAAAAACAATAACACTGCTCATTCTTCCTTATTATTATTGTTATTATTATTATTGTTATTATTATCGTTGTTTTTATTATTGTTATTATTGTTGTTGGTATTATTGTTAGTATTGTTGTTATCATTGTTGTTATTATTGTTATTGTCGTTATTATTGTTATTATTATTTTATTGTTACATAATTCTTTTAAATTTTAAGTAGTTTTATTTTCAGTAAATTTCTTCATAATGTAATCGTGCATATTCCCCGGAAATGTTAAAAGTGTTTATTTTATTTGTGGCTTGACCTTTATCTCGATGTGACGTCACTCATGTGCTGTGCTTGACCTGTTCTCTTCATGTGACATGACTAGACTGGATGGCCGAATGAGTTAGAGCGTCCGTCTCCCGTGTTGGTAGATCATGGGATCGTTGGTTCGAACCCTGGTCGAGTCAAACCAATGACTTAAAAATGTATACTTGTTGCTTCCTAGCCTTGCACTCGGCATTATTAGGATAGGGCAAGGACTGGTTGGCTCAGTGTCAGGATAATGTGACTGAGTGGGATATCAGATCATGGTGCTGGCAGCCTGGTCTTCCAGTGGGGCAGCACTATGAAGTCACCATGAGTGCGCACTGTCACAAGTCGGTGCCCATCCTGATATGACTTTAGATGTTGCTAGGACGTAAAACAAGAACAACAACAGCACCATGTGACCTCCCCACACACTATGCTAGACATGTTCTCTCAATGTGACCTCCCCGCACACTATGCTTGACCTGTTCTCTCAATGTAACCTCCCCACACCCTGTGCTTGACATGTTCTCTCAATGTAACCTCCCCACCCCCTATACTTGAACTGCTCTCTCAATGTGACCTCCCCACACCCTGTGCTTGACCTGTCCGCTGTGTGACCTCGCTGACCTCCTCCTGTGGCTCCTCCAGTGGTGAGCGCAATGCTGATGATGGGGATGACAGCCTTGGGGTGCACTGCGGCCTCCAGGACCCTGCATGCCAACATGCTGCTGCGCGTCATGAGGGCACCCATGGCCTTCTTTGACACCACTCCCATAGGCAGGGTCATGAACAGGTACCAATCAGACGGGATGGCCCAATGAGTTGAGCGTCCATCTACCGCTATGGTAGATCGCTGGACGCTGGTCGAGTCAAACCAAAGACGTAACAATTTGTACTTGTCGCTTTGTACCCAGGCGCTCAGCATTATTAAGATAGGACAAGGACTGGTTGGCTCTGTGTCAGGATAATGTGACTGAGTTGGATATCAGGTCATGGTGCTGCTGGCCTGGTCTCCCAGTGGGGCAGCATTATTAAGTCGCCATGAGTGCGCACTGTCACAAGTCAGTACCCATCCTGATATGACTGTAGATGTTGCTAGGATGTAAAACAACAAACAAACAAATATTAGACTTTAAGGCCGAAGTCAGGCAATGAAAAGAGCCCATGGCAGCACTTTGACACCCTTGTTTATGGTCTATCCCGTTGAAAACACCAGTTTCGGTCTGATCACTGAAGTCAAGCAATGCTGAACCCCGCCAATACCAGTGTGGGTCACCACCTGATAATATGAGGTGCCATAGACTCGATGCAAAACACTTGGCTTGGCTTGCTCTGACCTCATAAGCGTTTGCAGTAACGGGTTATATTAATTAAATTAACTCAGTATTCCCTTCTATAGTTCTATGCGGCGACAAATGTTTAAAAAGTGCATCTGTATTTAAATTAAATGTAGAGAATCAAATCTAGATAATTATTTTGGTTTTGAAAATATGATGCTTCGTCGGACTATGCAGCTTTAATGATTAAATATGTTCCGTGTTAATTTTTAGATTTTGCAAGGATATGGACTTTGTTGATTCGAGTATCCCCATTTTCCTGATGATGTGGCTCTCCGCGGTGACTACGATGATATGTGCCATGGTTCTCATCGCCTATACCACCCCGATCTTCCTGCTGCTTGTGGCAGTGCTGGCTGGACCGTACATCTTCATGATGGTGAGATCCCCTCCCCCCTTCTATCTCTCCCCCCCCCCCTAGCCATGCACTATAAACTCAGTCTTTTTTCTTTTTTTTCTTTCTTTTTTTTCTTGAAGATTTATATTGCCTATCATGAATAAGTTTGAATACCGTATACGTCCCAATAGAAGAACGCTACCCAATAGAAGCACACCCCCCATTTCAAGATTAAAAGCGCGCACAAATTTACGATCATATTCAGACTGAATGCACATAAAATAAGATAATCTCACTTTATTTCAGAGGCACGATAAAAACAAATCCATGAAATTCTTTAACTTTGAATAGATGCGCATCCATCTGTCTGCACTTGCACAGTGCGCATCAATTGGGACATATACAGAGTCATGTTTTCACCATTAGACAGTAACTGTTGGTTGATAGAAAGCCCGACCATACACTTTTACTGACCCGAGAGATATTTTAACCTCCCACACCACATAGACATGGTATGAGGGAAACTGGCCTTTGATACACAGTGGTGGAAATCCAAATTGGCAGAGGTGATGGCATGGGGAATCGAACCACCAACTTTCAGATTAGGAGTGTGACCTAGAAAGAAAGTCAGACACTCTAACCACTCTGCCACAGAGAACACCATGTCGCCACCATGGATTTCCGACAGTTCGCGCGGCAAACCTCTATGTACAAATTAGGGTTTGGGCCACTGGTGGCGCCACTGGTGCCAGGATGTAAGGGACGGAGCAAATACAATGCGAATAGTAATTCGTAATAATGGATAATAAATGAATAATAATAATAAATTACCTTGTGCGCCTTTATACTTGTGTAATGCTTATACATCATATATATATATATATATATATATGTTATGCATAAAGTACTTATGTGTATATTATGATGGAATGTAATTATCCTGTATCGCTATATTGTCTCCAACCTCCCATGACCTTCCTTGTAGTTGGTAGGTGGTTGCTGGAAGTTGCTGTGTGACCTGGAGGGCAGGATGTCTGCTCCAAGCAGCTCTACTCCCTTCCTTCCCTCCAGGTGGCGCCTCTGCCCCTCACCATCGTCCCACTCCTCCGTTTATATATATATATATATGCTGTATAAGAATTATACAAGTATAATAGACCGGAATATCCCTCCTTTCCCTCATCACTCACTCAGTTCCATATACTGATGGAGTCTGACCTAGTCATCTACTGCTCCAGCCTCTCCAACCCCAGCTCCGATGGTGGTGCCACCACCCTTGCACACTGTAACTGCCACTCAATGTGCCGCTGAAAAAAATAATAATAACTGAATTTCGTGGGTCAGGGTTGTTCTGTTTCAAGGGGGGGGGGGGTGAGAGACAGAGAGAGACAGAGAGACAGAGAGAGAGAGAGGAGGGGGATAAGGGGGGAGGGAGAGGATATTTTATTTTGTAATAGATTCACTTGGGGTAGGAGGTGGGCGGGAGCCAAGACAATTTTAAGGGGGTGGTTCTTTCTCATGACACCGGTGTAGGATGTTCAAAACACGACCCCGTTGAAAACACTACAGTAGTGTTTTCATCTTAAGTTGAAAACACTACTGTTAAGTTCAAAACACTACCCCTACATACATCCAAAACACTACCCAAGTTCAAAACACTATCATAACATGGCAGTAGGGGCTGTAAGTGTAATGCCGTAACTGGTACTGGCATTTGAAGCACATACTATTTGGTTTGGTTGCTGGGAGTTTTACCTCCTGGCAACATCTAAGGTCATAATGCACATACTAGTAGTATATGCTGATAGCGCTGCAGTGTCTGCACCATGTACGCTGATGGTTCTGTGGCAATTTTAGCACTTATTACTAGTATACGCTGATAGCACTGTGGCACCTGCACCACGTATTAGTATATGCTGATGGTGCTCTGGCGTTTGAAGCACATATTAAGGCCCGTTTATACTTTTGATGGCATGTGACGTCACAACACGGCGCAAGCTATCTCCCACTTAGACTTTACGTCGACACTTGACACCGTTTTGCGCCATCACACAGCGCCAACCGGCGTAAAGTTGACGATGTCACACACCGTCAAAACTATAAACAGGCCTATAGTTGTGTATGCTGCACACTGCCCCACTCTACTGCATACTGCCCCACCTTACTGCATACTGCCTCACCCTACTACAAATGACAATGACTATGCAGCAATTATATATAGCAAAAATATTAGAGTAATGTTTTGAACTTAGAGGTAGTGTTTTGAACTTAAGGATAGTGTTTTGAGGGTGGCCACACTACTGTTTTGAACCTACATTCAACTAGGTTGAAAGCACTACCATAGTGTTTTGAACCTAGGTTGAAAACACTACCATAGTGTTTTTGTGGGGTAGTGTTTTGAACTTACTACACCGGCTCCTGCTTTCAGCGCGTCTCCATAGTGTACGCCAGTCAGCTGCGGCGGCTCGAGTCGGTGTGTAAGTCGCCGATCTACGCGCACTTCGAGGAGACCGTCACGGGGGCCTCGTCCATCCGGGCCTACAGGCGCCGGGACCACTTCGTCACCAAGGCCGACCGCCTCATCGACGACAGCCACCTGCCCTGCTTCCACCTCTCCATCGAGCTCCGGTAGGCGGGCCGTCACGTGACCAGTGACGAGGTCACGTGTAGGCCCTACATCTTTTTTTTTGTTGGTCCATTAGTTGTTTAAGCTCACGTGGTCTTTCTTCTTTGTGGGGGGTTCGTAAACTTAACGGTTACAGGCTATAAATCGGTCCGTTTAGCTGAAGTGTAGACTTCTGCGGGGGTGGGAGGGGTGAGTTTGTAGAAGTGGGGTGTACTTGACTACGATAACAAGGAATCGTTGAAGCGACACCAGGTCTTGGCCAATCTGATTTTAGCAGAGCACTCGTATCCAGTCGCCGATGGGTTGGAAGGAAGGGAGATGTGGGGGGGGGGGGGGCAGCGCTAGTCCAATTTGATTCATATCTTTTGAATTTTGTTATGTGAATTATAATGTATTATAATAATATAAAATAACGAAGCATGTACAAGGTTTATTATTATTCATTTATTACTGTTTGCAAGATTATTGTGTATTTGGAGTCGCGCACCAACCCCTGTGTGGGCGCGCGAATGGGGCGCCACCTGTACAGCGACCAGTAATAATTTAGGTTTTTTTGCTTCTTGTTTATAGTTTGTAACTGTTTGTATATTGCAAACAGTCAAAATCCAGCTTTCACTATACTTTGTGTTAATCCATTTAAACATCATCTGTTTTTATAGGTTACTTTTTTTTTTTTAGTAGTAGTTTCTTAAACACTGCTATGTTTTCTGCATTTTGTGTTATAGCTGGCAGTTTATTCCAAGTATTGGCACTCATTTTAGCTACACTGCGATCATATGCACTGCATTTTGATTTCACCATTGCTAGGAATGGACCATTGTTGCTTCTTGTGCACCTTGTTTATTTATAACCTTCTGTATTTATTTTCGGTTCGAGATTTGTTGTATGCCTAATTATATACGTTAATGTTGTTGATCATGCCATCAATAAATGAACTGAACCAGGTATGTGCCAAACAATGAGCCTCAAATGAAACCATCAGATAGTCTCCAGCGGCAGTCAGTAAGAGGTGACTATTATGAGGTAACTTCACCAATCAAGGACTGCTAACAAGTGGACCACCTGGGTTCCTTGATGTAACCACCATAGTTACACCTTCCCGCCTACACCTGCACCTGCCTGTCCTGATATGACCTTAAATGTTGCCAGGAGCTAACACTCCAACAACCAACCAACACTTGTACCTGGTGAGCCAAGTGTGAGAATCTCACTTGAACTTTCTTTGGTTGGTTGGTTGCTGGAGGTTTACATCCTGGCAACATCTATGTCATATCACAATGGGTACTGACTTGTGACGGTACGCACTCATGGCGACTTTATAGTGCTGCCACACTAGGAAATCAGGCTGCCAGCACCATGACCCGATATCACACTCAGTCACATCATCCTGACACCGAGCCAACCAGTCCTTGTCCTATCCTAATAATGCCGAGCACCAGGTCAGGAAGCGACAAGTATAAATTTGGTAAGTCATTGGTTTGACTCGCCCTGGATTCCAATTCCCGATCTCCCGCACAGGAGGAGGGAGGTCTGCGTTCCACTGATTCGGATCCACCGAGCCCATTACTTTCTTTCTTTTGTTTTTTTATAAATGCAATCTATGCAGGTGGCCAAAGTCCGGAAGTTGGGTGCTTCGATTCTGACAAATGAGACTGGTCAAAAACCATGTTGTTTATTTTTTTGTTAAATGGGAACCAGAGACATGTTGTGTACATACATACGACGTTGTTTGCTATTTTTCTCATAGGATGCTCGGGATGATTGTTGAGACGATAGCTGCTATAATCATGTTCTTTGCGACCCTCGCTGCTGGTCTCCAGCGTGACAACCTGGACCCTGGGATGGCTGGGATGTCAGTCACTTATGCCATACAGGTATGATGATAGCTCCCCCCGCCCCTGTGATATATGCGTAATAGATGTACAGGTGTGTGGTTAATATATGTTAACAAGATGCAGAGTTTGAGACAAAGGTATATGCTAATGAGATGACATCATGGAAAGTTTAGGCAGCGGGTCAAGCATGCCCTAGGCCTTGAATAAACCATTCAGTATCCAGAAGTCAAAGTGTTCAGACGTCGTACTTTCACAGCCCCCACTGACCCCCCACCAGTGGGAACTTACATACAGCTGAGGGAATAGTTGGTTGGTTGGTTGGTTGTTGGAGTTTTAGATCCAGGCAACATCTACGGTCATATCAGGATGGGTACTGACTTCTGGCAGTGCGCAATCATGGTGACTTTATAGTGCAGCCCCACTGGGCAATCAGGCTACCTGCACCATGGCCTGATATTCCACTCAGTCACATTATCCTGATGATGTGCTAACAAGTCCTTGTCATATCCTATTAATGCTGAGCGCCAGGCTAGGAAGCAACAAGTATCAATTTTATAAGTCATTGGTTTGACTCGACCTGGAACCGAACTCCCGACCTTCCACACGCGAGCCCCGCGCTCTACCGATTAGGCCACCACGCCCGGTGACCATAAAGTTTGTTTCTTTGTTGTTTTACGTCCTAACAACATCTAAGGTCATATCAGGACGGGTACAGACTTGTGCCAGTGCGCACTCATGGCGACTTTATAGTGCTGCCCCACTGGGAGACCAGGCCACCAGCACCATGACCTGATATCCCACTCAGTCACATTATCCTCACACTGAGCCAACCAGTCCTTGCCCTGTCCTAATAATGCCGAGCTAGGAAGCGACAAGTATACATTTTTAAGTCATTGGTTTGACTCGACCAGGGTTCGAACCTACGATCCCATGGTCTACCAACACGGGAGACGGACGCTCTAACTCATTTGGCCATCCCGTCTAGTTGTGACTATAAAGAGTTAACATGTCTATAATCGTTATAATCTCTTCTTTTTTTTAAACCTTAAAACGCCCTAAAAATGCCTTAAATTTGGTTGTTGAATAGCTCAAACATATAAATGGATGTAGCAGACTGAAACACTGCACATAGGAAACTCACATAACTAACCACAATAGGGTAAGACTAGAATATTTCTAGTAAACTGACATTTATATAGGCCCCTACCGCTTCTATGACTCCAACTGACCAGACCCTACATTAAAACTTACTACAACTTTACCAAATGAATACAGAAGATAACTTCTGCTTTGTATTCTAAATACCATGTAAATACTCACATTGATCTGACTAATACTGATCTAGTCGTATGACATTACTGTTGCTATATTGCTATGGAACTTGTGGGTTACAGAATTTCATTCGTTATATGCTGCAAATTGTGTATTGAACAGTTATTGTATACGTTACTCTATATACCCTTTTTGTGTAAATAATCCTGAATTGAAAAATGGCAGGAAGACAAGTGCTTCGGCCCTGAAACAAGACTTATCCAGGAGAATAAACATATTTACCACAACATTTCTGTTTTAATTGACCACTATTCTATAGACCCTGTTAAGCTCTCAACTGTTTACCTTTATTCCAGATGACAATGGTGTTCAACATTTTCATTCGGGCCAGCATGGAGTTGGAGACCTACATGATATCGGTGGAGAGGGTAGACGAGTACCAGCTCATTGCTCCGGAGGTATGAGTAGAATTCCTTGATATTCAAGATTGCAATATGTATATTATTGTAATAGGCTGCTTATGGCCAGTCCCTCCCTGGTCTCTCTATGTAACCACATGTGGAAAAACACCGACAAGACAGAAATGTACACTTCCCACGTTTATTCTTAATCTCCACCCACCGTGGAATCACAAGACCAAGTGACCCGCCCCCTGACCAGCCAAGTCACAGGTAACCTCTCACGGTAGGGGGAGCCACTAGCCGGATGCAGTACAGGCAGTCCACATGGAGACCTGCCCACCGGCTAGCGTGCTGCCACCTGATGCAGAAGAACTGTGACAGTAGATAGTGTAGTCCCTGCAGTCAACACACAGGGTTGGAGCTCATATAGCGATATAGCGAATGGTAGACAGGAAGTGTGAACACTTATTTGTCTCTCTTTTTTTTTTTTCATACATTAGTTGTCCCAAGCAGGGGAAATCCCAGTCACAGACGACTGGTCTTCCCCACTCCACTGATGGTCGATAGAAAGCCCGAGCCTACACTTTTACCGACCCAAGGGATTTTTAACCTCCCACACCACATAGACATGCTATGAGAGCAACCAGACTTTGATGACGCTGTAAGTTATACACAGCGGTGGAAATCCAAATTGGCAGAGCTGGGGGCATGGGGAATCGAACCACTAACCTTCAGATTAGGAGTCTGACCTAGAACAAAGTCAGACACTCTAACCACTCCGCCACAGAGAACACCACTGTATGGACTACTATATTATAATATAAGTTCCGCTAGAGCGATACACAGGCATGATATAATTGACAATATCTTTTATTATCTAGATCTACTGGCTGGGAAGCACCCTGCCCAAGCATTTACGTCAATCATAAAAATGAACTATCCATGAAAAATGAGTGTTCACCGGTTTTGCTGTGGTGATAAGAATGGCCGTTTTGCCTTGGCTAGAGGAGTTCCAGCCTATATATCCAAGGATCAGGGGCACGTTCAAGGTATGCCTCTGAGGCGCCTAGAAGATATTCCGGATCACACGCTAGTCTGAACGACTTCAGCTGTTTGGTGCCTTGAGAATCTCCATAATAGGGTGCAGCCAATTGCAATTGAAAGAACAGCTCTGATTGACTGAAACCACTCAATCCGACTGCCATTTTGGACTGGGCTTTTTGCCTCCTGTCTGAAAAGCGTGACGTCTCGGAATTGACTCCAATGCGCACCGTGAATGCAAATTGGTCAAAAAGATGTCACGGAGCCGTCTCCGAAGCACCTCCGAGGCATACCCTGAACGCAGCCCAGGTCACCAGCAGCCAGGTGCTCCTCCCCTCACTCAGCCTAGTTACTGGTCATGCCACCGATCAGGCCGCCCACGCACCTGAGGGTGGTGGTGGTGGTGGTGGTGGTGGTGGTGGTGGTGGGGGGGCTACTGGCTCCCCCGCTCCCTCTACATATGTATAGTGCAATATATTGGTTGATTGTTGGAGTTTTACGTCCTGGCAACATCTAAAGTCATATCAGGAGAGGTACCGACTTGTGACCAAGCTGCCAGCACCATAACCCGATATCCCACTGTCACATTATCCTGACAACGACCCATCCAGTCGTTGCCCTATCCTAATAATGACAATCACCTGAATAGGAATCAGCAACTATCACTTTTTAAGTCATCGCTTTGGTTTGACTCGACCAGGGCTCGAACCCATGGGTTCGAATCCCACGATCTACCAAAACGGGAGACGGACGCTCATCCCCCCTACCACCTACCCAATGGGTCCACCTCCCCTGCCACCACCTTTAACCATCATGAACAAACCATCAACACACCGAACATCCTACACAACTATCAATCTGTTTAAACACATTGAACATTATATAAGACAGACAAAATGTCTTGTCAACTCTGAACTTAACTTGTTTTATAAGAGAAAAAATGTAACCCACAACGATTGTTTGAGTTGCCCCGAGTATACACCTTCTACTCAGTGCTGCTCCCCATTTTTGCATGAACTACAGTGACTGGTGCTGTACATTATACAGCAGGAGCCACTCCCTTAATTCTACAGGATCGGTGCTGTGACTAATACAGCACTGACCAAACTTAGATTATTTAGACTGTCAATTCCAATAGTAAGATGGCCGGAAGACCAGTGCTCCGGCGCTGACAAATGTCATATTCAGATGAATAAATACTTTACCATCTCATTCGGCCATCCCGTCTGGTTATTGCAATATACATAGTATTCAAACTATCATAACTAAGTATGCAAATGGTGGTAGCAGAGGCATGGATAAGAAGGCAATAACCCTAAAACACCTGAACCATACATGTATTCACTCATGTCTGTTTATGTTGACCAGACGAGATGGCCGAATGAGTTGAGCGCCCATCTTCCGTTTTTCTAACCCTGGTCAAGTCAAACCGATGACTTCAAAATTAATATATGTCACTTCCTAGCCCAGGCACTCGGCATTATTAGGATAGGGCAAGGACTGGTTGGCTCATTGTCAGCATAATGTGACTGGGTGGGATATCAGGTCATGGTGCTGGTGGCCTGGTCTCCCAGTGGAGCAGCACTATAAAGTCCCCATGAGTGTGCACAGTGACAAGTCGATACCCATCCTGATATGGTCCTATATGTTGCCAGGATGTAAAACTCCAGCAACCGACCAATCAAACTATCATAACTAAGTATGGGAATGGTGGTAGCATAGCCACGAATGAGAAGGCAATAATTATTATAACAACACAACACCTGAACCTTGCATGTATTCACTCATATCTGTTTATGTTGCAGGCTCCGTGGGACCAGTCTGAAGACCGGTCCCCCGAGCTGGTGGACTGGCCAAACAAGGGCGCTGTCACCTTCAAGCAGTACAGCACAAGGTACCGCCCTGGCCTTGACCTTGTACTCAGCAAGATCAATCTCAACATAGCACCAGGAGAGAAGGTCAGCTGTTCTCCCTTTATTATATATTCTGGTTTTTTTTGTTGGATCATATGGCTATTTTTCGGATTATTTTGTCAACATAATATAACATTCAAAATAATATGTGTTAGATATATACTAATGAAATCCATGACAAGCTCACAAGACAAAAGCTCACAAGATAAAAGCTCACAAGACAAAAACTCACAAGATAAAAGCTCACAAGACAAAAGATCACAAAACAAAAGCTCACAAGATAAAAGGTCACAAGACAAAAGCTCACAAGACAAGCTTACAAGACAAAAACCAAAAGCTATGTTGTGAGCTTTTATAAGATTATTTTGTCATTTTCAACATGATATAGCATTCAAAAATAAAATGTCAGATATATAATAATGGAGTCCATGACATGAGCTCAGAAGACAAAATCTCATGACAAAATCTCATGAGACAAAAGCTCACAAGACAAAAGTTCACAAGACAAAATCTCACAAGACAAAAGTTGTGTTGTGAGTTTTTGTCTCTTTTTCCACTAAGATCTTATGTCTTGTGAGCTTTTGTATTGTGAGCTTTTGTCTTGTGAGCTTTTGTCTTGTGAGCTTTTGTCTTGTGAGCTTTTATCTGGTGAGCTTTTGTCATGTGAGGTTTTGTCTGCGCATCATAATAATGATAGCCTATACTTAGGCATCAATCTGATAGAACAATCTAACTATACAGACATGGCTTTGACCTTATTCACAAGATCAGCACCGTCTGCATCTATATGTATACTATCAGTAGTGAAGTTGTCATTATTTATTTTGTTCTCTCTAAATAAGTGGTTCATACCCGTCTCTATCTATTCATTTATCAGGTTGGTGTGGTTGGTCGTACAGGAGCAGGAAAATCATCCTTAACATTGGCTTTCTTTCGGATCATTGAGAGTTCTCAAGGTCAGATCATAATTGATGGTGAGGACATATCGAAGATGGGATTGCACAAACTCAGATCAAGACTTACTGTCATCCCCCAGGTGAGATAGTTATATTAACCTGCGGCTTTTCTTTTACATATTGTAGCACCACAGATGAGACCAGTGCTAGCAACCTGAAGGTACTGAGAATCTTTAAGGTTTTGAGTTGCGGGTGTAGAACCGAGTGGCGGCAGCTGTGAGCTTGCTAGAGAAGACATTTTAGCCTTTTTGAGGGCAGCTGGTCTGTACCACCTCATATAGTTCATTAAAACAATTTGATTAATTAATTATTTCATCTATTTTATTCTATTATATGATTTAGTTTTAAAAATTCATAGTGTCTATTGACACGTAACTGATTGTATGCTTTTACATTATATGTAAAGGCGATGGTTGAAGAAAAAAACAAACAATTCTCGCCATGAATATGGCCTATGCTGCCGAAACAGCGTAAAGAAACCACCAATCAAAATCAATCAATCAATGCTAGAGGTGTGCCGGGGTATCCCCCCAACCCCATAACATGTTTTTTTAAGGGCTTTAAGATGGGCTATTTGATGGCATTTCCAAGGGGTTATGGGCTGATATTTTAGCATATTTATAACAGTATATTTATTTGTATTTAATCAAAAGTACAGAAATTCTGGTGGGTTTTAAGTATAGAAATTCATGGGAATATTTTTGTTTCTTTTAAGTACAGTAATTTTCAATTTCCGTGACTCTCATGGGAATTTCGTGACAGTTGGCGAGACTGAAAGACAGATGTTAAAATGATGCTCATGATTGCCACAACAGTTTGAAAAACCTTAATTATTGACTTAATGTTAAGCTTAAGTCGATAGCTATGTTATTTAAGAGGAAATTAACCAATTATGCTCTACCTGGCTTAGATATAAAATTTAAATAATCATGAAATTGATTTAGGTTGGTTGGTTTTAGGAGTTTTACCTCCTGGCAACATCTAAGGTCACATCAAGACGGGTACCGACCATTGACAGTGTACACTCACGGGGACTTTATAGTGTTACCCCACTGGGAAATCAGGCCACTGGCACCATGGCCTGATATCTCACTCAGTCACATTATCCTGAAACTGAGCTAACCAGTTCTTGCCCTATCCTATTAATGCCGAGCGCTAGGATAGGAAGTGATAAGTATCAATTTTATAAGTCATTGGTTTGACTCGACTGGGAACCAAACTCCCAATCTCCCGCACGCGAGGCTCGCACTCTACCGATTCGGCCATTGCGCCCGGTAATTGATTTTAGGTCATGTTATATTTATTATATCTGCAGTTGAGCAGATATTTATTTAATCATGTCTCAATATTTTCAGTGCTAAGATATTTTGTAAAAATGGAGAAAGTTCAATAACTAGGCTTCTCTTTTTAAATGCACTTCACGCCGGAGCCATTCTTCTAGAATAATTGATCAAATTACCGACAAATTCAAATCGTTATATTTCTAGGACCCCGTCATGTTCTCAGGGTCACTCCGGATGAACCTTGACCCAAATGGGACTTACAGCGACCTTGACCTGTGGAAAGCCCTGGAGCATGCGCACCTGAAGGTGTTTGTGGAAACCCTGGAAGAGGGTCTTGACTACAACTGTGGAGAGGGAGGGGACGCACTGAGGTGAGCCAGCCCTGGGGGTAGGGGGCCGCTGGGTGCTGACGATGACTTTGACAATGACATTGAAGATGACAGTGATTTGACAATGACAATGATTTTGACGATGACAATGATTTGACAATTACAATGATTTTGGCAATGACAATGACGATGATTTTGACATTTCAACAAATGTATAAAAATAAAATATTTAAGTTTTACCAGAGGGAAAATACATAGTAGTCTAGTACATAAATATTGAGATGTAATTTACAGTATTGAGGGTAATGTTGATACGCTTTTAACTTTAATTTTTCTATTTATTATTTCTATGGAATAAGCAATGTATCTGTGTTATTTTTAAATGGGGAAAGCACCTCATAAGTATTGTGCTTCTGCTTTCTCCTTTTTCATGTGAAAAGATTACTGATATAAATATCAACTTGTGTGTACATTGATCATGTGGAAACAAATATTTTTTTATTATTATGACAATGACAGTGATTTGACAATGACAATAATTTTGACAATAACAATGGTTTTGACAATGACTTGACAATGATTTTGCCAATGACAATAATTTTGACAATGCCAATGATTTTAACAATGCCAATGATTTTGACAAGGACAATGATTTTGACAATGACAATGATTTTGTCAATGACAATAATTTTGACAATGATTTTAGCAATGAGAATGATAGTGATTTTGACAATGAGAATGACAATAAGTTTGACAATGACAACGGCAATGATTTGACAATCACAATGATTTTGACAATCATAATGATTTGCCAATGGCAATGATTTGACAATGATACTGATTTTGACAATGAGAATGACAATGATTCTGCCAATCATGATGACAATGATTTGACAATCACAATGATTTTGACAATCATAATGATTTGACAATCACAATGATTAGCAAAGGACAGTAATTTGGCAATGACAATGTTTTAGCAATGGCAATGATTTAACAATGACAATGGTTTTGACAATGATTTGACAATGGTTTTGACAATGACAATGATTTGAGAATGACAATAATTTTGCCAATGACAATGATTTGACAATGACAATGATTTGCCAATGACAATGATTTGACAGTGACAATGATTTGACATTGATAATGATTTTGACAATGAGAATGACAATGATTTTGACAATGATTTTGAATTGACAAGGACAATGATTTGACAATCACAATGATTTTAGCAATGACAATGATTTTGACAAGGACAATGATTTGACAGGGACAATGATTTGACAATGACAATGATTTTGACAATGACAATGATTTTGACAATGACAATGATTTTGACAATGACTTGACAATGACTTTGACAATGACAATGATTTGACAATGACAATGATTTGACAATGACAATGATTTTGACAATGACAATGATTAGACAATGGCAATTATTTGACAGTGACAATGATTTGACAATGATAATGATTTTGACAACGAGAATGACAATGATTTTGACAATCACAATGACAATGATTTGACAATGACAATAATTTTGACAATCACAATGACTTGACAATAACAATGATTTGACAATGACAATGATTTTATTTGCTCTGGTGACCCCTCACAAGGTATGAGAGCAACAATAGAACAAGATAGAATATAAATCAAATAGTGACTCAAAATGGTGTATTCATGCAAGCAACAATGTTCAGGAATTTTCTTGTATAATTATGCACTCATGAAGCACTGCAACTGCAGTGAGGTCATTAGCTTCATGAGTCATTGCTACTCATGCTTACTGAGGGAACCTTAAAGTTGCATAGTCCGATAACTTTGAGGTTCTGTCATTTTCTGAGATAAATATATTAAGTAACTTTTACTTTAAATGGCTAACTTTTGAGATAGCTGAAGTGCAATGATGCAGAATTAATTTTGACAATCATGCTAAAACTCTGACACCATAGGCTTCTGCTGTAACAGGTTCTATTAAATTGCCTCAGTATTCCCTTCTATGTGGCGACACATGTGTAATAAGTGCACCAGTATCTAAGTTAGATACAGGTATGTAGAATCAAGTCTAGATAATTGTTTTGGTTTTGAAAATGTTATGTTTTCATCGGACTATGCAGCTTTAAATTAAGCAGGTCTCAACATGGCCATTCATCTCCTGCTCTGCATGCTTTGCAGTATCGGGCAGCGCCAGCTAGTTTGCTTGGCGCGTGCACTCCTGCGGCGATCCCGTGTACTGATCCTTGATGAGGCAACAGCGGCTGTGGACTTGGAGACGGACATGTTGATACAAGCGTCCATCCGGGAGTACTTCGCCCACTGCACCGTCATCACTGTCGCACACAGACTCAACACGGTGCTCGATTATGACAAGTGAGTGAAGGAACTCCTTTGTTTGAGTTACACTACTAAGATAAGGTCATCGTGGGTGTTGCAATCTGTTCCCCAACATAAACTCACAAGACAAAAGTTCACAAGACTAAAGCTCACAAGACAAAAGTTCACAAGACAAAAGCTCACACCCTTAATGAAAAGAGACAAAAGCTCACAAGCTTTAATCAGAGATGTTACCAGAGTCAGTTGTTCTCACCTATCACACCTCATGCCACACCTCCTGAATCACACATAGTATGACAGAAGAGTCAAGAGCTCAGAACGCCAGGCTAGGTAGCTACAAGTATCAACTTTATAAGTCATTAGTTTGACTCCCTCAGGATTCAAACTCCCGACCTTCCGCATGGGAAGCCTGCGCTCTACCGATTCAACCACTGCGTCCAGTTCCATTGGGAATGACAGTGAATTCATATTATAATGGTCTTTAAATTTTGATTATGTGAAGAGAATTATGGCATTTTGAAAGTTGACAATCGGGGTAGATTTTCATCCTTTGTTTCAATGGAAAGCAAAGACAAACCTGTGACCCATCCCTTGAGCAATACATTTTAAAATAGTCCATGTTATTATACCTGTGATATTTATGTGAAGATGTATATAATTTGTTTTAATGTAATTGTTGTGAACTCTTGTCTCTTCTTTCAATAAGTGTGTGAGCTTATATATTGTGAGCTTTTGTCTTATGAGCTTTTGTCTTATCTGATTTTGTCTTGTTAGTTTGTTTTATCTTGTGAGCTTTTGTCTTATTAAGTTACCCTCATACGTCACCCCCTGTACGTGTTTCTGAATAATCACTATAAGTAAATTATGCAATGAAATTGTACAAACAAATATTGTACATTATAGCAAATACGATTAGCACCACATGACCAGTGCCTTGTCGGCCATCATGGTTGGATAGAAAGTACAGCTGTAACACTGCCAATGCGGTGGCGTGTGTTAATATCGTTTGGATTTTGTGTTTAATTTGACAGGATTTCACTTTTTGAGTAAGCTATTCTCATAAATAACATTTCAACCCCTGAGTGAAAATTCATGGTTCTAAATAACAGAATTGGTTTGTAGCAGTGAATAGATTTGTGCTTTTTGTTTTATTTACATACACTTGATAGTAGAAGGAACTGCTTCTATCCAACCACGATTCAGGAGTAGTGTGATGCCTATGTCACACGCAAATCCTCTATACTGGATCTCTTCAAAATATATGATAGAGCTATAATTTACACTAACTGCTAACATACAAAATTAATGTTTCTTTCACCTTGCAGAATTCTAGTCCTTGAGGGCGGTATTGTGAAGGAATTTGACAGTCCAGCGAATCTTCTATCATCCAAGACTTCACTCTTCCATTGCTTGGTTAAAGAGGCTGGACTTTTGTGATGATGTGCCAGGTTCAGGTTAATCATAAAACTGAAAAAATACAATAATAGCTGGATAGATGCAAATCCTCTCAATATGTCCACATGGTTTCTGAACATGGTGGCCATTACTATTAAGATGGTCTTTGGATTTTGATTATGTGACAAATATGAACAAAGTTATGTCATTATGAAGGTTGACAATCAGGGTGAAATTCTGTCCTTTGTTTTCATAGAAAATATTGACAACGATCTAAGAGAATCGATCTTTTCATAAATGGCCATAAAATATTTCTATTTGTGAATGGGACTGCAGTAACCGCAGGGGAAGACGGTTACACGTCTATTGTTAGAAGGTTCGTCAGACACCAGAGACAATCTAGCATCTGGAAAGCATGTTATAGTTGCATAGTCCGATGGGCTTTGAGTTTCTGTCATTTTCTGAGATAAACATATTAAGGTGATCGTTGTGATCTACCTTTCTTTATGTTGAAGTAACTTTTATTTTAAATAGCTAACTTTTGAGATATTTGAAGTGCAAACATGCTAAATTTGTTTCGGCAAGCTTGCCACAACTCTGACACTCTAGGTTTCTACAGTAATAGGTTCTATTAAATTGCCTCAGTATTCTTTTCTCTGTGGTGACAAGTTTAACAAGTGAATCAGTATCCATGCTAGATATGTAGAATCAAATCGATATACTGGTACTTGTTTTGCTTTGGAAATTTGATGTTTTCATCGGACTATGCCGCTTTAATTAACTGTTTACGAGGCTTCATATGTAAATAAGATAACACAAACGAATTGGTGGCTTTGGTATTCATATACAACTTTAATACAGATAAACATGAATATATACAATCATGTTCATGATGCAAGCAATTCTTTCAGCAGATACCTCCACTTCCACGGTCAGGAAGGGGGTTACACTGTAACTTACAGTGTGTACATGATTTTATAACTGTATGTAAAATATTCCGATAATGAAGCATTGGTGGGGGAATGCAAATGTTCTATTGTGAAACAGATATACATGGCCAGGTGCATAAATGTGTTTCTGTAGTTGCTGGTGGTGCTTGATTGATTGGTAAATAGACATTGTGGTGCTAGTAAGATAGTGTGTAAGGGGCACTCAGAGCCCTAGACACTACCCCCTCCCCCCTCTGCACTCAGAGCCCTAGACACTCCCCCCTCAGGATCACCACACTCAGCTCAAGGCAGGTGGTGGCCAGGGAAGTCACACATGTTGGTGGTGGTGGGAAGATCACTGTTACTATGGGGACCAGGAATGCTTGTTTCTCATTGGTGGAGCTAGAAATGCTTATCTCTCATTGGGAGAATGGGGTGGGGTGATACACTATACTGAATCCATGTACCATATAAATAATAAACCAGAGGGCTTGACTCTCTCTCCATTCACACTTTATACTCTGCCTTTCTCTTTGCCTGTATTGATTTCACAATAGCCTGCCTACACAACCACAAATTCGAGCCATAGACTTTACAAACTGGTGACCACGACGAGTTAGTCATTAATTCACTGACCTGAAGGTATCCGGTTCCAAGCCTGTTCTGAACCAGGATCTAAACAATTTGACATGGGCCGAGTATGTGGGGCGGTGAGAGGGGGCGGGGTGATGATATCCTATGTGCACGGAATCTGATGTGTTATTTGAGATGGGAGTTGGGGGACAACTTGGGACTCGGCGTCAAAAGGTAGGAAAACAAACCACAGAAGCACATTGCTTAGTAGCAAAAATAACACTTGCAAAACCATGCGTATGGCCCCTAAAGCCCCAGTCACTGCAACCGCTTACACCCACTTTGGACCAAAGAACCCACAATCACCGCTGACCTTGTGACCAAAGCAATGATCGCTGACCTCTGGGCGACCAAAATTGTTGCAAGGTTTTTAGTGCAGTAGCTGCAACCTCCTTGCAACTAAAATGGTCGCAGGGAAGTCAGCGACCACTGAGGGCCATTTTGCGACCACTTGCGGCCTCTTTGTGACCAACCTTTTTTATGGTCGCAAAGTGGTCACAAAGCAGTGACAAATGACAAATATTTATTTGACTCTATCAACCCCTTTCGGGGTATGACAGCAACAAAAACATACATCTTTGATTCAGTTCAATTGATCGTTGCTCACAACAGAAATAACATGGATATATTTGTTGAAGAATTGACAAAGTGTACATTTTTACTTAATAATAAATTACTTTGTACATCACGATAACCAAAGTTTGTATTGTATTTTCATGTTGTTTTTAACAATCACCAGGTAGGTTTTTTTGTAATGAAAATACTCGGGAGTTATATACATTTTGAATGGTAAGACTGCTTACACTCATCTGATGACCAACATGGAGAAGGTTGTGAAGTAAATACAACAGCGGCCATCTTCCTCAACAGTAATTTGTTTCTCTTTTTTGTTTGTCATGGCGTTCTCTGTGGCAGAGTGGTTAGAGTGTCTGACTTTTTTCTAGGTCAGACTCCTAATCTGAGGGTCGGCGGTTCGATTCCCCATGCCCCCAGCTCTGCCAATTTGGATTTCCACCACTGTGTATAACTTACAGCGTCATCAAAGGCTGGTTGCTCTCATACCATGTCTATGTGGTGTGGGAGGTTAAAAATCCCTTGGGTCGGTAAAAGTAGCTTTCTATCGACCAGCAGTGGAGTGGGGAAGACCAGTCGTCTGTGACTGGGATTTCCCCTGCTTGGGACAACTAATGTACCAACAACAACAAAAAGAGAGACAAATAAGTGTTCACACTTCCTGTCTACCATTCGCTATATATCGCTATATGGGGAAAGGAAAGGACAAGCACATCGCCAGATACAGTCTGGAATAATTATTCACATGAATTACTTCGATTGCGCAACCTATCCACTCATAATCACCCTTTATCAGACAACCCTGCAACAATATTGTGGCATTAACGAAGTTGGAGTCACGTGGTTCTAGCATCATGATTTCAGGATCTGTTTAATCAAGCATTGATTTTTTTTTAAAGAATGCAATTAGTTTAATACTAACAGAATCACAAGCGTTATGTGCATAACTTTGAATAGTGTTGTCATTTTAAAACTGGGTGAGCGATTTTTGTTGCTTTTAAATTTTACCAAAGAAGATACCATATTTGTTATGACAATATTTATAAGGCACAGTCGATAAAAGGGTAGTAACACGACCAACACAAGTTTACTTAACCACAATTAACAGGATCGCGAGTCGATCACTGGCTGGCCCAAAAGATCCTCCGTTACAGTTTATTAAAGGAAAATTCGATGAGGAACTGGGCAGATGCGGGGTGATGGCTGCAGCACCTGGAGGGAAAAGTGGGAAACAGAAGGGTGCCTGCCTAGTAGCAGACCGATTCGCCCCCCCAGGTCGCTCACAGCCTCTGAAAGGACCTCAAAATAGCAGTTGGATGTTATAGTTACTTGCCATATATCAGCACAATTACAAATAGAGTAGATAACAATAAACAATTACAAGACAATTATATAATTAATACGCGTATAATAAATTGATACGTTCCATAAATGTGCAGCTGTAAGTAGGGTACAGTGAGTGGCCGGCATCTGTACAAGCCTACACAAGAAGTACTAGATGCCTGACACACACCGCTTACTGGCCTTCACCTCACTCAGTATATAGAGCAGCACACATGCACACCTCCACCCACACCGGTCTAGAAGGCCACCTCCACACAACCATGTGTGCAAAAAGCACACCCCGAACACCTACTATTTACTGGTACCTATATTGGTGCTGCAGGCCATGGTCACTACAAATGCATCTAGCATTAATGCTTAAAAGTCCTCAAACACCGCGTGCTTATACCCCAATCACACTACTTCTTGCGACCGATTGCAACCACAAAAAAGAGTTGGCCGCAGAGGTCACAAGTTGTTGCAGAGTGGTCACAAGGTGGACATCCTTGCGACAATTTTGGTTGCAAGGAGGTTGCAGCTACTGCACTAAACACCTCATTGCGACCAAAATGGACGCCCAGAGGTCAGCGACCATTTTGATAGATTACTTTGGTCACAAAGAGGATTGTAGTGCAGCAGGTTCTGTGGTCCAAATTGGTCGCAAGCCGTAGTGTGACTGGGGCTTTACGTGGAAATGAACACATCACATGGTAAATATAATCACCCAACTGTATACCTATGTACATTAATTAGTTCGGTTCATGACAGGCATATTCCCAGATTGTGGCATGTTCAATGTACTATATTACCTGCCAATTGTCGGAGACGATTACAATAAATGTTTGCTCATTACTAAACGCGCGTTCCAAAACAACTTCATGAGAAGATGGTTACACAATAAAGTGCTGATATAGTACATTGCGAATAATCATAACCCAATCTGGACGTCAACACTCTTCGAACCTCTACATGGCTAACCTTTAATTTACCAGTTATGTGTTATTTTTTATTATCACAGTATTCTTGATATTATAACATCAACACACTTCATTAAATAAATGTGACAGGCACAATGAGTTAAAGAAATCCAATGACAAACAAAATAGCAATGGACGTTAAAGGCTATCTTTCATGTATCTGATAGGATTATTGAAAGTTGAATTTTGTGTACTGTATTTTAAACACAAATTTGAATATGTAACGGTTTACAGGTAGTATACGTGCAACAAAAAAGTATTTTTTAACCCCAATTTATTGACAGAATAAAATGCAAAAGTAAAGCTATCATTATGGTTCTTCACCTTGTATAAATATCGACAACAGGATCTGGTGAACTAGAGCTGATTTATGAAGATACTGATAACATATTTTCATTAAAGGTGCCCGCCTGGTATTGCTCGCGGAGACGGGAACCATACTCTGACAAATGCTCTCCAAGCACAACTTTGTTTAATTTTTCTGTTTATATAACCACACATGTGGGGGAGAGTGGTAGTCACTGCACCTGGACTGGGTCAGGGCGAGTACTGAGGTCAGTGCTCCCCAAGCACAACTTTGCTTACTTTCCCCGTTTACATAACAGATACGTTGGGGGAAGAGTGCTGAGGCTGGTACTCCAGCTGCTGTTTTGAAAATGGCTGGGTGAGAGTGGTAAGAAGGGAGAGTAAAACTTAGGGTGTTTTTTTTTTAATAGGAGTACGTACAGAAAATATATTTGCTGTAATGTAAAAATATTTGTTAGTACAATTTCATTGCATAATTACAGTGATTATTTAGAAACCCTCTCCCTCCCTCCTTCTCCCTCCCTCTATCCTAATAATGCCGAGCGCTTGGTATCAATTTTGTACGTCATTAGTTTGACAAAACCGGAATTTGATTCAAACTCCCCACCTTCCGCTTAGTGTGAGGTATTATTATATGAAACTATTCTTAATATACACCATTTGAATGATACACAGGTGCTGCACGGGCAACTACGCACTTCCCTTTTATGTTGTGTCTGAAACAGTTGACATACATGGGGTGTATTCGATTAATCAACTCGAGTCACCCAAACTAGTTTTTGGCGCATGCACACATCCTACAGACCAGGGTTGAACAAACGAATACGCTTCTCCATGCTCGGGGTGGAAAAAATGGTGGCTTAATCAAAAACTATTTTTTTTAATAACCGATATAACTACAGCAAAATAGGATTTAAAGTATTTTATGACGGCATAGTTTAGTTATATTTCCATTTCATTAATCTGGGTTATTACCCAAAAAGCCAATGTAGGACTGGTACTGGTAGCTGTTATCCTACAGGACAGTACCAGCGGAGATGTGACGTTATCGGTCCTAGCCACCCCCAGCCAAGACATGGGTTACTGGGGCAGGCACTTTTTGCACAGGGCACGTGTTTTTGTCAACTCCACTCGCACCGTTCGATTTTAAATTCTAGCAACTCGGGTGACCAGATTCGCGTCACTCGAATACAGCCACGTTGTTTAGTGGTTTTAAAAACTCTTTGAGGCAAACCGCTTGGTTGTGAAGCTTGATGAAAGCGTCTGTCCCTATTATTTTCATTAAATACAAAGCTCAATCCCCTGCTATAGTTATTGTTACACTGCAACATCGAATGCTCCTAGACTGTCACAAGACTATGTGTGTAGGAGGAGTACAGGAGATGGCTAGCCTTTGTAAACAATCATGACAACATTTTAAGCCCCAGTCACACTATGGCTTGGATCGCTTGGGACTAATTTTGACCAAAGAATACACCATCACCGGCAACCTCCTTGCGACCAAAGCAACTTATGAAAATGGTCGTTGACCTCTGGGTGACCAATTTGATCGCAAGGAGATTGTTTAGTGCAGTAGCTTCAACCTCCTTGTGACCAAAATGGTTGAAAGGCGGTCGAAGACCATTGAGGACTATTTCGCAACTACTTTGCAACCACTTGCAATCTCTTTGCGACCAACCTTTTTTTGTGGTCGCAAAGTGGTCGTAAGCGGTAGTGTGACTGGGGTATCAGTGAGACTGCTGGTCACACCTACGCCTGTGAGAGCGCGTCGTCATCATCGTCCGTTGTAACGGAGATGGTGCGCGTGCGCATGCCGCGGGTCTGCTGCCGGGCATGGTCACGCTCCATGTAGGTGTAGATGTCATCCGGCATCTGGCCCTCATCCAGCTCCGTGCACCACTTCTTGAACTGAAATTCAAACACAAGTGTAATTAAATTAGTCATGTTGGCTTGTTCAAACACCAGCCAGTGGTTCTAGCGGTGTTCTCTTCACAATATGCAAAGCAACAGGTAAATCCCCAGTCACACTACGACTTGCGACCACTTTGGGACAAAGAACCTGAAGTCATCTGCAACCTCCCTGCAACCAAAGCGATGGTACCTGACCTCTTTGCGACCAAAGCAAAGACCATCAACCTCTGGACGACCATCTTGGTCACAAGATTTTTAGTGCAGTAGCTGCAACCTCCTTGCGACCAAAATGGTTGCAAGGAGGTTGGCAATGACTGAGGACCACCTTCCGACCTCTTTGCGGGCCACCCCTTTTTGTGGTCGAAAGCAGTAGTGTGAGTGGGGTATTAGGCGGCCAAATATGGTCTAAGCGTCTTGACTTCCCGTTTACATCATACCTTTAATTTAAATTATAGATGAGATAATTAAATTTGACGAGATGCCGTGTATGATCATTATGATTGGTGAAAGCATATTTCGAAGTAATCTGCCCTCTGAACCAATTTATATAGCGACAAATACATGTTTGTTGAGTCTTACATCCTCGCAACATAATGTCGTACCAGGACAGTTTATGACTTGCGACAGTGCACACTCATGGCGACTGTATAGTGCTGTCCCACAGGGAGACTTGTCCACCAGCATGATGACACACTACCCAGATACTAAGCAAACCAGTCCTTGCCCTATTCTAGTAATGCCAAGCGCCAATGACTTACAAAATTGATACTTGTTGCTTCTTAGCTTAGCGCTCGGCATTATTAGGACAGGGCAAGGACTGATTAGCTCAGTGACTGAGTGGTATATCAGGTCATGGTGCCGGTGACCTGTTCTTCCAATGGGGCAGCACTATAAAGTCTCCATGAGTGCACATTGTCACAAGTTGGTACACGTCCTGATATAACCATGGATGTTGCCCGGATGCAAAACTTCAAACAAACAAACAAAACAATCACAGAAACTGACCATGTCGAGTTCCTCCCTCAGCTGCTGGATGGCACGCTCCCTGGAGGCCACCAGTTCCTCCAGGTACTGGTAACGTAGCTTCTTCCTTGCGCGACACTCTCGGGCACTCTGCCGACTCCGCTCCAACTTGGCCTTCGTGTCAATCTTGGCCGGCTTCCTGCCCCGCTTACCAGGCTTCTTAGTCGCGTTCAACAGCTTGGCTGCCTGCAATAGAGGGTAGGGACTATTATCAGTTGGTGCATTGCGGGATGTTGGGCAGCAAAACAAACCTGCGAGAAGCACATGGCACATGTTGAAGCAGTGAGTGTTACACTAGTGTATAGCTCTATGGAATCTAATTGGTTCAATGATACCAAATGGTAAATCAGATTTTGCCACTTTTTCTAACTAATGTCCGAGTCACACTACGATTGACTTGCTACATTGAATCAAAGACGCGGTCGGCGGGCGGTCAGTAACCAGTCAGTGACCGCTTGCTGATGTTTAGGTCGGTAACCGGGCACCGACCAAAATTCTCATGCTCATGATGCGGCGGTCGCCAATGTTTAGGGGGGTTGGTCGCTGAGTCTGCAACCGCTTGGTGACGAAAATTCTCACATTCCTGGCACGGCAGTCGCCGGCAACCACTCACCGACCACACTGGTCGCAATGAGCTGGCAAGTGCAGCAGCTGCAACCTCTTTATGACCAAAATCACCAGAAATGGTCAGCAAGTGGTGGCCAACCAGTTGTCGACTGGTGGTCGTAAAACGGTCGGGAAATAATCGCAAGCGAACGCAGGCATGATAGTGTGACTGGGGTATCATGTAATGGGTTGTTTTTCACCCCTACTCTCACTCAGACTCTGCTTCTGGGCACGGGTGAATCTTGTATCTACTCCATAGTACTCTACCATCCTCATTTAGTCATTATATAACAGATTTCAGGCTTAACGACCACAACCAGGAAACACTTAATGTAGCCAGTGTAGGGGTAAAGTTACTTGATTATTTCACTTCAGTAAAATATTGCGCAATACACTGCAGTGTATAATGGGTTTGTGCAGTGTGACATGAAAACAATGACGTATCACGAAAACAACTCCATCGTTCCCACATTTGCAGTCGTGTTGTTGCCGTTATAACCATAAATGTGAACTGACCTTTGTCTTAACATCGTCCTTTCGGGGAACAAAATCCTCCTCCATTAGTTGATCGTTGTCATCCATATCTACAAACGTGTAGTATTCGTTATTTTTCCGTATAAACCTATTCCTGATCCTACAATTCGTCCCACGTTCACAGAACCAAAACACTGGCTTTGCCGAACACCGGCTGTATCCAGGCTTCTGAGTGGCTAATGTGTGACAAGGTTATACACACGGTTAAGAGTTAAAGGAGAATGTTCTCAAATGAGCACGTGTAAATTAACCGCACACATACAAACTGGCGTAACTATAAGGACGATCACTGGTTCTCCAAAGCGCTTTCAGCTCCAGTCCTTCCTAGGAAACCAGCGGACATGAGCTGAGAAGATAAGAGGTCAATACATGTTGTCTTCGTGGCATATTGCAGCACAAGTCACACCAAAGCTCTCACACTTTGGGAGAGAAAAAAAAGATTCACTGACAGCTATACTTGAGATTCTTTCCTAAATATGTCTTACGGTCGAAGTAAGTGACTAATTGTATCTTGTTTGAGGTCATAACTTTTGTTTGTTGTTGTTTTGCGTCCTAGCAACAACATCAAAGGTCATACCAGGACAGCTACCGACTTATACAGTGCACACTCAAAGCAACCTTGTAGCGCCGGTGAATTCCATGGCTCAGTATAATACCCAGTTTCGGATTTAGGGGAGGGGCATATTTCCCAACCCCGCGCCCTCTGCTCCCCGTCCCCCGCCCCGGCAGATAAAAGATAAAACATATTTTCCAGAGGGAGGGGGCACCCCCTCCAAAGCCAACACCCTACTCGGCGCTTTGCGCTCCGTTCAGTGTGCAAGGCCATTGACACCCCATAAGTTTCGTACAACTTATGGGGAGAAAATCTTCAGATGAGAGCGGCCAAGTGAGTAGAGCGGTCACTCAAAGAAGTGATGGAACGGAGGTTTGGACAAAGACCCTATAAATACTATAGGGTCTTTGGTTTGGATTCATTTGAAACGCCGCTCCCACGTGTTCCCACAAAACTACGTCACTGCTTATAACATTGAACTGGTGCTCGACGGTCCGAGGTTAGGCCAAGGAGTGATTAGTTCACTATCAGCATAGAACTTAGATAAAGTATTCATCCTTAGTACAATATACAGGGCTGTGGGAATAACTACATAGAACTAGGACGTAACTAGCTATCCACGGTAGCACACGCGCGGAGGAACACCTACACTGGTCCCGATTACTCTGCGGCGGCTCGTCGTCAAGCCATAAACTATCAATTTTTTATATTGTGCAATAACTATTTGACGGCATCTCACTTTGAGAGTTTTATTTGAAACATGTATGATTATGGAATACAAATATCGATCAGGAAATAAATGCCGGGATTGGTATATATGTTATACTTGATGGCTTCATGGGCTTAACACCTTAATTGATGTCTCCACCGCAGAGCGGAACACGCCCTGCGGAGGAACGCCTACACTGGTCCCTCCAAAAATGGCTTCTATATATGGTCCGATGACGTAATTCAATTCAACTCAATACTTTATTTCACACTATTTTGTGCCAAGGTCTACGTCACTGTGGCGGGGAACCAAGTCAAAAGGCAAGAGTCACTCAGAAGTTCAGGGCATAGTTCTAAATAGATAGACTGACTACTCTAGTTCTATGGTCTGGGGTATGTCCACCCCCCCCCCCCCCCACACTCCCACCTCGGCAATGTTATGATCTAGAAACTCTGAAATACCAATTTAATTCCAGTAATTTCAGGGAGGTTACATCAATAAACGGTAAATGGTCACTCTCTGATGCTTGGGTGGTTCATAACCATGACGGTTACAGGCTGCAGCACAGCACCAATATGGCCAAGGAGTGACACAACCTTATGAAGATTGTATGAAGATTGCTCACGGCCATTGACAATGCATTAAGTTTGAGGATACGCGCGGTGCAACATGTCGATTTTATTCAAAATTAATAGAAATGCAGAACCCTAACCTTATAAATTTAATATAATCTCTTTTTTGAATGTGTTTTCTATATGTAGTCCAATCGGTTTGTGGCTAGGTGGTGTGGCTTTAGAGATATTTCACCTTTTCTCTTTGAAGATTGATTATAGCCATTGAGTTTGCAGTGTGACCGGATGTTGTCCTTCAGCCAAGCAGCGCCCGCACTGACCTAAATACATGTGCTGACATCATATGAAATTGGTCAATGGGTCCCAGTCTGAATAAGAATCAATAATTGAATATATGGTGACACACATAGCAAACATCCCTTATCCTAGCCATACTTTTGAACTCGCCTAGCCTACTCAGACTATAGCCGTGGTCACACGGGCAAAATGTGAGGCGAATCAGGCAAATTGAATCGGGTGAGGCGAATTAGCGGCCCGTCCACACGGGCAGTACTTGGGCCGGAAATTGAATGCTGCGCATGAGCAAGTCCAGTGTGACCAGCGCCACCACAAGAGAGTGGATTCGACCTAGATATGTATTTAATTAATCGTATTGGTTTGGAACGGTCAAAACTTCTGCTGGGCAGTGAAACCCTAAAAATAAATGATGAAAAAAATATCTGTGCATAGATAGCAGTTTCATTAATTAAATTATATAATATGCGCTTTTGATCGACCGGAAAGTCAACAAACTGAGGTGTTGACTGCGCATGCGTGTGAGGTGCTTAATCCGCTTCAGAGCATCCACACGGGAAAAATAAATCGACTCAGAGAAATCTACTCGCGTAATGCATCTCCACAAGTGGTTTCCAGTATCAGGATCACAGGAATCGATTCAGCCCTAATTCGACTCAGACGCCCGTTCACACGCGAAATGTAACGTGAACTAGGCAAATCGCTTTCGGTGAATCGATTGACATGGCCCGTGTGACCACGGCTTATCACAGACCACGTTGTGTTTGGACCTTATATAAACCGACTGCACATCAAAATTGAACTGGACCGACGGCCAAAATATTAGTCTCAACCACCCCATGGATGTTCTATTCCTGCTTCTCCCAGAATTCAGAGCAGCCCTCACCTGAGTATTGTCAGTTACCACCCTTCTGACCCTCCACTCGTGACCCCACCTCCTGACAGCAACCAAAACTGGCCACAACTCTAATGCGTTTATATTATCTGTCCTGCAACCTATCGTCTGCATAAACGAGATGGTGGCCCAACGACTGCTGGGAGGCATTCGCCTCCGCAAAGTCAAGGCAGCCCGCAATACAGTCAGCCCCATGTGTAGCCCCGAAACCATAAAGCGTAAATCACTATACACCGAGACCACGGGCGAGGGCGACGGAATGATACCTGCCCTACCATTGAACTTGGCCGCGAATTCCAGTCACCACTTTAAATTAGATTTAAAATCTGCATTCAGCCTCACTTTAAAATTTGAACGTGTGACAGATGCAATTAAATCATAAGCTCGCTGAACCCGCCGGCTAAACTTTCCATGACGTCATCTCATTTACATAATCCTTTGTCCAAACCTTTGCATCTCATTATCATACATTAGCCACATGCCTATACGTCTATTACGCATATATCACAGCCACTAGGGTTCTCTGGGCGGCTGCACATGAGGCTGCATCACGACCTACTATACAGAAGTCATCTAAATAATTCACACTAAAATCTTCCCTCACCAAACCTCTCACTGCAAAGTCGCTAATTATTTTTAAAACGTACAGAACCTGGTGTCTCTCAAATGCACTAGCTCATCACCAAAATCGCACGCTAAGCCCTGCCTTACCCTCGAAAGTGGGTGGGTGTTGACTGCCCTGTAGGCATTAATGATATCTATCGTTGCTAAGTAGTCTACCATCCTCAACATGGTTGTCACACTCTCTACTGAGTTATAGCAAAAATTAGTTCTACAACCCAACGCGTGGTCATCCACACACACACCCTCTGGGCTAGAGCAATCTACTATAGACGGAAGTCATCGTGCCCCTTTGGCACATACCCCAGAGCATGTATACACTCACATGGCACGTCAACTACTGTTACTGTTAGTAGACCCGCCTCTATCTCTCGACGCAGCCTGCAGATCTTTTGTATTAGCTAATGCAGCAGCCGTTCCATGCTTGCCACATCAGACAGGCCTGAGCATTAATGGTTTGATGGGATCGACCGCAAATACACATTTTTGGTTGTAATGCTATGACGGCAGCAGCTGTTCTGGTCGCTCCCAGGTTGGTAGCGACTTTAAAATTGATACTTGTCACTTCCTATCCATTATTCGGATAGGGCAAGGACTGGTTTGGTCAATATCAGGATAATGTGACTGAGTGGGATATCAGGTCATGGTGCTGGCAGCCTGGTCTTCCAGTGGGGCAGCACTATGAAGTTGCCATAGGTGCGCACTGTCACAAGTCGGTACCCGTCCTGATATTACCTTAGATGTTGCTAGGACGTAAGACAACAAACAAACAAACTATTCTGGTCGTGCCAAAACATTATCGTTTGGACAGGATCCAACACAAATGTGCTGGGTCCGGGGCTTAACGCTCTGACGGCAGCAGCCATTCCGCAGCGTATGTGCCGGAGGAATACCCGGGGTTGTAGAACCATATCAGTTTGTACACTCAACTATGGCAAACTGCATATTCTACCATCCATCCAGGCCTGAGCATTAATGGTTTGATGGGATCCGCCGCAGATGCGAAGGTTTGGTTATGACGGCAGCAGACATTCCGCAGTGTATGTGCCACCGGACAGCTCGGGATTGCCCAGAGCCTGGCACATTTGCGATGGATCCCGTCCAAACGATAATGCATAGGCACGACCAGAACAAATACTGCCTTCATAGCATTAAAACCGGAAACCTGGGTATTTGCGGTTGATCCCATCTAACCATTAATGCTCAGGCCCGTCTGACGTGGCAAGCATGGAATGGCTACTGCATTAGCTTTGAAAGTCAAAATCTTTAAATGCACGTATCTCACTCAGATTTTGGAATATAATAAAAATTTTAAAAGCATTGCTTCTGATTCATTACCATTGCATTGGAGCTTCCAGTGAATTCATAATTTGAATGTTTGGACCCCTTTGAAAATTTTAGGAGGTTACCTATCTATGCACACCAGACCGGGTAAATACCATGAGTTGACTTGAAGTCACTGTACGGCCACAGTGGAAGGATGGTACATTTATCTAACGGCGATCATGCAGTATGATTGCCTTGCGGTTTGTTTACATGAGCGATATTAAGTGATACCAGTGCAATGACTCTCCCATACTAGTAATTATGAAGCTATTCAAGTAAAACCTTTATTATTAGAACGCATATGACTTACTGCATATTTCATAGCAATTGTGTATTTATTATAATAGGCTAAGTTAGTCTTTTTAACAAATCATGTTGGTTGTATACTTTTTCCCTACATTTTGTGTGGCTATCGCTGAAAGATGGGGAGAATGCAAATGCCATGTGTCTATGAAAGGGCTAATAGACGAGATCATGGTTCCAACTGCGCATGCGCTTAAAACGGCGTTGGCAGCAAAGCAAATGGGAATGGCCATTGAGTTTGTCGATACGCATAGGGAATTTTATTCGAAATGAATAGAAATACATAACAATTTGGCCTAAACATGTATGCACACATGCAATATAATGATCTGATGAACATAGCTAAGACAAAACTAACCATAGTTAAACATTGCGAGGCGCATTTTGCGGGATGTGTGGAAGATAAACAAACCCCTGTGAAGCACATGGCCAATGCTAAGACACTGGGTGGAGCCAGAGAGCGTGTATATAAACAGATGAGAGGGACAACTCCCATACTAGAGCATGTAACAGCTGCCGACTGTGGCGCTCCAAGTGGTGGTTGTTGAACAGCTTAAGCATATGGGCAAACCTCAAGGCATTTTCAATGGCAGTGAGCAATCTTCATACAGAAAACATTAAATATCTCTAAAACTACAACACCTAGAAACAAACTGATTGGAATACACATAGAAAAACATGTTTACCAACGAGATTATATTAAATTGATATGGTTAGGCTTCTGGATTTCTATTAATTTTGAATAAAACTGACGTTTTTCACTACGCGTACGGCAAACTCAAGGCATTGTCAATGGCCTTGAGCAGTCTTCGTACAGAAAAAGTGAAATATCTCTAAAACTACACTACATAGAAACAAACTGTTTGGAACACATATAGAAAACATGTTTACCAAAAGGATTATATTAAATTGATAAGGTTAGGCTTCTGGATTTCTATTAATTTTGAATCAAAACAAATGTTTTGCATTGAGCGTACCGGCAAACTCAAGGCTTGTTCAACACTAACCGCCAGGAACGCCACTGTAGCCTGTGTTACCGTTTTTCGCGGCAGTTGTCCCTCTCATCTGTTTATATACACGATCTCTGGTGGAGCTATGAAATGTGCTAGTTTCAGCTCATCTCAGCCCTTGTTTGAAACATAGAATACCAAAAAAATATATATATATAATAAATTAAGATGTTCATCTTTTATCTAGCATTGCATTTATACATCAATATAATCAGCACATCTTATGCCATCTGCATTTAGATTTAGATAAATCTGGGCACTCAGAGTGTTAGAGACATAGCCAGTCAGTTTTACTTATTTTATTGTAGTAGTCTGAACATGAGCTCTACTACCACGCGGTAGCAGCGGGCACTGCGGGCAGCGGGCACAGACCACTACATTATTCATGTTTTTATTTATATCCTATGGTTAATGAAATATGTAGAACTAGAAAATGAGTACATAGGGTTAATCAGATATTGGTTATATATTTCTCTGAAACAAGTGTCTGTTTACACATTTGGCATTTTAATATTTAGAACAAGAATTAATAATAGTGATGTGGATAAAGTGACTGATTGCTTTGTGTGGAATTGTATGTTTCTAAGCTCAAAATGTTTAACTATGGCTAGTTGTGTGTTTTTTATATTCATCAGATCATTATATTGCATGTATTCATACATGTTTATGCAAAATTGTTATGTATTTCCATTAATTTTGAATAAAATCGAAGTTTTGCCCTACGCGTATCGGCTAACTCAATGGCCATACACATTTGCTTTGCTGCTAACGCCGTTTTCAGCGCATGCACAGTTGGAATGGTGATCTCGTCTATACAAAAAGACAAAGTTAAGCTAAGATTCCATATACGAGGTATGCCGCATGCGAATGTGGTATGCGCCATAGATACCCATGCCAACCTCCAATAGTCGATGTCTTCTTTTTGTGCTTTGGGTTTGCTAAACGGAAAAAAAAAAGAAAAAAAGAAGATACCCATCCGATTTTTTTAGTTTTTTGCTCCAAATTTGTGACGGAAAGTCAAAGTTACTATAGAGGGGGTGTAATGATGTCACAAGACAACTTTCGGTGGCCATATTGGATGACATACAGAAGGCTTGCAACTGCCTACACTGTGCTTATTTACTGATTTGTTGGTTTATTTGTCACTGTTTTGAGCAGTTTGGCCTCAGAAGTTTTTGCTAAAGTGATGTAAGTAAACAGATTGGATGTAAACTTCCCAGAACCTCCCATAACACAAGAAAACTCTGGTTTACTGCATCTGCATGCATTCACAACATGGCTAGGGAGGGTGCTCGTAATCCAAGATGGCAGCCCACTGACTGCTGATTGCTAAGTAATGAAGTCACATGCACTCCCTCTATTGTTTTCTATGGCAAACGCAGCAGCATTCGCATACTCATTTGCACCGATCGGTCCATGGGTCGATCCATTTGCCGCGTTCGCATTCGGACGTATGGAAGCACTACTATGCCTTTACATGCTTTTCGAAATTTTGCCCCATTCGCATTCGCATACCTCATGCCGCGTATATGGAATCTCAGCTTTATGCAAAGATCTGGCGGAGCGCATTTGTGGGCGTGGTGGAACTGCCAGTGGCCAGTCCAGTCTATATCCAATGGCTTCTGGATCCAGGACTGAAGCAGTGTGCTATTAGAGATAAATGAGGTCAGTTGACTAGGGAATGAGCTTGTGAAACAAAACGAAAATATATCTCTAGGATTGTTGGCAAACTTCAGAACATATAGTACACTTTTACACATAGCATACCGCATTTACTAAGTGCACGTTATAAACACATTTTACTAATGAAATTTTTAAAAGCTTAGCTAATGCAGTAATATATATATAATTGTTACTTCAGCAGTTATTCTTTTATGTACAATAATCACCTCACCCCAGTAGTAATGGCGTTGCCCACGTATTTGAAGCAGTTGTTATCGCAAGAGGGACAGGAAATTTGTGTTTAGCGATATTCTATTAGCTTTTACATATATACACCGCGTTTGTCTGAATGGTGTTCTAGAATAGTACACAATTTATTACATTATACAGCTTTTTACTGCGAAATTGATAAGTTGCCATTGATTCAACTTGGGAGGTCTATCGGCGATCGTATGCGCTGCCGTCATAGATAGTCACAGTGTCACACTCATAGTATAGACCCAATTAGCCAATAGAATAGTAGTGACAGTCGACAACTGGGATATTGTCTGAACAATTCGGCTGTCATCCGACGTGAGTCACGTTGGTCATGGTGACTGCAGGCCTCAGGATGCTCCCCGCCGTGCTGTTGCTCGCACTTCAAGCAGGGGCCATCACCACTGTCCTTCGTACGGATGCGGTAAGTAAACTTTAATCTATTGGCTGAGTATTGACCTGAGGCAGGCTGAGTGATGAGATTCATCCTGCCATTGGGGTATGAGTCTAATAATGAGAATTTGAGTCACTCACCACATTTTATTATCTAACTTCTATTTTCTAAAGCCCCGTTCACACAGCACAAGTTTAGGCCGAACTAGATAAGGCGAACTAGATGAGGCGAACTAGTGTCGTGTCCACACATGGAGCTGTTTAAGGCGGAAATCGATATCTGCGCATGAGCAAGTACCCCCATCTGTATCTGGCAAGCACTGCTATTTGTTTAGTTTTCACTAGTCGATTCGACAATATGAATAACGACGCCGATGTAGCTGCTACGTTAATATCGCTTGGAATTTAGGGTTAATTTAATTAAATTTCATTATTTGAGGATGTAATTTTGTTAAATATGACCGCATTCAATAGATTTCGGCCTAATCGGGCCCTAACAATGCCGGGCACCAGCAATAGTTACACCTGAGCCTGTATCTGGCAAGCACTGCTATTTTACACTATCACCGCCCACGAACCAGATAAATCGCTTCATCTATACTACCTCCCGAGGTGGTTTACTTGAGGCGAACTAGATGAGGCGACCTAGCCCTAATTCGCTTCAGCGTAGCGTCCACACGGCGAATCTGAGTCAAACTAGGCAAGTCAATTTATATGTATCGAATTAACTGCCCAGTGTGAACGGGGCTTAAGTATATCTGATTTAAAAATACAGCTACAGGAAGGGTATATTTACTATATCACTATTCCATTATATATTATGATATAATTATTTGTATTATTGTAATGTAGATGTGGTATTCAGTGTGGATGCAATCACTAATACCCCAGTCACACTACTGCTTGTGACCACAAAAAAAGGGTGGTCGCAATGTGGTTCTTAGTGGTCGCTGAACTCCTTGCGACCATTTTGGTCGCAAGGAGGTCGTCAATTATTGCTTTGGTTCCAAGGAGGGGTGTTCTTTGCTCCAAAGTGGTCACAAGGCTGAGCTAGGTACAGAGGCTGTCACACTACGACCTATGGCGTTAGCGTATGCCGACGTATCCGCTTTTCGACCAACACGTCGGCATAGGCCGTCATAGGTTGGGCATACGTCGTATATGCTTTTCATAGGTCGGCGTAGGTCGAGCCGCCAAAAAATTGTTGTGCATGTTCAAAATGTTAAACCTATGCCGGCGTGTGGCTCATATGTTTCTCATACGCTGGACGTACGCCGGCATAGATTACGCATAAGTTAGGGGTAGGTCGGCATAGGTTAGCCATACGTTGAACCTGCATCCTCCGCATATCTCTGGCGTATATAGCGTATGCCTAGCTTACGTCTAACGTGCCTCTAGCGTGTGCTGGCATACCCCGAGCGTACGGTGAGCGTATGCTCAGCGTGTTGGCTGTCTGTCACACTATGACGTATGGCCTTAGCGTATGCCGACCTATGCAAATTTTGACCAATACAGCGTCATAAGTTACATATAGGTAGGGCATAGGTCGAGTACGCTCGGCGTAGGTCACCGTATCTCGACCTAGTTTCATTTTCAAATTATTTCGACACGTTGCGCATATGCCGCCGCCATACGTCGTAGTGTGACAGGGCCTTACCATACACAAATTTTCAAATTATTCCAAACATTCAAATTATAATTTCATTGGAAGCTCCAATGAATCAAAAGCAATATGCTTTTTGAATTTTTAAGATATTCCAAAAATTGAGTGAGATATGTGCATTTGAAGGTTGTTGAATTTCAGATCTTATGTATTACGATTAGCTAAGAAGAAGTGCCTTATTTAGAACTGTTAAATAGACTAATTATAAGACCATTTCTTTGTAGTTCCTTTATTACTGATCAGATCCTGATCAAACTTCACACCAAGGTTCTTCTTCGTATGGCAAATCACCCCAGCCTATCAAAACTGATAAACAAAAAATAGATCACAGGAAAATGTAGGTTTCCATGGCAACCGTAATACAATCACCCCAACCTCCAATATTCACAAGTGGAAGAGAGAAGGAGGGGAAAAAAACAACTACCAAAAACGGGCCATTTTAACGGCGCCGTTTAACAGTCCTGCAGCCAGTGACCAGTGCAGCCAGTCACGACACCTGCAGCCAGTGACCACTAGGTCATGACACCCCCCCCCCCCCCCATAAGCAAGCCACCTACAATATGAGTCAACTGTAGCTTATTTTAAATAATGGTCAGATCCTGATGAAATTTCACATCAAGGTTCTTATTGGTCTGGCAAATCACCTCAGCTTATCAAAACTGATATTAAAAAAATGAGATCACAGAAAAATGTAGGTTTCCATGGCAACCATAATACAATCATGCCCACAACTGCAGTTTCTTTATTAATGGTTTGATCCTGATCAAACTTGATACCAAGGTTCTTCTTGCTATGGGAAATCATCTCAGCTTATCAAAACCGATAAAAAAAATTATATCATTGAAAAATGTGGGTTTCCATGGCAACCGTTATACAAAACTGCCTGGCACCTACAATATTCTGCCAGATTCTAGACTTGCGATTCCAGTTGTAGTCATTGTATGACCATTTTTAGGAAGAAAAAATGCTAAAGATTTTTTTTTGGGGTTCATTAGTTGTTTAAGCAGGGGAAATTTCAGTCATAGACGACTGGTCTTCTTCATTCCACTGCTGGTCGATAGAAAGCCCGAGCCTACACTTTTACCGACCCAAGGGATTTTTAACCTCCCACACCACATAGACATGGTATGAGAGCAACCGGCCTTTGATGACGCTGTAAGTTATACACAGCGGTGGAAATCCAAATTGGCAGAGCTGGGGGCATGGGGAATCGAACCGCCGACCCTCAGATTAGGAGTCTGACGTAGAAAAAAGTCAGACACTCTAACCACTCCGCCACAGAGAACGCCATTCACATTCTAATAGTTAGCATGGACATTCTTGGCAGTCTTCCCTCTGAATTTTGCATCTGAAGACTTGAATAGCTTAGTAAAATGCCTTTCAAATGTAGTACAACAATTAAAATAGTCTCTACCTTTGCTGAAATCGTTGGTGCTTTAAAAACGAATGTAACAACGAATGTACTGTGCATGTGCTTCCTGTGCAGTGCCTTTTCCCGACTCGACTCTGCTGCAGTTGAGGTCGCAACAAGTTGTACAAGTTTTATCGGTCCGCCGAGAGTGGCGCCCCTGGCGGATTGTAGGGTACCTGCACAAGCAGTCACACGATTTTGACTATGGGGATATAATCTTCATGGGAGGGAGTAAGGCGCGACTACATAAACTGCAGATGCTCCAAAATAGAGCATTAAAAACTCTTCCCAAGAGCTGCATACGATAGTGCGAGTAAAATTCCTCACAAACAGGCAACAGGATCATCTAAGATTGTATGCGTACAACAAATCCCCAACCAAGAAAACCCCGGTTATAAACAATTATGGTGCACAAGAAGCAACAATGCTAAAATCAAAATGCAGTGCATATGATCGCAGGGTTAGTGCAGGGTAACTAAATTCACCATAAAAGAAAAAGTGTGACTGGGGCTTAAATTAGTCATGAGTGAATACTAGTAAATTTTAAATCGAGGACAATCACAATGCTTACGGTAATGGGGTTACACAATTAAAGTTAAGCTAAGATTCCTTACACGCGGTAAGCTAGGATTCCTTATACGCGGTATGCGAATGGCATGATTCCTTCTACGCGGTATGCAGCATGCGGCGAGGTCTCAGACAGGGGTTCCTACCTTAATCCAGAGAAATAGGAATAGTTATCTATGCTTTGGCAATTATAAAGGAAGGAACCCCCATGTGAGACTAATCACTATGTACACGGCACCACTACCACCACCCCTACCACTACCACCACCACCACCACCATGTTTCACCTCCTCACACACTAATCACTATGTACACGGCACCCCTCTATGCCTGTGTGTCCCCTCCGCACCCCTGTGTGTGACCGTTCCGTAATGCTCAGTCACCTCTCCTAGTGTTAAACTAATGGACACATCAGACTCAGGTATCTATTCGCACCCCGCTTGCTGCACCGATCGCTACATGGACCGATCGGAAAAACGCATTCGCTACCGCATACCGCGTGTAAGGGTTGTAGCCCATTGACTTCAAGGCGTTTCGATTTTTTGTCGCATCCGCATACCGCGTGTAAGGAATCTCAGCGGTATGCGACAAAAAATCTAAACACCTTGAAATCAATGGACTACATCCCTTACACGCGGTATGCGAATGTGAATGCGGCAACTCGATCGGTCCCTGTAGCGATCGGTGCGGCACGCTGTATGCGAATAGAAAACCATCATTCGCGTTTGTCCATTAGTTTTAGCTGAGGGGAGGCGACTGAGCATTACGGAACGGTCACACACAGGGGTGCGGAGGGGACACCAGGCATAGAGGGGTGCCGTGTACATAGTGATTAGTGTGTGAGGAGGGGAAACATAGTGGTGGTGGTGGTGGTGGTGGTGGTGCCGTGTACATAGTGATTACTCTCACATGGGGGTTCCTACCTTTATAATTGCCAAAGCATAGATAACTATTCCTATTTCTGTAGATTAAGGTAGGAACCCCCGTGTGAGACCTTACCGCATACCACATACCGCGTAGAAGGAATCATGCCATTCGCATACCGCATACCACATGCCGCATACCGCGTATAAGGAATCCTAGCTTAAGTCAGTAAGCAGCACTGACTGAGGCTGAGGGTCAATTTATGCAAATGTGAAGTTATTTCAAAATTTGCATGTCACTATGTTGCCCTTGCTTCAACTGGTATTCTGTTTTGGTAATGCATTGACAATTTTGGAAACACTGGCTTTGTATTAAATTAAATTTATAACTGCCTAAATAATATGTATATGGGTCGTTCTCTGAAGCTGGGTACCATTTTTGTGACATGGAACTTGGAAGCGAAAACTGAAAGCATCCCAAATAATAGCAGAAAACATTCCAGACAATATTAGAATCTATTTTCATATGAAGCTTTACATGTTGTGCATGTGTCAGAGTTGGAAAAAAAAGCCATTTCACTTTTTAATTTTGATCTTATATTATAATGAATAACAATAGGAAAATATGTCCTATTGTAAAATATTCCGATTTACTGCATTGGTGGGGGAATGTAAATGTTCTATTACTGATCGGGTATATGTGACCAGATGCATGTATGTGTATATGTAGGTGCTGGTGGTGCCTGATTGAGATGTAAATAGACATAGTGGTGCTGGCAGGGCTGTGTGTAAGGGGCACTCACAGCTGAACCCCGACCCCCTCTGCTAGTCAGGATCACCACACTCAGGCTCAAGGCAGGTGGTGGCCAGGGGAGCCACACAGCTTGGTGGTGGTGGGAAGATCACTGGCAACCATGGGGACCAGGAATGCTGGATCCCTATTGTTAGAGCTAAGAATGCTTGTTTCCCATAGGGGGAATAGGGTGGGGTGATACTCTACACTGAATCCATGTACCATATAAATAATAAACCAGAGGGCTTGACACTCTCTCTTCTTTCACACTTTATACTCTTTCTTTCTCTTTGGCTGTATTGATTTCACTATATTCTGTCTACACAACCATCGATTCGAGCCGTAGACTTTACATACTGGTTACCACGACGAGTGGTAAATCTATTAGTTGGAGGAAGGATTCAACTTTACTTCATGGAGACCTAGTCTTTACACTATGTAACATGGAAATTAAATACACAAAAGCGACACATCCATAACATCATTTTTAACATACACAGCATATTCAAACTAGATTTATTTGATTACAGTTAAGCAAACAAAATGATGTCTTCCAAGAAAAAAAGTTGAAAAAAAACAAATTTGTGTGAATTTTAGTGTAAATGTGTAAAATTTCACATTTTCACCTTAGCACAAAATCATATAAACATACTTTTGATACGTTTTGTGGTATAGATTAAATACATATAGTATTGCTAACATACTTAGTAACAAAAGGCAACAATAATTATTTGACTTGCTATTTAAACAAAGAAAGTGTATTATGTCCTACGGATACGAGATATGTGGTGCCCAGTTTCAAAGAATGACCCATATATAGATCCACCCAACCAGTCAGAATTTGCATTCTACTGAAGTTAGTTCTTGAAGTTAAACTAATTGGAAATATCAACTGGGAAATACTACTATTACTAACACTAGTAACAGTATTTTAGACTGATCTCAATCTTGTCCAGGGATGGCACCACGACGGCAGAATGGTAGAATTTATTGTTGACAATTTCAGCTTGGTTTTCCACTGAATTTGAATATATATCTGGTATTTACGAATCATTTATTCGATCATTTATTTATGCATTGAATGAGGCTAGGGGAAAGAGACGCCCCTCATAATTCATTTCACTATCAACTTGACATCGGCTACTCGAATTATATCACAATGCTATTTGTTACATTAGTTCTTTTTAGTATCCCTGGATTATTTACAGATATTTCTGTTGGTTGCGTTTATTTTATTTTCATGAATAAGCCAAAGTCATACTGTTTAATGTTGGTTTAGAACAGTAATCTGGCCATTATTTACTATTCTAAATAATCGTTGTTTAAACGTGCAAAACCTACATAATATCATTATATGTACAGTTTTTGTTGTTGTATTTTTTTGTCCATTAGTTGCTTAAGCAGGGGAAATTTCAGTCATAGACGACTGGTCTTCATTCCACTGCTGGTCGATAGAAAGCCCGAGCCTACACTTTTACCGACTCAATGGATTTTTAACCTCCCACACCACATAGACATGGTATGAGAGCAACCAGCCTTTGATGACGCTGTAAGTTATACACAGCGGTGGAAATCCAAATTGGCAGTGCTGGGGGCACAGGGAATCGAACCGCCGACCCTCAGATTAGGAGTCTGACCTAGAAAAAAGTCAGACACCCTAACCACTCTGCCACAGAGAACGCCACGTTAGATGCAAATTATTGAATGTGTGGAATACTGTGGTATCTAAAAGTTGATTTTCAGTTTGTGAGTTATGCCCCAATCACACTATGGCTTGTCACCACTTGGGACTAAAGAACCCACAGTCACTTACAACACTTGCAACCTCTGGGCGACCATTTTGGTCGCAAGGAGGTCTTTTGTGCAGTAGCTGCAACTTCCTTTCCTTGTGACCAAAATGGTTGCAAGGAGGTGGACAACCACTGAAGACCACTTGCGACCGCTGTGCACCCAAACCTTTTTTGTGGTCGCAAGCAGTAGTGTGACTGGGGTAAATACTATTATTAGCAGTATAGCGGTTCATTTCTTGTCAACGTTGTATCAGTGGGTAGCTGCACATTTTTAACTACCCACTAATACAATGTTTACAATGCTCAAAGATAGACACAATATGTGCATCTTTGACCTCTTTTGTAATTTACTTAAAGTTGCATAGTCCAATGGTTTTGAATTTCTGGGGGTTTTTCTGAGATAAATATATTAGATCGATCACTAGTATCTACTTTACATTAGTTTGAAGTTACTTTTTTTATTTTAAATGGTAAACTTTTTAGATATTTTGAGTGCAAACATGGAAAATTAGGTTTGACAAGTTTGTCAAAACTCTGACACCATGGACTTCTGCAGTAACAGGTTCTGTTAAATTGACTCAGTAGTGCCTTCTACGCAGAAACAACTGCTTAATAAGTGCATCAGTATCTAAGTTAGATATGTAAAATCATATCTAGCTAATTGGTTTGGTTTTAAAAACTTGATATTTCATCGGACTATGCATCTTTAATTTAGCCATAAATCTGTATGTGGATATTGTGTATCCATTTTTATTTCTTGAGAATATGATACCATCTCATGTTTTCTCAACCTACATATATTGTTATATTTAGCCACACCCTCGCGTGGTTTGTTTGTTTGTTGTTGTTTTATGTCCTAGCAACATCTAAGGTCATATGGGGACGGGTACCGACTTGTGACAGTGCGCATGGTTTTAATTCAGGGTGACCGAAATAGTGATATCAGGGTGTTTTTTTTTTTTTTTTTACCATGCAAGCAACTCGACATAGGAATGAATATCACAGAGAGAAGGTAGACCAGGCGGGATGGCCGAGTTAGTTGAGCGTCCGTCTCCCGTTTTATTTTAATATTAGATTGTGGGATTCAAAACCCGGTCGAGTCAAACCAATAACTTAAAAATTGATACTTGTCGCTTCCTAGCCAAGTGCTCAGCATTATTATGATCGGGCAAGGAATGGTTGGCTCAGTGTCAGGATAATGTGACTAAGTGGGGTATAAGGTCATGTCCTGATATGACCTTAGATATTACCAGGACATAAATTCCAACCAACCAACCAGAGAGATTGTAGACTTGAACACTCTTGATGCATTTAACTCATTAGCAGCAGCAAATAGTGATGCTGAGTAATTAATTAAATAGCCTTTTAAAAGGAATACAAATAAGTGTGCACGGGTCTGTTGATACGATTTTACTACTCTTAGAATGTAACACATTGTCTGCTAATCTCCTTATTTTGTTAGAAGCCGATCAGAAAGCTCTGTAGGCGTACCTCTCAGACACTGATTGGTTGGTTGTTGTTGTTTTGCGTACTGGCAACATCTAAGGTCCAATCAGGACCGGACACCCACTTACCCGTCCTAAGATTTTTTTATTTTATATACAGTCTACTCTGTCAATAACGGCAAAAAGTGCAGGTCCAGTCACGGCACCCCTTTAATTTAATAGCATTGCCTGTGTGTCTAACTGACAACTGTCTTATGCGGACAACGAGCCGTTTTTTCACCTATTTGATCAATATTCTCTGTCAATAATGACATCTGTCTGTGTCAGTGTATACATGTGCCAGTGTGTGTGTCCTCCGTCAGTCAGTCTCTGCCTATAACGGCATCTTGCTCCAGTCCCATGGGTGTCCGTTATAGACAGAGTAGACTGTATATCAAAAGTTATGCCTCTTGGGAGTCAAATATTGTCTCTTGGGTGAGGGTGGACTAATGCAGTGCTCGCCACATTAATCCCTTTCATTAAAAAAATGTATTTGTCCATTGGTGCCGATATACCGTTGGTAATTCCGACCGCAGCAGCCGCAGCTCTCATCCGATAGGTCACGTTGTAAAGTCTGTAGTGGGGAAAGGGGTAACTTAGTGCAGCAGGCCCAAATGTTAAAGCGTTATAGAGCCGGAGTGGAAAAGCTGAGAGGTGGCTCAGCGCTACGAGACAGTGAGAGGAAAGCTGCTTACTCTGAGCTGTAATTAATGTGCCTGAAATAGAATAAGGATAATGAAGGTTGTGTTACAGGATTGAGTTGGGCATGAAAGTTGTGTAATGGCCCTGTCACACTATGGCGTATGGCATAAGCGTATGCAAGCGTATGCAGGCGTATGCGGTTTTCGACCCATATGCCGTCATACGCTACGCATAGGTTGGGCATATGCCGTCTTACGCGCGTCCGTCCAAAAATTGTTGTGCATGCTCAAAATCTTCAGTGTATGGCTCATACGCTAGACATACGCCGGCATAAGTTAGGCGTATGTTGCACCGACACCCTCCAGGTGTCTCTGGCGTACTCACAACGTTCTGTAATGGGGTTGTCACACTATGGCGTTGGCATATGCGGTTTTTGACCCATATGTCGTCATACGCTATGCATAGGTTGGGCATACGCCGTCTTTACACCCGTTCATCCAAAAATGTGTGCGCATGTTCAACATTTTCAGCGTATGGCTCATGCGCTATGCATACGCCGGTATAGGTTAGGGGTACGCTGAACTTGTCAATCACAACCGTCAAAACCACATCACAGTACGCCACACATAGGTCGGGTTACGCTTTGAATACGCCGCCATAGGCTGGGGGTAGGTTATGCATACGCTCCAAAAGATACCGCAGTGCACAAAGGTCACCATACGACGACCCGCAACGAAAACTGCATACGCTAACGCCATACGCCGTAGTGTGACAGGGCCATTACAGGATTGAGTTGGGCCTGCTAGGGGGAGGGGGCATGTTGTTAGTTTCTAAGAGATTGGGAGAATATAAGAGCTGTACTGTTTGAAAGTAAAGGCATTCCTCCACCTGCATACCAAACCTCTGTGTTGCGTTCCTGTTCTTCCACCACGATACTGCAAAGGCCCAAGACCGGACCTTTCAACATGTTTGATGGCGACTGGCATAAATCTCTAAGTACATGTGCACTGTTTTAGAGGGTGCAGACGGAATAGCGCAGTGACGCATTTCATTGTATTCAGTGTTATTGTTAACACCGGGTTCGTCTTTATCGGGGATATGGTTCAGCATAGCTCTACTATTAGTGTACTAGGTTATGGGGTACTTCAATGGTTTCTTCTTTTGTTTGTTTCTTAAGAGTTAGTAATGTATGTAAGATTGCTTGTGTGTGTGCGTCTGTGAGTGAGTAAGTGAAGATGGTGATTTGCGAGGCAGTGTCACGGTAGGCGTGCCTTGTTAGAGACACAACCAGACGGGATGGCCGAATGAGTTAGAGCGTCCGTCTCCCATGTTGTTGGTAGACAATGGGATCGTGGCTTCGAACCTTAGTCGAGTCAAACCAATGACTTAAAAATTGATACTTGTCGCTTCATAGCCAGGCGCTTGGCATTATTAGGATAGGGCAAGGACTGGTTGGCTCAGTGTCAGGATAATGTGACTGGGTGGTGCTGGTGGTCTGGTCTCCCAGTGGGGCAGCACTATTAAGTCACCATGAATGTGTACCGTCAGAAGTCGGTACCTGTCCTGATAAGACCTTATGTGTTAGTGGGACGTAAAACAACAAACAATTGTTTAAGAAAAAGGTATTTTAAAGATGAAAACTTGGCACCAGCGCAATAGTGATTGAGATGAATACAATACACTTTGTTTTCAACTAATCTTGGTTTTCTCATCCTAAACGTGACATGTTATTAGTTGAATGGTCCATGGCCACACGTCGGAAACCCAATTTGATGTTATCGAGTGCTGGTGTACTGGTCAGAGGTCTCATGCTCATCTCCTGGTGTCTGATCTCATGACTTGGCAGCCTTCGCTCTGGTTAGCGGTTGTTTGGTTGTTGGAGTTTTACGTCCTGGCAACATCTATGGTCATATCACGATGGATATCGACTTGTGACAGTGCACTCATGGCAACATTATAGTGTTGCCCCACTGGGGTCAGGCCGCTGGCACCCTGACCTGATATCCCACTCAGTTACATTATCCAGACACTGAACTAACCAATCCTTGCCCTATCCTATTAATGTCGAGCGACTGGCTAAGGAGCGACAACTATCAATGTTATAAGTCATTGGTTTGACTGCACCGGTAACCGAACCCCTGATCTCCTGCATGGGAGGCCCACGCTGGACCGATCCGGCCACCGAGTCCGGTATCTGGTTAGCGACTGGTTCCCTACAAACTTCTGCTAAACCGACAAGAAGAATACTCAACATTGTCATTCTGGTTCGCAAAGGTAAATCATTGATGCTCGAATTTGTGTTTTGGAGATAACCTATTATTAGGATGGTATTAAAGTTGCGTAGTCCGATGGTTTTTCGTTCCAACCAGTGGTCCACAACTGGTTCATCAAAGGCTGTGGTATGTGCTGTCCTGTCTGTGGGAAAGTACATATAAAAGACCCCTTGCTGCTTATCGGAAAGAGTAGCTAGCCTATTTGGTGGTAGCTGGTTTCCTTCAAAGAAATATGTCAGAATCACCATATGTTTGAGGTCCATCCAATAGCCGATGATTAAAATCAATGTGCTCTAGAGGCGTCGTTAAATAAAACAAATCTGTTTTAGTCTGATGATTTTGAGTTTCTGTCATTTTCTAAGATAAACATATTAGGTTGATAGTTATAATCTACCTCACTTTAGTTTGACGTTACTTTAATTTTAAATGGCTAATTTTGGAGATGTTTGAAGTGGAAACATCCCAAATTAATTTGGGTAAACATGGCAAAACTCTGACACCATAGGCTTGACTTAGTATTCCCTTCTATGTGGCAACAAATGCTTAATAAGAGCATCATTATCTAAGTTAACTATGTAGGATCAAATCTAGATAATTGTTTTGATTTGAAAAATGTGATGCTTTTATCGGACTATGCAGCTTTAACTTTGAGAGGACGTGCATATTAAGCAACCATACAAATATTATACAATAATTTCTAAGGTGAGTTAAGTGTTTATAATCATGAATGTAGCCTTGTCGCTTCCTAGCCTGGTACTCAGCATTAAGAGGATAGGGCAAGAACTGGTTAGCTCAGTGTCAGGATAATGTGACTGAGTGGGATATTGGGTCATGGTGCTGGCAGCGTGGTCTCCTAGTGGGGCAACACTATAAAGCAGGGATGAAAGATCTCCGTGATTTCGCGGATTTCCGGGATTTTTCCTGTAGCTATAAGTGTATACTAATACGTTGTTCAAAGGCCACAGCACTATAAGTGTATACTAATGCATTGCTTTATGCTGCAGCACCATCAGCGTTACTTTACGCATCATCATCAGTGCAGATGCCGCAGAACTATCAGCGTAGGCCTATACTATTAATAAATGCTTCAAACGCGCAGCACTATCAGCGTATACTACTAATACGTGCTTCAAACGGCGCAGCACTATCAGTGTATACCAATATGTATGAAACTCGACTTCCGGGAATTTTCCGTGATTCCCTGACAATGCTAAACCTATGGGAGAATAGCAGCATTTCCGATTTTTTTTCCCGGAGACCACTTTCATCCTGATAAATTCACCATGAGTGCGCACTGTCACAGGTCGGTACCCGTTCTGATATGACCTTAGATATTACCAGGACATAAAACTCCAACTATACCAACCAATTAACTTTAGCTGCAGATATGATTGTAGTGAGGGGTAATTGCCGAATTTAGCTACTCTAACATCTCGTATGAACCGTATGCATAGTTAATGTCATGGTGACCTTTGCGTTGTCGGTGACCTTCACCGTTTCAGACTAGGTGGTATGCTGGTAGTGGTACCCAACAATAGCTAGAAACACTAATCTCAACTACAACTGTTTACGATCGTCTACATTAACCGCTGATGACGCTTTAATGGAATTGCCATGTCAATAGTATAATAATTAGATTTAAAGCTGCATAGTCCGATAGAGCATCAAATTTTCAAAACCGAAGCAATTATCTACATTTGATTGTACATTTCTAAATTAGATAAGGATGCAATTATTAAGAATTTGTTGCGACATAGAAGGGAATACTGAGTCAATTTAATAGAACTTGTTACTGCAGAAGCCTACATGGTGTTTTTGCATGCTCGCCAAAATTAATTTGGCATGTTTGCACTTCAAATATCTCAATGGTTTGTCATTTAAAATAAAAGTAACTACAAACTAATGTAAGGTAGATTCATAACAATCAATTTAATATATGTATCTCCCAAAAATTACAGAAACTCAAAAGTATCGGTCTATGCAACTTTAAAGCTAATCTATTTCAATCAATCAATAGTTCCATCCTCTAGTCGAGGGTTGGATGCAATGGTTCTCCACTTGTCCTGATGGTGTGCTGTTCTGATAGGCTGTGAATAATTCAAGCCTGTCCACTGTGAAATATTTGTAAACCATGATGTTCTTGGTCTCCCTCTCCCTCTGCTGCCATTCACCTTCTATTTAAGCAGGAATTAACACGGAAGTATGCATCTCCGAATTCCCTTTAAAGAGCCTTGCTCCTTGTCATATTGTGACCGAAAGTGGTGGCCAAATTGGTGCTTCCCGTGCGGAAGGTTGGTAGTTCAAATCCCAGCCGAGTCGAAACAATGACTTATAAAATGATACTTGTCGCTACCTAGCCTGGTGCTTGGCATTAATAGGATAGGACAAGGACTGGTTAGCACAGTGTCAGGATAATGTGACTGTGTTGGGTATTGGATCATGGTGCCAGTGGCCTAGTCTCCCAGTGGGGCAGCACTATAAAGTTGCCATGAGTGCGCACTGTCACAAGTCTATACCCATTCTGATATCACCTTCGATATTACTAGAAGTAGGATGTAGAACAACAACAAACCATTATTTCTTTATGTACAACTGACTCCTTTCAGGCTGGCTAGGTATGTTCATAGCCTCTTCCTTGATCCTTGCCATCATGCTCAAAAGAATCTTAGTCATACTTAAACTTACAAGTAAGCTAGCGTACCTAAGATATTCATTATTCTTATGACATTATGGCCTTCCCTTCGCCGTGCATAGAGCATTGAGCATTGATAATGTTATTTAGTATTGATAGACCGCACCCCTCCTTTGGAGCATGTTGAAACATTTTCTGATATTTGAGATATGGGCTATGGAGAACTACTCTATAATAAATTGCAAACTAGTCTATATTCTGGTAGATGGTATCTAAAACCAAAGGCATATGAGGTATATGTGGAGTCGGTGATCCATTACTAATTAAAGCTAGAAATTGTATATATATCAGTATAGATAGTGAGAGAGGGTCACTTCTTGACTTGTTAGAGAGTCTTTGGAACTCTACTCACATACCCCCTCCCCTCCAAGTGTTATTTATGGATCACTGCACACCAGACACAACAGGGCACTGTAGCCAGATCTAACCATGCCTTGGTTACAAGGATATTGAACCCTCATTGGTGGATAGAGGAATGCCTGTTAGTGATTGGAAGACTGGATCATGTGATCACCACCATCTTGTTTCTTGAAACTATATATACAATAAATGAGGGAGTCTCACTCTCCTACCTTTCACTCTTTATCTACTTTCCTTCCTTGCCTGTAGTGATTTCTTATTAGCCTATCTACACCACTCAAGCCGCCAGCCGTCGACTTGTGATGTAAACTTCTACTCAATGTATTAGGCCAAATTTTAAATAATGCTGATCGTCCCCGCCCATGCCTGAAAAATCGCCGCCCCTGAATCTTTTTTTTAATCATAAAGCTGCTAAAAATGCGTCAGTGCTAGCAGCAATTCGACTTTCGTATGAATTCTTAAGTCATTGGTTTGACTCTGCGAGGGTTCGAACCCAGGAGTTCGAATCCCACGACCTACCAGAATCGGAGGCGGATGGTCAACTCATTCAGCCATCGCGTCTGGTTACATATTAAGTCTACATCAAAAATAAAAATAAAAACCGCCCGTCCTACCCTGATTTTTATTTCAAAAGGACGATCGCCAATTTTTTTATTTAGCCTTAGTTCTTGTCACTGCCGTCAGGAGGCGGGTTATTGGTTGAAATTGTTTATTCCCATTCGAGATCACTGGATTTTCTACTAGCCAGCTGTCTGTGCGCAAGTTTTTCTCTCTTCTGTGTATAGTTTCGAGTAATTTGCTTCCCTCTCCAGAGAAATGCAGAGATGAAAGATTTCCGCAATTTCGTGGATTTCTGCGATAAAAAAAAAATTCACCGATTAACGTTAAACAAAATGCGATGGAATATTATCATTATATGACAACTATTGGTTCGTTCGAATCCCATTCTAATATGACCTTAAATGTTACTAGAACATAAAACCCAAACAAGAAAGTTTTAGGTATGGGCGATAATAGTCACAACAAGGAGAATTGAGACCTGACTTCCGACATTTTTCCGTGATTCCCTGACAGTGCTAATCCCATGGGGGGAAATCCGCGTTTTCGTGGAAATTTGGCATTGCCTTAATAATCTCGACTTGATTTCCGCATTTTTTGTTGGAGACCACGTTCATCTCTGGAAACAAGTAGTATATAGGCAGGGGGCTAGTGTTGGGAAGACACTTTTTTTTTTTAATTGAAGAAATAGCTTGTTGAAAATAGAAATGTTCATTTCTGTTTCAGACTGCGGACACTGGTCACTGCGTTTGGTATGGACAGTGTGGCCTGGACAGCGAGACCAAGAAGCCACTGAACTGTCCATACGACGGGCCGGCGCAGACCTTGAATGATTCAAAAGCCATCAACATCTTGGGTGAACTGTGCCCACAGTATGTACCGGCAAGCGGTAAGTGTCAGTGTCTCAAGGAAGGAGGCACTCTGGTCAACCACTCATCCTGCACAGTCCTTAATTAAAGCTGCATAGGCCGATGAAAACATCAAATTTTCAAAACTAAAGCAGTTATTTAGATTTGATTCTACATATCAGTCGCTAGCGAGATATCCGGCGCGGTGGCTGAATCGGTTGAGCGTGGGCCTCGTGTGCAGGAATTCGGTTCCGGTCGATTCCAACCAATGACTTATACAAATTGATGCGTGTCGCTTCCTAGCCTGGCGCTCGGCATTAATAGGATAGGGCAAGGACTGGTTAGCTCAGTGTCAGGATAATGTGACTGACTAAGTGGGATATTGGGTCATGGTGCCGGTGGGCTGAGTTCCCAGTGGGAAATATAAAATCGCTGTGAGTATGCACTGTCACAAGTCGGTACCCGTCCTAATATGACTTTAAATGTTGCCAGGATGTAGAACTCCAACAACCGACAAGCCCAATGAAAGCGGCACTCTGGTCAACCACTCATCCTGCACAGTCGTTAATTAGAGCTGCATAGTCCGATGAAAACATCAAATTTTCAAAACTAAAGAAATTATCTAGATTTGATTCTACATATCTAACTTCGGTACTGGTGCATTTATTAGACATTTGTCGCCAAATAGAAGGGAATGCTGAGGCGATGTAATAGAACCTGTTATTGCAGAAAGCTATGGTGTCAGAGTTTTGGCATGCTTGCCAAAATTAATTTGGCATGTTTGCACTTCAAATATCTATTAACAATTTTTTTTAAATTTTGTAAAATTTTAAATAGCCATTTAAAATAAAAGTTACTTAAAATTAAGGTATAGTTGATTACATTCATAACGATCAACCTAATATATTTATCTCAGAAAATGACACACTCAAAACCATCAGGCTATGAAACTTTACGGTGCAGGTTTAGTGGACACATCATTAGGTAATTGAATTGAAATGGTATGAGATTGAGAGGCAGATTTGATAGTTTTTGCAAAACTATGACTGGTCGAGTTTTTCTCAGAAACTCATTTGTCTATGCTCTTCTGAATAGCGTATCCAGTGGATTGTTGGTTTGATGTAAACCTTCATATGAATTCTGCTATTATTTGGAATATTTTTGCTATTATTTGGAATGTTTTCCACTTTTGGCTTCTATGTCACAAAAGTGGTACCCAGTTTCAAAGAATATATATGTATATACACACACATTCCTGGGCTTTTAAATTGTACACTTCTGTGACTCATCTTACAATATATATTGAATATTACTCTAAAATTGGATGTTTATATGCCATCATGTTAGCCTAATAAAAAATATAGCTGAATATCTTTTTTCCCCCTTTTTTTGTTGGTACATTAGTTGATTAAGGAAATTTCAATTGTGGACGTTTGGTCTACCTCATTCCACTGCTCCTTGCCCCATCCTAAGAATGCTGAGCGCCAGGCTAGGAAGTGACAATTATCAATTTTTAAGTCATTGGTTTGACTCGACATTGGTTCGATCCCACGATCTACCAACACGGGAGACGGACGCTCTATTCACTGCTACGATCTAATTCTGCTATGTTGAATCATGAATAATCACGGGGGGTTGAAATAATGTATATTTACCAGAATAACTTACTCAATAAGTGACATTCGGTCAAATTAATCCCAAAATCCTGGCGATATTAACGCCGTCGCCTTATCGGCAGTGTTATGCTGTACTTTCTATCCAACCATGAAGGCCGACGAGGCACTGATCATGTGGTGATAGTCGTTTGACGCAAATCCTCGATAGCTATGTGATGTGGAATAATGCCATCCCTAATACTTATAAATCCTAGTTGTATATAATGTCACTCCATGCGGTATAGAATCAGTAGACCCTGAAGTAACACCACTCACAGCAGCGTCCATGCGGGGCCTGGAAGTCTTGAACTTCATTTGCCCCATTTGAACGCCTTGACAAGCCTTGAATTTTAACTTATTTTGGGAAATTAGTCTTGAAAAGCCTTGAATTCCACTAAACCACTGATCTAAATTAGTACAAAACCGCCAGTTTCTCCCCCCCCCCCCCCCGCCCTGATATCCAAATGAAAATAGTCTTGAATTCCTATCAAAAACAGCCTTGAATTCCATATCTTCACATGTGTATGGGCCATTTAACAGGTAAGTTACCATAGCAACTGATTACTCAGAGCTTTGTAAATAGACATCACATGATCAGAAACCACACCGTGTTAATCACCCTGGCGGGTGTTTTTTTTTACACTTTTACACCAACACTGGGGATAGACCCACGTGACCTCGCCCCCCCCCCTCCTCCTCCCCTAGAGGATGGAGGGTCAGGGTCCTGTCGCTTAGAGATCGGGTTATACACCAACCCAATTGGAGTAACTTAGTCCCCTTTAAACTCTTTAAAACTTTTTTTGGGGGTTGGGATGTGACCTAAATAAATATATTCATTCTGTTGAATAAGTTATTTTGTCAGCCCCGAAGCACTGGTCTTCCAGCCATTTTTCAATTCAGTATTATTTACACAAAAATGGTGTGTAGAGCGAGCAAGATATATACTGTGAGCTAATAATAATTAATAGCTGTTGAATACACAATTTGCAGCATAGTTATGGATGGATCCAGGTCAACCTGTTATTTCATTTCATTGATGGCAGTTCTCTCGTCGAGTAGTTTATTTTGAATAAACCTGTGTTCACTGTTTTGCATATTGGGTGGTAGCAATCCCTCCATGTTCCGGACGTGGTGGCCGAATCGGTAGAGCGCAGGCCTCCCATGTAGGAGATCTGGAGTTCGATTCCCGGTCGAGTCAAACCAATGACTTACAAAATTGATACTTGTCACTTCCTAGCTTCGCGTCAGCATTATTAAGATAGGGCAAGGACTGGTTAGCACCTAATATGACTGAGTGGGATACCGGGTCATGGTTCCGGCGGCCTGGTCTCCCAGTGGGGCACCCACTTTAATAAAGTCACCATGAGTGCACACTATCACAAGTATTGGTACCCATCCTGATATGACCTTAGATGTTGCCAGAACATAAAAGTTGAATTGTTGTGCGCAGGTGAGAAGCCACGGACTTGCTGCAGCGCGGCGCAGCTCTCAGCGCTGAGCGCCAGCATGACGCTACCACACCAGTTCCTGTCCCGCTGCTCATCATGCATCCGCAACTTCATGGACCTCTACTGCTACTTTACATGTGACCCGCTGCAGAGCACCTTCATGTACATCGACCCGTCGCAGGTGAAGTCATCCAATGACAGCAAGAGCACGATCCTCGGCGCCAACTACACCATTTCGCACAGTTTCGCTGGCGGGCTCTACAACTCGTGCCGCGACGTTCAGCTGCCGAGCAACAACCAGAAGGCGATTGAGCTCATGTGTGGGCCCTACGCAAATAACTGCACCATGCAGAAGTGGCTCGACTACATGGGCGACAAGAGGAACAGCCAGACGCCGCTCGCCATCAAATTCACCATCAGCGATGCGCCCGTCGTGTTCGCGCCCAACGCGACCTTGACCCCGCTGAACCGGACGACCGAGCCATGTGACGGCGTCTGCAGCTGCCAGGACTGCCGTGCCTCGTGCGGTGTTCCACTTCCGCCCGTCGCGCCGCACACGGAGTGGCGCATCGCCGGGATTGAAATCGGGAATTTCGTCGCCAGTGTGCTGTTCTGCGCGTTTGTGTTGGTCTTTGGCACTTACCTCATCTGGAGCTACGTGTATTGCGCAGGGGTTGGGTTTGGGGTCAGCGTCGACCCGTCCCCTGTCGGCAGGCGGAAGAGTGTCGCGAACGATGCGTCCGATCCGTGCTCTACTAACAATTCGGACAGTACCGACGACGGGGCTGCGTCGTCCGGTGGCGGCGAGTGGCGCTCAGTGCAGCCGAGCCGGGCCGAGCTGTTCGGGGCCCGGGTGGAGCGGGAGTTGACCCGGGGCTTGGCGGCCTGGGGCCGGCTGTGTGCCCGCCGCCCTTACGTGGTGGTGGCGGTCGGCGTGGTCGTGTCGGCCTGTCTGGTGGCGGGCATCTCAAGGATGAAGGTGACTACTAATCCGGTGGATCTGTGGTCTTCCCCCAACAGCCGCGCGCGACAGGAAAAGGACTACTTCGACGACAACTTCAAGTACGGCATGTTTTTTTTTTGGGTGGTGGGTGGTGGGTGGGGGGGGGGGTAAATTAATTGTTATTCATATACCGTATTCTCGCAGGTTAACACACTGGGCATTTAAATAGGCAAATCACTGGAATGGGGGTGGGGGGGGGGGGCGTTTACCCACACATGGGCGTTTATAAGGGGTGGGCGTTGACAAAATATTGGCCAAGTGGAAGTGGGGTAGGCGTTAACCCACACATGGGCATTTAAGGGGTGGGCGTTTACAAAATATCGGCCAAGTGGAAGTGGGGTAGGTGTTAGCCCACACATGGGCGTTTAAGGGGTGGGCGTTGACAAAATATTGGCCAAGTGGAAGTGGGGTAGGCGTTAACCCACACATGGGCGTTTAAGGGGTGGGCGTTTAAGGGGTGGGCGTTTACAAAATATCGGCCAAGTGGAAGTGGGGTAGGTGTTAGCCCACACATGGGCGTTTAAGGGGTGGGCGTTTACAAAATATTGGCCAAGTGGAAGGGGCGTAGGTGTTAACTCGTGAGAATATGGTATATCTTTTGTCAGTTCTGTAGCATTGGTCTTCTGACCGTAAGTGTTACAGGTATATATGGTATTTACACAAAAGCTTTGCATGGTTTATATAGTAAATTGGTTCTGCGGGTTTTTTTTACATTGTGTAGTAGTCTGCACTGACCTCTCAGGCAAGTAACCACATAGACAGGTACCCTAGGTGTTGTAATGGTTAGCACACTGGCCCGTAATGCAAAGAGATGTGGGTTCAAGTCCTGCTCTAGGCACAATATTTCCCATTTTCATCACCCCATGACACTGGTTGCCGTGACCATGATCCTGTACAAGCTATGCGTTGTATGGTTGTTGAACCTTCCCTGTGTATCTATGTGTTAGTGCATTGCCTGTATGTATGTAACATTATAAGCAATAAAAGACTTACAATTCCAGGGGGACGAGTGTAGTAGTGTGCACTGACCTCTCAGGCAAGTAACCACATAGACAGGTAGGCGTGGGTGATATCAGGGAGCCTAGGTGGTGTAATAGTTAACACACTGGCCCGGAATGCAGAGATGTGGGTTTGAGTCCTGCTCTAAGCGCAATATTTCCCATTTTCACCACCCCCACGACAATTGCATAGTCCGATGGTTGTGAGTTTCGGCTATTTTCTGAGAAATATATTAGATTGATCATTATAATCTAATTTACTTTTAGTTTGAAGTAACTTTTATTTTAAAAGGCTCAGTTTTGAGATATTTTAAAAATAAACATGTAAAATTAGTTTTGGCATGCATGTCAAAACTCTGACACATAGGCTTCAGCAGTAACATGTTCTATTAAATTGCCTCGGCATTCCCTTCTATTTGGCAACAAATGCTTAATAAATGCACCGGTATCTAAGGTAGATATGTAGAATCAATTCTAGATCATTATTTTGTTTTTGAAAATGTTATGCTTAATCGGACTACACATTAAAGTTGCATAGTCCGATGGTTGTGAGTTTCGGCAATATTCTGAGATAAATACATTATTAGATTGATTGGGAGGTTGTTAAACAAACAAAATCTCATAGGCACACTTTGGGTACATTTTGTGGGATAAATTAAATACATGTAGTATTACTAAATATATTTAATACACAGAGGGCGTAATCGATTAATCAACTCGGGTCACCCAAGCCACTTTTTGCCGCATGCGCACATCCTACAGACTCGGGTTGAATAAACGAATACGCTCGTGGTTGACAAAATGGTAGCTTAATCTTAAACTTAATATTTTATTTCAATAACCGATATATATATGTGCAGCAAAATAGGATTTAAAGTATTTCATGATTGTAGAAGCTGACAATCTGGGTTATTAAAAAAAAGAGCATTAAAACAATACATCGGAGTTGTACTGGTAGCTGTTATCCTACAGGTACCAGCACAGATGTGACATCATCGCTCCTAGCAAACCCCAGCCAAGAGGTGGGTTACTGGGGTGGGGTCATTTTGCACACGGCACATGTATTTGTCGACTCCACTCGCGGTGTTCGATTTGAAATTCTGACGACTCGGGTGGCCCGGGTCGTGTTAATCGATTACGGCCAGAGTTAACAATAACTATTTGAGTTACTACCTCCCATAAAATGGCAAAATCGTTAACAATGTAACGTGAAAACCAAATATGTGGTACACAGTTTCTGATATTGACCCATATATATACAAGATGTTTGGATGGAGCTCTATTTTAAACAACAGGTATAGCATGGGATATAAACTATTATAAATCAACGAAAATGATGTCACCATCCTTATTTTTATAACTATATGTGCGCCATTTTGTGTTCTAAAATACTCTGAAAACAATGTTTTGTTTGCAGTCCATTCTTCCGTACTGAAATGTTGATTATCACGGCCACTGATGAGAAACCATGGCAACATGAAAATACCGGTTCAGCACCAGGATCGACGCAATACGGGGCTGTGTTCAAACAAGATATACTCTCAGAAGTGAGTCAGCATTTACATATGGAAATATCTTTGTACACTATTCTTCCTTTTTTTGTTGGTGTTTGTTGATTACGCAGGTGAAATTTCAGTTATGGTAAATTATCTTCCTCATCCCACTGCACCTTGCACCATGCATGGTAGCGACAAGAGGTAATTAATCTTCCTCATCCCACTGCACCTTGCATGATAGCGACAAGAGGTAATTAATCTTCCTCATCCCACTGCACCTTGCATGGTAGCGACAAGAGGTAATTAATCTTCCTCATCCCACTGCACCTTGCACAATGCATGATAGCGACAAGAGGTAATTAATCTTCCTCATCCCACTGCACCTTGCACCATGCATGATAGCGACAAGAGGTAATTAATCTTCCTCATCCCACTGCACCTTGCACCATGCATGATAGCGACAAGAGGTAATTAATCTTCCTCATCCCACTGCACCTTGCACCATGCATGATAGCGACAAGAGGTAATTAATCTTCCTCATCCCACTGCACCTTGCACCATGCATGATAGCGACAAGAGGTAATTAATCTTCCTCATCCCACTGCACCTTGCACCATGCATGATAGCGACAAGAGGTAATTAATCTTCCTCATCCCACTGCACCTTGCACCATGCATGATAGCGACAAGAGGTAATTAATCTTCCTCATCCCACTGCACCTTGCACCATGCATGGTAGCGACAAGAGGTAATTAATCTTCCTCATCCCACTGCACCTTGCACCATGCATGGTAGCAACAAGAGGTAATTAATCTTCCTCATCCCACTGCACCTTGCACCATGCATGGTAACGACGAGGTAATTAATCTTCCTCATCCCACTGCACCTTGCACCATGCATGATAGCGACAAGAGGTAATTAAACTTCCTCATCCCACTGCACCTTGCACCATGCATGGTAGCGACAAGAGATAATTAATCTTCCTCATCCCACTGCACCTTGCACCATACATGGTAGTGACAAAACAGTGTAAATCTTTGTAAGTTTTTTGTATTTGACCATTGGGCGAATTGATAGAGCACTGGCTTCCCGAGCTGGAATTCGAATCCCAGCCTAGTCAAACTAATGAGTTATATAGTTGGTACTTGTCGCTTCCTAGCCTGGCGCTCGGCATTAATAGGATAGGGCAAGGACTGGTTAGCTCAGTGTCAGGATAATGTGACTGGGTGGGATATCAGGTCATGGTGCCAGTGGTCTGATTTTCCAGTGGGACAGCACTATAAAGTCGCCATTAGTGTGCACTATCACAAGTCTGTCTCCATCCTGATATGACATTAGATGTTGCCAGGATATAAAACTCCAACAACCAACCAACTTTATAGATATATCTATGTGCACTTTTCTTCCTTTTTTTGGTGTTCGTTTATTAAGCAGGTGAAATTTCAATTGTGGACAATTTATCTTCCTCATCCCACTGCACCTTGCACCTTGCACCAGGCATGGTAGCGACAAGTGTAAATCTTTTTTTACATTTTAGGTTTGATTTGACTGGGGACAAGCCCATGAGAAGTGAGTGCTCTGCTAATACTGTTATCCTGTCCATATCTGTGGCCGAATCAGTAGAGCATTGGCTTCCGGTACGGAAGGTCGGGATTTCGAATCCCAGCCAAGTCAAACCAATGACTTGTAAAATTGATACTTGTCGCTAACTAGCCTGGCGTTTGGCATTAATAGGATAAGACAAGGACTGGTTTGCACAGTGTCAGGATAATGTGACTGTGTGGGATATCGGGTGATAGTGCTCAGCTGGTGGCCAGGTCTCCCAGTGGGGCAGCACTATTAAGTCACCATGAGTGCGCACTGTTACAAGTCGGTCCCCATCCTGATATGACCTTAGATGTTGCTAGGATGTAAAACAACAAAGAAACAAAATAAATTGTGAAATTGGAGTGAAACCATTAAATAGGAATAGACGGTATTAATACATATTTCTTCTGGAGTTGTTTACTAATGTAGTAAACCCGGTTTAAGTTGCCATTGTTATAAATTTGTCCATGTCATTGCCCACATCTCGCCTGTAAATCTAGCATTTTCTTTTTGCTAATACTGTAAAAGTGCACATTAAATGCCGCACCCTCCTCTCTGCCACTGTCCACCTGTGAAGGTGTTGGTCATCCAGATCCTGCTCAGTGGACCCATTTGCAGTTTGGGCTATTTTCTGTTCCAACCAGTGGTCCACAACTGGTTCATCAGTCTGCAGGAAATTGCATATAAAAGACCCCTTGCTGCTTATCGGAAAGAGTAGCCTATGTGGCGGCAGCAGGTTTCCTCCAAAGAAATATATCAGAATGACCATATATTTGATGTCAAAGAGGCGGTTATGAAAATCAATGTGCTCTTGAGGTGTTAAATAAAAAAAGCTTTCCTCTCTGCCACAGGTGCTTGACCTTCAGAACAGTTTGGAGCAAGTGGTGGTTTACGACAAAGGACTCGGGCGCAATATTTCACTTCAAGACATCTGCTTTGCACCCCTGTCACCTGATAACATGAACTGCGCTATCATGAGCGTGCTTAACTACTGGCAGAACAACCAGACTAGACTCCATATGATAGATGAGGATTTGCTTGTCAATTCAGATTATATTGATCATCTCACCTTCTGTCTCAGGTAGGTTCAGTGCCAGTGAGTGTTGTATACAGTAAAGCCTCTCTAACCGACCACTTCCACAGATCGACTACTCCCGTATATCGATTGCTATATTTGTCAGAGATGAAAGATCTCCGCGGTTTCGCAGATTTCCGGGATTTCTTAGATTCACCGATTAACGTCAAACAAAATATCAAAAGATGGGATGTATATGACAACAATTGGATGGTTCGAATCCCGTCCTTATATGACCTTAGATGTAGTTAGAACATAAAACCTAAGTAAGAAATTTAAATTTGGGCGATAATACAATCACAACAAGGCTAGATGAGATCTGACTTCCGGTATTTTTCTGCGATTCCCTGACAATGCTAAACCTATGGGAGAATATCTGCATTTCCGCTTTTTTTCCCGGAGACCACTCTCATCCCTGATTTGTGCCCCAAGCGATCACCCACACAATACAATTGTAATGATATTCTAACTCCCTAAATCAACCATTTACAGTCGGCTCCATTCTCGGTCAATTTAGAGAGGTTTCACTGTACTTGTAAACTAGGCACATTTTGCTGTAGTTTTGCATCAGCTAGTTTTGCGTTGTATATTGAGGTGGGAGGTCAAACTTGCTTAGATTTATAATTTGTATTGCTTTTTTGGGGGGGCTAAATACTATTTTGATCATAAAGTATGTGATATCTCTGATCGCTATGACACTACGCAGGGATGAAGGATCTCCGCGATTTCGCGGATTTCCGCGATTTTTGCTGTACTGCGGACACACAGCATGATCAGCATATATACATGTCGTTCAACCTATGCAGCACTATCAACGTATACTAATATGTGGTTCAAATGCTGCAGCACTATCAGCGTATACCAGTATGCATGAAACATATCTTCTGGAAATCTTCTCCGATTCCCTGACCTATGGTAGAATATCCACGTTTCCTCTTTTTTTGCCGGAGACCACTTTCATCCCTGATTACGTCAATATAAATATTGCCCGAACCAATATGTATTTATCCAGTCAATGCTGAATAGGTAAACATTGTCTTGTATCTCCCGCACAGTGCACCTACATCAGTCGCAGACACAACCAAGTACCACCTTCCCTGTCTGGGCACGTTCGGAGGGCCTATTCTACCGTGGGTCGCTTTAGGGGGTTTCAATGGTAAGACTGATTCTCTGGTTTCCGTATCTTAAAGAATATGAACACTTTACTTCAAGCCCCAGTCACACTATGGCTTGCGACCACTTTGGACCAAAGAACACACAGTCGCCGGGGACTTCCTTGCGACCAAAGCAATGATCGTCGACCATTCTGGTCGCAAGGTTTTTAGTGCATTATCTGCAACCTTGCTACTAAAATTGTCGGAAGGATGTCGGCGGCTAATCTTTTTTTTTGTGGTCGCAAGCAGTCGTGATGATTGAATCAACCATCACTTTTACAGAGTGCAAAAGCATACACGAGCAGTAGTGTGACTAAAGCATTCAATACTGTTTTTTTTTGTTTTTTTTGGTCCATTAGTTGTTTAAGCAGGGGAAATTTCAGTCATAGACGACTGGTCTTCCTCATTCCACTGCTGGTCGATAGAAAGCCCGAGCCTACACTTTTACCGACCCAAGGGATTTTTAACCTCCCACACCACATAGACATGGTATGAGAGCAACCGGCCTTTGATGACGCTGTAAGTTATACACAGCGGTGGAAATCCAAATTGGCAGAGCTGGGGGCACGGGGAATCGAACCGCCGACCCTCAGATTAGGAGTCTGACCTAGAAAAAAGTCAGACACTCTAACCACTCCGCCACAGAGAACGCCACAGTTGTGATTTATTAAAGGTGCATAGTCCGATGGTTCTGAGTTTCTGTCATTTTTCTGAGATAAATATATTAAATTGATTGTTATGAACTACTTTGCTTTAGTTTGAAGTAACTTTTTTTTTTAAATGGCTATGTTTTGAGATAAGTGCAAACATGTCAAATTAATTTTGGCAAGCACGCCAAAAACTCTGACACCATAGGCCTTAGCAGTATCAGGTTCTATTAGATTGCCTACCTTCTATGTTGCAGCAAGTGCTTGATAAGTATATCAGTATCTCAGTTAGATAATTGCTCTGGTTTTGACAATTTGATGCTTCATCGGACTATGCAGCTTTAAACTGGGCGCGGGGAGGGGGGGCGAATCGGTAGAGCGTGGACCTCACGTGTTGAAGATCGGGAGATCAGTTCCCGGTCGAGTCAAACCAATTACTTATAAAAATTGATACTTGTCGCTTCCTAGCCTGGCGCTCGGCATTAATAGGATAGGGCAAGGACTGGTTAGCTCAGTGTCAGGATAATGTGACTGAGTGGGATATCAGGTCATGGTGCCAGTGGCCTGTTTCCCAGTGGGGCAGCACTGTCACAAGCTGGTACCCATCCTGATGTGACCTTAGATGGTGCCAGGACGTAAAACTCCCAACAACCAACCAATCAATATGCACCTTTAATAGTTTATTAATAAAAGAATCAATTTAGACGGGGTGGGTTGGAAAACTGGGTAGAGCACTTGTGGAAGGTTGTAGAATTAATCCTCGACCAAGTCAACGGCAACGCAAAATGTATACTTGGTAAGGACTGGTTTGCTCGGTGTCATGTTAATGAGACTGAGTAGTGCTATCGGCAAAGTACAGCAATATTTCTCCGAGCGAGTGGAGGATTGGCCCGCGCAGGAGGTTGAGCGATGCATGCTGGTATCCCACTCCCACCCCGAATAGCGGGTGGGGTGGGGTGGGGAGTTCAGGACACTACAGGCATCATTACACGTGATAAAGCGTTTATCACTATCCGGATATATGCTAAACTAAACAGTAAACGCCATGTTCTATATATACAGCACACCGTCACATATACAGCACTACAGTATGGACTGGCAATGCGACTGTTGTATTCTTTGAATGTTCCCATTTTCCAGGTATCGACTATAGCAATGCGACTGTTGTATTCTTTGAATGTTCCCATTTTCCAGGTATGGACTATAGCAATGCGATAGTTGTATTCTTTGAATGTTCCCATTTTCCAGGTTTGGACTATGGCAATGTGACTGTATTCTTTGAATGTTCCCATTTTCCAGGTATGGACTATAGCAATGCGACTGTTGTATTCTTTGAATGTTCCTATTTTCCAGGTATGGACTATAGCAATGCGACTGTTGTATTCTTTGAATGTTCCTATTTTCCAGGTATGGACTATAGCAATGCGACTGTTGTATTCTTTGAATGTTCCTATTTTCCAGGTATGGACTATAGCAATGCGACTGTTGTATTCTTTGAATGTTCCTATTTTCCAGGTATGGACTATAGCAATGCGACTGTTGTATTCTTTGAATGTTCCCATTTTCTAGCTATGGACTATAGCAATGCAACTGTTGTACTCTTTGAATGTTCCCATTTTCCAGGTACGGAGTATGGCAATGCGACTGCCCTTGTGTTGACCTTCACAGTAAACAACTACAAAAATGCAACCTTCCAGAAAATGGCAAAAGCATGGGAAAAGGGCTTCCTTGATGTCATTAGTGCATATAAAAACCCCAACATTTCCATTGCACATTCAGCAGAGGTAAGTTATCCGCCTGTACATGGAGCAATGCTGCCATTTTATACTTTTTTGAAAGTATTATACATTTTCAAGGAAGAACTACTTTTTATACTTTTTAGGTGCAACATTTTTTTTTTTTCCTGCAAGAAATTGCCAATCTGGTAATTGAAGACTCTTCAGACTTGGAATTATGAAATTTATGAGATTGAGAGATGTGCTTTGTTAGTCTCTTTGCAGGAGTGGTGTGTGTTCTGTTGAGTAGAACTTTTGCAGAGCTCTCTCTGCTGTCAATGACCAACTGACAGTGCACTGAACTGTGTTAAACTGAAGGCTCAACAGCCACAAACACTGCATACATCATTCCTGAAGCATGTTCACAAGCAGCACATGTTAGCGCCTGGTCCCCCAATGGGGCAGCACTATAAAAGTCGCCATGAGTGCACACTGTCACAAGTCGGTACCCATCCTGATATGACTTTAAGAGTGAGTGCTTGACTTGGGGTTTTTCCACGATGTCCTCAGCTATGGCCATATTCATGGCGAGATGTTTTTTAATTTATTCATTTAAAAATAAATTATTATTAAAAAATCTCGTCTATATCACTCAACAGAGAAGTAAAAAAACAATAGTCTTAAAAACTTAAGGGGTTTAATGTTAAAACATGTTTATTTACGTAAGAGTAAAAGTTTGTACTATAAGAAGTCTACGCAGTTCAGCTGTTTTCAGAAATTCCTTGATTTCACCTTTTTTTAATTTTATAAAGGCCTTGCAGATTATGTGTTTCATGAAGGCGGTGTCTGTTGTGTGTGACCTTAGATGTTGCTAGGAAGTAAAACTTCAACAAACAAACAAGCGTGACTATACTGATGGCGATTCGTGTGACACCCTGTTCGTGTGACCATACTGATGTATATTTGTGTGGCAGCTTGTCACGTGACCAGACTGATGGCTATTCGTGTGACAGACTGTCACTTGACTATACTGATGGCTATTCGTGTGGCAGCCTGTCATGTGACCATACTGATGTATATTTGTGTGGCAGCTTGTCACGTGACCAGACTGATGGCTATTCGTGTGACAGGCTGTCACATGACCATACTGATGGCTATTCGTGTGACAGCCTGTCACGTGACTATACTGATGGTTATTCGTGTGACAGACTGTCACGTGACCATACTGATGGCTATTCGTGTGACAGTCTGTCACGTGACAATACTGATGGCTATTTTTCATCTGCTGCAGAGATCAATCCAGGACGAGATAAACAGGGAGAGCAGCTCGGACGTGAAGACGATTGTGCTGAGTTACCTCGTCATGTTTGTTTACGTCTCCATCATGCTCGGCCAGTACCGCTCGTTCAGCACGCTGCTCGTATGTACACAGTGTTCTCAGCGGCTGTAGGGAGCGGGACGTAGCTCAAGCGGTAGAGTGTCCACCTGTTAAGCTGTCGGTCTTCGGATCGATCCTTCTCAGTGGATCCATTTGCAGTTTGGGCTATTTTCCGTTCTAACCAGTGGTCCGCAACTGGTTCATCAAAGGCTGTGGTATGTGCTGTCCTGTCAGTGGGGAAGTGCATGTAAAAGACCCCTGGCTGCTTCTCGGAAAGAGTACCCTTTGTGGCGGCAGTGGGTTTCGTCCAAAGAAATATGTCAGAATGACCATATGTTTGATGTCCAATAGCCGATGATCAAACTCAATGTGCTCTAGAGGCGTCGTTAAATAAAACAAGCTTCTCAGCAGCTGTAATGTTGCCAGGATGTAAAACTCCCAACAATCAGCGACTGTTGAGAAGCATTTCAATCTGACAATGGTTTTTTTTATCAGCCATTTTGTTTGTTTGTTGTGGTGAGGGTGTATTTATCCTGCCTGTGGGTAAAGTCTAATGACTTTTTTTTTGCCGCAAGACAGTAATAGTCCCGTGGTTTCCCTTGATTCGTTACTTTCAGTTGTATGGCATTCTTTCTCTGTTTGTAAGCATTCTCCCACATCTCCCTACCCTCTGTTAGTTAGGGGGCAGCAGTATATAGTCGCCGTGAGTGTGCACTGTTAGTAGCCATCCTTATATGACCTTAGATGTTGCCAGGACGTAAAATCAGTATGGATCTGAAAACAGTTGGTTAGTTTGAATCCCGTTTTTATATGACCTTAAATGTTCCTAGGAAATAAAATTGAAGCAAGAAAGAGTTAAGCATTGGGCGATAATATAGTCACAGGGATAGTTGAAACCTGACTTCCAGCATTTTCCAGCGATTCCCTGACAGTGCTAATCATATGGGGGGGGGGGGGGGGAATCTGCATTTTTGCGGGAATTCGCCGTCGGTTTAATAATCTCGACTTGATTTACACGTTTGATTTACCTGAGTTTGGTGCCGAGTTTGATGCGGCTCGTGACACTGTCGTACGCTACCACCAGGTTGACTCCAAGATGACGCTGGGTCTGGCCGGTGTGCTGATCGTGCTGCTCTCTGTGGGTGCCTCCATCGGCTTCTACTCCTACATCGGGGTGCCCCTAACGCTGATCATCATTGAGGTCGTCCCCTTCCTCGTGCTCGCAGTCGGCGTCGACAACATATTCATTCTCGTCCAGGCGTACCAGGTATGCTATTTATTAAAGCCATTTACCGGGCCCGGTGGCTGAATCTGTAGAGCGCGGGCTTTGCGTGCGGGAGATCGGGAGTTCAGTTCCCCGTCGAGTCAAACCAATTAAAGGCGAGGCTGATTTGAGTTACTGACATGCCGCCATTTTCTGTCACCTGGCAGGGTTTTTGCCGGAGGGTAAACTGGGTAAAATTCTGCACCCTTTAATTTTCTGAGGGTACGATTCTCTACCATCAAATTGTTGCGATAAACCTTTTTTAGAGGTTCTTCAAGGAGCCAGAGACAACAAAGCCAGCATGAATGATCGTTTAGACTGTTAGTATAAAACATTAATGATAGCAGTGTTCATAATTGACCAAGTGATGTGGACAAAGTAATACCCCCTCCCCACTCTGCGTATCTTCAAATTATTTTCTGGTGGAAACCCTGCCTGGCCGTTCTGCGTACAGAGGGAGGAGTGCCACTCGGATGCAGACATTGAGCTGGCGATCGGACGTGTGGTCGGCAAGGTGGGCCCCAGCATGCTGCTCACCAGCATCTCAGAGACGCTCACCTTCTTTATCGGTGAGTACAGGTGGCAGTCGCTTCACACCGCTCTACTTGTAATACCCAGTCACACTACTGCTTGTGACCACAAGGAAAAGGTTGCTCCTGAAGAGGTCGTAAGTGCTTGCAAAATGGTCCTCAGTGGTTGCCGATCTCCTTGCGACCATTCTGGTCGCAAGGAGGTTGCAGCAACTGCACTAACGAAAACCCTTGCATCGAAAATGGGCGCAAAGACGTTGCCGACCATTGCTTTGGTCACAAGGTCATCAGTGGCTGTGGGTGCTTTAGTCCAAAGTGGTTTCAAGTGGTCGCAAGCCTTAGTGACTTGAAAATCGAAAGATATAATGTGGAGTGGTGTATTCAGCTGTGATTAGATGCATGGAGTGGAGTTCGTGGGTAAGTAAGAGGTGTGAGGAGGGAGAGGGGAGTTATCGCTAAGTGAGCAGTGTGAGGAGGGAGAGGGGAGTTGTGGGTAAGAGGTGTGAGGGAGAGAGAGGGGAGTTGTGGGTATGTGAGAGGTGTGAGGAGGGAGAGGGGAGTTCTCGGTATGTGAGAGGTGTGAGGAGGGAGAGGGGAGTTGTCGGTAAGTGAGGGGTGTGAGGAGGGAGAGGGGAGTTCTCGGTATGTGAGAGGTGTGAGGAGGGAGAGGGGAGTTGTCGGTAAGTGAGGGGTGTGAGGAGGGAGAGGGGAGTTGTGGGTAAGTGTGAGGTGTGAGGAGGGAGAGGGGAGTTGTTGGTAAATGAGCGGTGTGAGGAGGGAGAGGGGAGTTGTTGGTAAGTGAGCGGTGTGAGGAGGGAGAGGGGAGTTGTGGCTAAGTGAGAGGTGTGAGGAGGGAGAGCGGAGTTGTGAGTAAGTAAGAGGTGAGGAGGGAGAGTCGAGTTATCGGTAAGTGAGCGGTGTGAGGAGGGAGAGGGGAGTTGTGGGTGTGTGAGGAGGGAGTGTGGAGTTATGGGTAGTTATGGATAGGTATGAGGAGGGAGAGGGGAGTTGTGGGAGGTGTGAGGAGGGAGAGGGGAGTTATTGGTAAGTGAGGAGGGAGAGGGGAGTTGTGGGTAGGTGTGAGGAGGGAGAGTGGAGTTATCGTTAAGTGAGCAGTGTGAGGAGGGAGAGGGAGTTGTGGGTATGTGAAGGGTGTGAGGAGGGAGAGTAGTTATGGGTATGTACGAGGAGGGAGAGGGGAGTTGTGGGTGTGTGAGGAGGGAGACTGTAGTTATGGGTAGGTGTGAGGAGGGAGAGGGGAGTTGTGGGTATGTGAGAGGTGTGAGGAGGGAGAGGGGAGTTGTGGGTGAGTGAGAGGTGTGAGGAGGCTGGTAGGCTGTAGTTGAGGCTGGTCTTTCTCTTTGATTCAGGTGCTATGACCACGATGCCTGCAGTGCGAGTCTTCACGTTATATGCCGCCATGGCTGTGCTGTTCGACTTCCTTCTCCAGATCTCCTGCTTTGTTAGTTTGCTCGCACTCGACGCTAGGAGGCAATACGTGAGTCATGTTCTGTCTTTAAAGCTGCAGTCCGATGAAATATCTAATTTTCCTGACCGGGCGCAGTGATCAAATCAGTAGAGCGCAGGCCTCGCGTGTGGGAGATCGGGAGTTCGGTTCCTGGTCAAACCAATGACTTATAATAAAATTGATGCTTGTCACTTCCTAGCTGGGCACTCGGCATTAATAGGATAGGGCAATGACTGGTTGGATGGGCGAATGAGTTAGAGCGTCCGTCTCCCATGCTGGTAGGTCGTGGGGTCGTGGGTTCGAGTCCCGGTAGAGTCAAACCAATGACTTTAAAATTGATACTTGTCGCTTCCTAGCCTGGTGCTCGGCATTATTAGGATAGGGCAAGGACTGGTGTGCTCAGTGTCAGGATAATGTGACTGAGTGGGATACCAGGTCATGGTGCCGGCGGCCTGGTTTCCCAGTGGGACAGCACTATAAAGTCGCAATGAGTGCGCACTGTCACAAGTCGGTACCCGTCCTGATATGACCTTAGATGTTGCTAGGACGTAAAACAACAACAAACAAACAAACAACAACTGGTTAACTCAGTGTGACTGAGTGGGATATTGGATCACAGTGCTGGTGACCTGCTTTCCCAGTGAGGCACCACTATAAAGTCGCCATGAGTGCGTAGTCACAAGTCGGTACCCGTCCTGATATGACCTTAGATGTTGTCAGGACGTAAAACTACAAACAACCAACCAACGTCAAATTTTCGAAACCAAACCGATTATCTAAATTTGATATGACATATCTAACTTAGATACTGATGCACTTATTAAACATTTGTTCCTGCATAGAAGGCAATACTGAGTCAATTTAATAGAATCTGTTGCTGCAGAAGTCTATGGTGTCAAAGTTTTGGCAAGCTTGCCAAAACTAATTTTCCATGTTTGCACTTCAAATATCTCAAAGTTGACCAAAATATATAAATAACTGTAAAGTAGATTGATCTAATATATTTATCTCAGAAAAATTACAGAAACTCCAAACCATCGCACTATGTAACTTTAATGGTCTCTTTACTCTAAGGCCTGCTGTTCTAGTCATCTTTCTTTTCTTTTAAATTATCTGTTTATTCCTGACTTGGTTCTACATTGTTTTTGGTGGGTTTTTTTTCAATTTAAATATCAAAATATTCAGTCACTTATATGTACATTTTAAACAGTTCCTCTAAAATAGTTGAGAGAAAAGAACTTGTGAAGAAAACTAATTTTAAGATGACCTTTATTATTATTATTATTATTATTATTATTATTATTATTACATTGTATACACTTTAATATCAGAATTAGCTTCACACAATTTACTATATAACCCATTAAAACATTTGTGTAAATACCTATATATACCTGTAACACTTACGGTCGGAAGACCAGTGCTACAGAACTGACAAGATATATATGAATAAAGTTCATTTACAAAAAGAAATTAAATCGAACTTAAAGCTGCATATTCTGATGAAGCCTCAAATTTTCAAAACCAAGACAATAGACTACATCGCGGTTCCAGCGGCGCGGTGCATTGTGGGATGCATCAGAGCAAACCCACCCCCCCACCCCACCCAAAAGCACATGGCACATGCTAATACACTGGGTGCAGCTATGAAATGTGCTAGTTTCTGCTCATCTCAGCTCTTGTTTGAAACATAGATTACTAACTAAAAAATATATATATAATAAATTAAGATATTAATCTTTTATCCATCATTGCAGTTACATCAATATAATCAGCACATCTTATGCCATGTGCATTTAGATTTAGAAAGATCTAGGCGCTCAGACTAGTGTTAGAACCATAGCCAGAGTACTCAATGCATTGTCAATGGCAGTGAGTAATCTCCATACAGAAAAAGTTAAATATTGATAAAACCACACCACCTAGGCACAAACCGCTTGGAACACCTAGAAAACAGGTTTAACAAAAAGATTATATTGGATTTATAAGGTTAGGGTTTTGGATTTCTATTAATTTTGAATAAAACACACATTTTTCAATGCGCGTATAGGCAAAGTCAATGGCTGTACGCCTTTGCTTTGCTCCCACGGCCGTTTTCAGCGCATGCGCAGTCGGAACCGTGATGTAGTCTATCATTTAGATTTGTTTCTACATATCTAACTTAGATACTTATGTACATATTAAGCATTTGTCATCACATAGAAGGGAATACTGAGTCACTTTAACAGAACCTGTTACTGCGGAAGCCTATGGTGTCAGAATTTTGGTGTGCTTACCAAAGTTAATTTTGAATGTTTGCACTTCAAATATCTCAAATCTTAGCCATTTAAAATAAAAAGTTACTTCAAACTAAAGTAAGGTTGATTATAACGATGAACCTAATACAGTATAACCCCGTTAAATCAAACTTGAAGGGACCGTAGAAATTTGTTTGGATTAACCGATCATTGGTTTAACCAAGTTTTGGCTTCGACTTTGACTTGGCTTTGGTAAAAACACGGGTGCATTATGAATGTAATAAATAAAGTATGTGGACACTTTGATTATTGTTTTTTTATGTATATACAGTATAACCCCGTTAAAACAAGCTCGGTTAAACCAACGATCAGTTAATCCAAACTTTTTGGAGGCCCCTCAAAATACTACCATTTATCATATAAAAAAGTGGATGGGGTCTCAGATGACCTTATAACCACATGAAAGTTTGGTTTAACTGTACCGGAAGTGGCCTGGGGCCCGACAATTTTGTTTGGATTAACCGACTTTGGTTTAACCAACTTTTGTATATGATAAATGGTAGTATTTTGGCAGGCTGCCGAAAAAAAGTTTGGATTAACCGATCGTTTGGTTTAACCGTGCTTGGTTTAACGGGGTTGTACTGTATAATGATCTCAGAAAATGACCGAAACGCAAAACCATCGGGCTATGCAACTTTAAAGTATGGCCGGAAGAGCAGTTCGTTGGCGCTGAGGGGAAAAGACTGATGATGAATAAAAAAAGAAATTCCCCGCCCCCCCTCCAAAAAAATAAAAAAATAAAAAAAATAATACAACAAAATTATATATATATATATATATATTTTACCTCGGTATGCCGCCTCTGGCTAGCCGTAGGCTAGGGAGAAGGAAGCACATCCGGGTCCAGCAATTAGCATAAGTAACTCACAACGGGAGGACGTTTGTGAGTTGCTCCACAGGATTTATCTACTACTACTGCTTTTATCCAAAAGTAAGTACTGTTTTCTTCGATAACTTTGTTTATCATGCTCTATAGCATCTTTTTATGAAAGTTCAGAACTTTCTTCAGTCCTGTTTGGACTTTGTACGTTTTTTAACTTACGGATAGAACATTGCGTGCCGCTGGCACAAACGAAACCGATACTGAGTTCTATCGACACCTGTTTTTCAGACAGGGAGAAATGGCAACCCGAGTTGCTCATTTCCTAAGAAAAGTCTCCCGGATCCTAATAGAGGATGATGTTGGGGATGCTTCTGGGTGTTTTTTATAAACACCCCTGACCGGTTTAAGGCGAACCTCCGAGTTTCGTAATATTTTCTCCAACTTGTTGGCGCTGTAGCCACAGGTGGGAGAAGTGTACGGAACAGAGAGAGGGGCCGATCTCACGATCGATGCCCTCCGTTTGGTTGGTTTCGTTACCACACACCTACGGCAAATTTAGCTTCACGCCTGTACTGACACGTTGCAAAACACGTTCTCTGTACCATGTTCCTCAACCCAGTTTACTGGCTTACACTTGTGTAGTTGAGATGATTCCGGGTTAGTAACGCTTTGGTTTCGTTACAGTTCCCGATGGCCACTCGCCGGAATAAGCCGCCCGCTGCAGCGGTGGGTGTCCCCCCTACGGATTACGATTCGTCTCCACCGGCTACGGCTCCGCCGTCCCCACATCCTGGGGCTCATGCCTCGGATCAAGACAGTGATCACGCCCCTCAACCAGTGGGGTGGGAGGCGAAAATGGCGGAGATGATGGAGGAGAAGATGCGCCTTTTCCAGGCGCAGACCTTTCCAGATCCTTCCCAAATCCCTGATGAGGATTGGGAAGACTTTTCTGAGGACGAAGAGGACACGCTTTCGGCACCTGAGGTTCCGAAACCGAAAGCGCGGGGCAAGAAACGCCGCCCAGTGAGCAGTTCTGGTGACGAGTTCACAAAGAAAGCGAACTCTAAGCGCTCCAAAAAGTCCAAAAAGAAGAAGAAGAAGAAGAAGAAGGACTCTTCTTCAGACTCGTCGTCCGACTCTTCTTCCACCGAGTCGGATTCCGACACGGAACGAGCGGGTGTCTACGCCAAAATAGGCGTTAAAGCTGGCAAGAAAATTGTCAAAAAGAAAGCTCAGAAAGTGCGCACCACTACCATGATGCGCAAAACGGTGAATAGCCATTTCACTACGTTTAAACCGATCGAAGTCATCAACAAGTTGACTGAGCAGATTTCAGGAGTTAAGGGCATTCCTGCTTCGGTTTTCAAAGAGATGGATTCCGGCATTCATCTTTCCGACGAACGCCGTCGTTATGAAACTTCCCTCTGCCTGATCCATAAGGCAGTTTTGGGTGCCTTGACGTCTGTTATCCCTGTGGCTAACAGGATGCAGACAGAGAACAAGTTCTCGTCTTTGGCGCGGGTTATGGACCGGGGCATAGCTTTGTTAGCAGCCGCTAGTAACTACATGACCCATCGGAGATTTGAAAACGTTTTCAAATCGGTCACCACAGATGCCGGAAAAGAGGTTGCCCGCTCTAACAAGGTAACGGACCATGATGGTAAGGAATACACCGTGTATTCCGGACCTACCCCTATCAAGAGCAAACCGCTTGATAAATCCAAGATGTTTGGGGGTCAGCTAGCTTACCTGTACAAACAGGTAGAGGTCGACTACAAGAGTGCTAAAAACACTGAAGCAAAGAGTCGTCGCTTCCAAAACCCAGCAGGGTTCAGAAAGTCTAGGACGGATTTTCGATTCCGCAGAGGAGGAAGGCCGTTCAGGGGCGGACCGTCCTTCCAGTTCAACCAGCGAGGAAGGGGCCGAGGCGACAGGCCGGCCTCAAACTGGAACGACAACCGCGGCTACAAGAGGGATTTCGTTCCCAAGCCCCAGTTCCCGAAACAAGGGAACAAGTAGAGATTTCCACACAAACAGTGCAGCCTCCTGACCCTACAATGGTCACGGAGGAAACTCAAACTGAAGTAAGCCTTTTTCAAGCAGGGAATGTTTCTAATTGTTTACATCAATGGCAACAGTTAACCACTAATCCAGAGGTCCTGAATATTGTTAAAGGCATTCACATCCCTTTCACACAATTGCCTATACAAAAGAGAGCGCCTTTTCCGTATCAGTTTAATTCACTAGAAAAATCTCAGCTAGATCACCAGGTTCTACTGTTTGAGTCTAAGGGCATTGTCAACAGAGTTGAACATACTGAAGGGGAATATATTTCCAATATCTTCTCTACTCCTAAACCTGATGGTTCAATCCGAATGATTTTAGATTTAACTCAGTTGAATGAAATCATTGAATACAAACATTTCAAAATGTTTTCTTTAGAAACAGCTCGTGATTTAATTACCCCAGGGTGTTGGCTAGCGAGTGTTGATTTAAGGGATGCGTACTACACCGTTCCTATTCACCAGACAGATCGGAAATACCTACGTTTTCTCTGGAATGGCCAACTTTTTGAATTTACATGTTTACCTAATGGTTTGGCCTGCGCACCGCGTCTGTTTACTAAGTTGTTGAAACCAATTTTTGCACACATGGCAAAATTGGGGCATTGTATGTTTCCATACATAGATGATTCTTTTATTATGGGCCAATCTTTCACGCAATGTGAACTCGCTGTTAAAGATTTATGCAAAATTTTCACCAAATTGGGTTTCTTCATACATAACAAGAAATCAGTTTTTTCTCCTACTCAGGAGCTTAAGTGTCTCGGGTTCATTCTGAACACCACGGCTATGACCGTTTCGCTTACACGCCAAAAGAAAGATAAGCTTTACCGCACAGCGATACAGCTGTTAGACACTTCTAGGCCAAAGATTAGACAGGTCGCGGTCCTTATCGGGGTCATGGTTTCGTATAGTCCAGCTATTCTATACGGAGCGGCACACATAAAATCCCTCGAAATTGATAAAAATTTGGCGCTGGCCCGCGCAAAGGGAAACTTTGAAAAGACCATGTTTATTTCGGAGAACGGCCTAGCCGACATTGATTGGTGGCTAAACCACTTTGACCATTCCCCCAATCCCATTAGAATGGGAGAGCCTGACACTACCGTTACCACTGACGCGTCTCTCCAAGGGTGGGGAGCACATCAAAATGATGTAGCAACGGGAGGAAGATGGCTAGAATCGGAACTCCCCGATCATATTAACGTTCTAGAACTAAGGGCCATTTACTTGGGATTAACCAGTCTAGTAAAAATACCCAAAAATAATGTACGTATCCTCACGGATAACACCACAGCTATGGCTTATGTCAGAAATATGGGAGGTACAAAATCGATTAAATGTAATGCAATGGCACTTCTCATTTGGAACTGGGCTCAAACCTTTGATGTCTGGTTAACTGTTAATCACATTCCAGGCACACAAAATTGTCTAGCTGACAAGATGAGTCGCCAGTTCCATGATCACTTAGAGTGGTCACTTAATCCATCCATTTTCAAACACATTTGTCACACATGGGGTTCACCTCAGATCGATTTGTTCGCTTCGCGTAATAACTTTAAAATTCCAAAATATGTTTCGTGGCACCCGGAACCCAATGCTTGGCACATTGATGCCTTCTCCCTAAAGTGGCGACATCATTTCTTTTACATTTTCCCCCCCTTTACTATCATTAGCAAAGTCGCCAGAAAGATTCAAATGGAGGGGACACACGCCATACTCATCGTCCCCGAGTGGCACACGCAACCGTGGCTACCGACGTTACTAGCCACAGCCAAAAGCAGCCTTCGCTTCCCAAGATTCCGAGGAAACCTCAAACATCAGGGACCACTAGAACGCCACGGAAACGTGTCGACAACTCCGTTAGTGGCATTCCTTTTTTAAATAAATATTTAGAACAGTTTGGCTTAGACAAAATTACACAACAGCGTTTGGTTGATGATGCGTGGAGAAAAGGAACGGTGAAAATGTATACTACGTATTTAAAGAAATGGGGTATTTATTGCCTGCTTAAGAAAGTCAAGCCAATGACTCCCACAGTATCCCAGGTAGGACTCTTCCTACGTTACCTAGAGGACGAAGGCCTAGGATATGGCGCTATTAACGCTGCCAGATGTGCTCTGTCGATAATCCTACCGCGGGTTAATGGACAAACAATGGGTAAACACCATGTTATTTGTTGGATCATACGATCAATTTATCAGAGGAATCCGCCTAAACCCAAATATAATAGGTTTTGGGATGTTTCTCTAGTGTTCAACCTCTTCAAGAAATGGCCAGAAAATAAGTTTCTGGACGTTAAACTTTTAGGTTTCAAAGTCGCAGTTTTGCTTCTCCTGGTCACTGGACACAGAGGCCAAACTATAGTTGCCCTGTCGCTGAATGGTCTAGAAATTGACAGTAAAGAGGCCACGTTTGATTTATCAACTTTATTAAAATCAAACCGATTAGGTGACCCCCTTTCTACGATAGGGGTGTCCAGTTTCACTCAGGATCGCAAGTTATGTGTCGTATCTGCGATACGAAATTATATATCCAAGACAAGATTAATAAGAAACTCAAGACAGCTATTGGTCAGCTTTATTAAGCCACACAAGGCCATTTCCAGGGATACCCTCGCCCGATGGACAATGAATGTGTTAAAACTGGCGGGAGTAAATACAGACAGGTACTCATCGCACTCTACACGTGGTGCAATGGTGTCCAAGGCAAGATTGCTAGGCATCTCCGTTAAACGGATCCTAGCTCACGCGGGATGGAAAACCGCTACTTCGTTTGCTAGACATTACCACAAACGACTAGAGAAGCCTCAGCCGATAGCGCACAGGCTACTCACCAACTGAAAGAGAGAGGTAAGAAAAACATTGGTTTTTCCTCTTTTTTGCCATACAAATCGCTTTTCCATTGTTGCATACATAAGACATAATCACTAAAGAATAATAACAAAACAAGAATATCAGGATAAAAATTATTTTACGTAAAGGTCTCCCTAGCCTACGGCTAGCCAGAGGCGGCATACCGAGGTAAAATAGATTAGTTAGACGAATCTTACCTGGGTATAGATGATGGATAACTATTGTTTTACCGAGGTAGAAGCCTCGGTTAGACGTGGGCGAGGGCCCACCCACCACGCCCTGCCACGTCTAGTCAATCACTCAATTTAGCATGAGGTCACTTGACCTTAGGTTGTTTTTTAGAATCATTTTTATCCTGAATTAGTAGGTAAAGATTGCTGGACCCGGATGTGCTTCCTTCTCCCTCGCCCACGTCTAACCGAGGCTTCTACCTCGGTAAAACAATAGTTATCCATCATCTATACCCAGGTAAGATTCGTCTAACTAATCTATATATATATATATATATATATATATATATATATATTATATATATATATATTTATATTATATATATATATATATATATATATATATATATATATATATATATATATATTTATGTATACACAAATATATTTTAAAAAGGGCCCTTGGAGGCCGCGCATTGGGGCGGGTTCTAACGGGAGCTCTGCTTGGCACGTGCAGGCGAACCGCTTGGAGTGCTGCGTGTGCATCAAACGCGAGGTGCCGCCCTCTGCCGGCGCTGGCACGGCCGATGACTGCCTGTTCACCTTCTTCAAGCAGTACTACAGCCGCTTCGTGTTGACGGACGCCGTCCGGATTGTCGTGGTTTGTTCCATTGCAGCTTCATTTAGTCCACTGTGAGCCAGGGTTTTTGCCAGAGGGTAAAAATGGGGCAAATTCTGTATCTTTTGATTTTCTGACGGTATGATTCTGTACCCTCAATTTGTTGGGATTATTTTTTTAAATAATTTTGTTAAAGGTTCTTCAAGGAGCCAGAGACAACAAAGCCAGCATCAATAATCAGTTAGACTGTTAGTGTACAACAGTAATCATAGCGGTGTTCATTATTGACCAAGTGATGTGGGAAAATAATACCCGTGTCCTTGCTCCCCCATTCTGCATACCGTCAACTTATTTTGTGACGGAAACCCTGCTGCTCTTATATTGTCAGCCTACTAAGTATGGCTCTGGATTTTAAGAAAAGTACCGTGCGCAGTGGCCGAATCGGTAAAGCGCAGGCCTCCCATGCAGAAGATCGGGAGCTCGATTCCTGGTCGAGACAAACCAGTGACGTACAAAATTGATACTTGTCGCTTCCTAGCTTGGCGCTTGGCATTAATAGGATAGGGCAGGGACTGGTCAGTGTCAGGATAATGTGACTGAGAGGTCATGGTGCTGCCGGCCTGATTTCTCTGTGGGGCAGCCTATAAAGTTGCCATGAGTGCGCACTGTCACAAGTCGGTGCCCATCCTGATATTACCTTAGACGTTGCCAGGACGTAAAGCTCCACCAACTAACCATGTAAGAAAAGTTGTTTCTGGTCATCCATCGTCTGGCTGTAGAAAGAGCTCAGCTATGTAAGCACATTAAATTTAACTGCTGTGTTACTTGTTTTTTAGTGTGCCTCCTTTTGCACTCGAGTTTAGAGTTGTTTGTGTGAAGGGTGTGCGGCTTTCATGGCTTGATTGACACTGATCCCTGAATGTCCTGTGTGTCACCGGTCAAACATTGGGTAAAACTGGCTAGTCAACTCATTACAGTGCCAGTTAAATGGCAACAAGAGCAACGGAATGTCTGTTGAGCTGCTTACTTTTGTGACAGATAGTAGCACCGGGGCCGTTTGCAGGCGTCGGTGGTAGCGAGCCAAAACGGTGGTAGGAGGGAATTTCCCGGGATGGGGCGAAAAGTGGTATGCATGAGTCGGTGATAGGCCTAACACCAAAAGCTTAACCGGTGTTACCCTACCCCTGAAAAATAGGAGGTATAGCGAGTTCTATAGGCCCAAATCTATTCAATGCTGTCATATTTAACAGAATTACATACGCAATAAGTGAAATTTTTATTAAATTAACCCTACAATCGAAGCGAGATTAACGCTGCCGACGCAACGGCGGTGATATTAATATTGTCGAACTGACGAATGCAAGCCGCCGCCACCGCCAGTATGGAAAGCGACGTTGATGTGGCGGCGGTGGCGATTTGTTTACTTTACATTTGTCGATTCAAACATATTAATATCGCCGTCGATGCGGCGGCAGCATTAATATTGCTTCGAATTTAGGGTTAATTTCATGAAATTTCACTTATTGTGTATGTAATTCTGTTAAATATGATAGTATTTAATACATTTGAGCCTAATATATGCCTACAAACGCAGAGGGATTTCCCAAATCTATAAATAACTCCACGTGTAGCTATAATCAAAGTCTTACGCGCTCCTGCATACCACTTGACACAGTTCCCAACGTTGGCGATAGCTAACCGGTAATAGGCTGTAACACCAAAAGCCGCTACCACCGACTCCTGCATACAGGCCCAGATGGTTAAGTGATGTCATGACACCGTTATAATTGGCTGTTTTGAAAGCGTGATAATTGTCCACGTCATTCATATGCTATAGCCTAGCAGCAAGTATGCCGGTGTTTACAGATATAGTCCACCCTCTTGTGATATAGAATTATGGCTGTTCTGTAGGTTCATCCTGCATACTCAGCTCTCGACTTTGGAATGAATCTAACCAAGGCAAAGAAAGTTTTAATCCCAACTACTAGTAGTAATAGGACTAGCAAGAATTTTATAGTGCCCCTATTATCGCTCATTACCAATATGGCAGCCGTATTTTCGGATTGTGCATTGGGAGAGGTTGAAGACAGGATATATAAAATGCTTGCTTTTGTACAGTTATAAGGCGGTAGTGCATGAGCTTAGAATGAAGCGCCCTCTTGTGAATATCTATCTAGAGCTGTGAGCTGTAAACACGCCTGTCCCGTCAAGCTCATTGTGTTATTCATTGCAGATGTTTGTGTTCTTCGGGTGGGCGTGCGTGTGTTTGTCACGTGTGAACAAGGTGGAGATCGGCCTTGACCAGCAACTGGCGATGCCGCGGGTGAGTGCACCAACAAATAGGATGCCAATGACTTATGAAATTGATACTTGTCGCTACCTAGCATGGCACTCGGCATTAATAGGATAGGGCAAGGACTGGTTAGCACAGTATCTGGATTAATGTGACTGTGATATATTGTCATGATGCCAGTGGCCTTGTCTCCCAGTGGGGCAGCACTATAAAGTTGCTATGAGTGCGCATTGTCACAAGTCGGTACCAGTCCTGATATGACTTTAGATGTTGCTAGGAATCTAAAACAATAAACATACGAACAAATTCCGTCTAAAAACCTACCATTTCACACTCGTAGATGGCAAATTTTCAAGTATACTTGAAAAAGGCGTTGTAGTAGTATCCATCTTCAATGGACAACTCTGCATCCAGACCAGCATTGTCATGTCATGTCTTGTCATGTCATAGCATGTCATACCATGTGACTACTCACCGGTTCGTGGGTTCGAACCCTGGTCGAGTCAAACTAATTACTTTAAAATTCATGCTTTTCGCTTCCTAGCCAGGGGCTCAGCATTATTAGGATAAAGCAAGGACTGGTGGGCTCTGTCAAGATAATGTGACTGAGTGGGATATCAGGTTGTGGTGCTGGCAGCCTGGTCTCCCAGTGGGCCAGCACTATAAAGTCGCATTGAGTGTGCATTGTCACGAGTCGGTACCCATCCTGATATGACCTTAGATGTTCCTAGAACGTGACACTACAAACCAAACAAAGAAGGACAAACAAATGAAATAGTTTGTAAGTTGAAAGATTGTCCGCACAGGCAGGGGTCCATCGATCGCAGTAGTCGCTGAATCCGACTGTAGGTTGCATTCGCTACTTTGGAATACAAATATAGTTCGATGAAACCTGCATTGTGGGGAGTGAACTGTTTCATTGCACCCAGTTACTTGAAGTGAAAGGTATTGTGGGTCGTTCTCTGAAACTGTACCACATATTTGGTTTCCACGTTACATTGTTAATGATTTTGTGCCTTATTTTTGGTGGTGGGTAGCAAGGCAAATAGTAGATAAAAGATTCACCCGGTACTTGTAGTACACGGGTGAAGGACAACGTAGTCTAAATACTGGCGAAAATAGGATTAGTATGGAACATGAACTAGAAACTGTGGCTCCAGTATCAAATGGCTACTTATATCGGCACAGATTTGGTGAAATGGGAGAGAATGCAAAAAGACAAGATGGCGGCTGCAGAACGCTGTCGATTTTACTTTTAAATCTTATTAAACTAGATATTATATTATATTTTTCAACTCAAAGGTAGCGGGCTATCAATAAGATATATGTAAAGAATAAATGTTGCTTCTTAGATTGTGAAATTAGGCTCTCAATTCTTTGACCCGTTTTTTCGACAGCTTTTACATAGGGTTGGTTTGCACCCCTACTGCAGCAGTACGGGGTGAATCTTGTATCTAGTCAAATAGTTATTGTTGACTCTGCGTATTAAGTATATTAGCAATACTACATGTATTTAATCAGGCATGAGCATGTCCCGCCAATTGGCTGATTTCCGCCAATGAAACTATTAACTATGGTATAGGTGTATTATTTATATTATTGACTTATCATTTATGCAAGATTACAAGAAAAACACTTCTGTATTCTTAGAGTACTGGTCTATATGCCTACTCTTACCTTATGTCACAGGTGAAGAGTGAAATTTCTCCCTCCTAAGTGGCTACCAAATTGCAGCAATTGTGTCCTACTTGTATACAAAATTTCTCCGTGGGAGGGGGGGGGGTGGCCCCCTCCCTTCCTACACCCTCCTCCCCCTACTCGGCCTTTGGCCGAGTTTTGAGGCATATGCCCACAATCAGCTAATTTGTTTTACTTCTCTGCTCATGTCTGTTTAATCTATCAGACAAAATGTGTCAAAAGTATTCTTATATGATTTTGTGAATATATAAAAATTTGCACATCGACACCATGCATCTACTCAAATCGTTTTTTCAACTTTTTTCTTGTAAGAGTCTTTTTTGTTTAACTGTAATCAATCAAATCTTGTTCGAATCTATTGGATGTGTTAAAATGATGTCGTGGATGTGTGTTAAAATGATGTTATGGGTCGATGTTACCCGGTTAATTTTCTCAATTTGTATAAGATGAAAAATCAAAAAGTGCAAAGAACTGTGACTTGTGCACAACATATGAACCTTCATATGAGTATGGATTCTGCTATTTGGAATGTTTTCCGCTATTATTTAGAATGTTTTCAGTTTGGGCTTCCATGTCACAAAAGTGGTACAGTTTCTGAGAACGCCCCCTGTACCTAATATAGCTGAACATTGTAACCCGATGCTTTTTTGTTACTCTTTTATTTATGTACGTACATTTATCTGTAAAATGAGCATTGAAGTTTCCCATAAAGATGTGCTTGTTAACCCTAGTTGTTGCTGTTACCATTTATCATTTTGACTTCTTTCGCTAGTGACGCCCTGCCTTGAGCTTCCCCTCTGCATGTGAACCTGCGGCTTGTTTCAGGAATGAAAGATCGCCGCGATTTCCTGGATTTCCGCGATTTATTATATTTACCTATTAACGAAAAGCAAAATTCCGAGGAATTTGGATATATGTTACAGCTATTGGTTAATTCGAATCCCATTCTTATATGACCATAGATATTTCTAGAACATAAATCCCAAACAAGAAATAGTTACGTATGGGTGATAATATAACCAACAAGGATAGTTGAATCCTGACTTTGGGATTTTCCCACGATACCCTGACAGTGCTAATCCAATTGGGGAAAATCCACTTTTTCGTGGAAATTCACTGTCAGTGTAATAATCTCGGGTTGATTTCCGCATTTTGTGTCTGAGACCACTTTCATCCGTGAGTAACGATGCCTTGCAGGTTGCACCTGGTGACCACCCACACATAACTATAAACGCTCGCGGGAGCGGGATGTAGCTCAGGCGGTAAAGTGTCCACCTGTGAAACTGTCGGTCATCGGATCGATCCTTCTCAGTGGATCCATTTGCAGTTTGGGCTATTTTCCATTCCAACCAGTGGTCCACAACTGGTTCATCAAAGCCTGTGGTATGTGCTGTCCTGTCTGTGGGAAAGTGCATATAAAAGATCCTTTATCGGAAAGAGTAGCCTATGTGGTGGCAGCTGGTTTTGCTCCCAAAGAAATATGTCAGAATGACCATATGTTTGACGTCCAATAGCCGATGATAAAACTCAATGTGCTCTAGAGGCGGCGTTAAATAAAACAAACCTTACTTATATATTCTCGCTCTTATCTAGGACTCCTACATGCTTAACTACTTTGAGAAGCTTGGCAAGTACCTGTCAGTTGGGGCGCCCATTTACTTTGTGGTGAAGAAGGGGCACAACTACACAGACGAGCTTGGCCAAAATAAGATTTGCGGCGGTGGTGGGTGTCCTGAGATGTCGCTTCTCGGCCAGGTGTACAAGGCGTCCCAGCAGGCGAACAGGTGAGTGCCTCATCAGTACAGGGTGGGGCAGGGTTACACAATGGCATGACTGACCGTCCTCATTAAGTGTTGTGTATGCGGATGGAGACATGCGTTTACTTACCTCTGACCTTATGTTAGGACCAAGATCGCGCACCCCGCATCCTCCTGGCTGGACGACTACTTCGACTGGGTGAAGCCAGGCGGTAACCCGCAGTGCTGCCGCCAGTTCTGTTTAAACAACACCTTCTGTAATGCGAAAGGTGAGTCCTGTCATGCGTAAATGATGGTGCACAGCTTCTAATTAAGCGACGAGACTTATAGAATTGATACTTGTCGCTTCCTAGCCTGGCGCTCTGCATTAATAGAATAGGACATGGATTGACTGGTTAGGACAATATCAGGATAATGTAACTGTGGGATATTGGGTTCTGGTGCTGGCGCCCTGGTCTCCCAGTGGGGCAGTGCTATAAAGTCACCATGACTGCACTGTCACAAGTCGGTACCCGTCCTGATATGATCTTAGATGTTGCTAGAACATAAAACAGTAAACAAACATCTAATTGAGCGTCTTCATGGCAGATCTCAAATTTAGAAATCTTGTCGATTTGCTATTCTCTGGGTGAGGTTGACGGTCCTTTGATATGTTCAGATTCTTTCAATGACGACCAACACAGGTCCAGTTTAGAGATGTGTAACCGTGACATGTGTTCCTGTATTTGGGGCGGTAAACGCTTGTGGAAGTGAACTTTGTGTTCAGAGCTCCTTTTTACCATAATGAGCACCGGGCGTGGTGGCCGAATCGGTAGAGCGTAGGCTTCCCGTCTGGGAGATCGGAAGTTCAATTCCCGGTCCAGTCAAACCAATGACTTATAAAAATTGATGCTTGTCACTTCCTAGCCTGGCGCTCGGCATTAATAGGATAGGGCAAGGACTGGTTAGCTCAATGTCTGGATAATGTGACTGAGTGGGATATTGGGTGCTGGCGGTCTGATTTCCCAGTGGGGCAGCACTATGAAGTCGCTGTCGCAAGTTGGTAGCTGTAGTGATATGATCTTAGATGTTGCCAGGACGTAAAACGCCAACAACTAACCAAAACGAGCTGGCATTAGAGGCCCAATAACGCCTAGATCAGCCAGAAGAGGATCTGTATGGTACGTCAAGACTTAAATTTAAGCAATTGGTGCCACCAGTCGTTTGACTTGATTTCCACATGTGTATTGCAAAGACCCCTTGCTGCTTATTGGAAAGAGTAGCCTATGTGGTGCCAGCGGGTTTCCTCCAAAGAGATATGTTAGAATGACCATATGTTTGACATCCAATAGCCGACAATAAAAATCAATGTGCTCTAGAGGCGTCGTTAAATAAAAACAAACTTTCTTCTTTTTAGAGGCGTCTTTAAATAAAACAAGCTTTGCTTTACTTTTGCAGTACCTGATGCGAACAAAACTCTGTGTGAAAACTGTCCACTGAACGAGACGTCAGATGGACGGCCCGTGAATAAAGACTTTAACAAGTACCTGCCGTGGTTCCTCACCGACAACCCAGGTATCGCCTGCGCCAAGGGGTGAGTAGCGACTGTAAGGTGCCGCTGATGGGGCAGGGTAGGACAGTAACATTTTTAATGGTTCCTGTCGGCGTTTGGGTTACATAAACAGGGTCCATACAGGGCGTAAAAAGTCTTGAAAAGTCTCTAACTTCATTTGCCCCATTTTAAGGCCTTGAAAAGCCTTGAATTTAATTTATTTTGGGTAATTAGTCTTGAAAAGCCTTGGATTCCATTAAGCTTTTCCCACTGATGTAAATTAGTCTGAAATCGTCATTCGCCGTTGTTGTTTCTTTCCTGAAATCCAAATGAAAATAGTCCTGAAAAAGCCTTGAATTCCATGTGTACCGACCCTGCATATAACAGGGTTCGCACAATCTTGAAAGCGTCTTGAATTTGATGGTGTCTTGAAAAGGTCTTAAATTTGAAAATACCTTCAAACGGCAATGAAAAGTGACAAAGTGGCGTCCCCTCTCCCCCCCCCCCCCAACAACAAAAAACATGAATTTTTTTTATTTGGGGGATGGAGAGAGCAAATTTGATTGACAAGTGTTTTGAATGGCTAGGTGTGTGGCTTATTAACTAATCTAGGACAATTGTTAAGTATAATAAAGATGTTAATTCCCTAGATGCTTCTTTTACTTTATAAAAATAGCATACAGAAATCTGCTGAAGTAAGACCATTAAGAGTTGACATGTATATAATCATTGTAATGTCATATTCTTTTCGGCTTTAGAAAATTAATATCTTACCTGAATAGGCCTTAAATTTGGTCGATGAATAGCTGTATCGGGAACGAAAGATCTCCGCCAGTTCACAGATTTCCGCCGTTTATTATATTTACTGATTAATGTTAAGCAAAATGCCAAGGAATCTGGATGTATATGACAATTGGATTTATTCCGTTCTTATATGACCTTAGATGTTGGTAGAACAGAAAACCTAAGCGAGAATGAGTTAGATATGGGCGATAATATAGGTACAAGGACAGTTGAAACCTGACTTCCGGCATTTTCCCGCGATTCCCTGACAGTGCTAATCCTATGGGGGGAAATCTGCGATTTAGTGGAAATTTGTCGTCGGTGTAATAATCTTGGCTTGATTTCTGCGATTTTTGCTGGAGACCATTTTCATCTCTGCTGTATGAACCCTGTATAACGGGGTGCTAACCGAGACTCCGTCTGTTCACCACAGGGGCCATGCTGCCTATGGGTCAGCTGTACAGCTGCTGCAGGATGAGAACAACGAGACTCAGGTGGGCGCCTCCTACTTCATGACTTACCACACGGTGCTGAGCAGCTCCGCAGACTTCATCAGCGCTCTCCAGTGGGCGCGCAAGGTGGCCGACAACATCACGCTGACGCTGAACCACTGGCCCGGCCACAACGCCACTGGCCTCAGTAACATCACACAGGCGCAGGGGCGGGAGGAGGTGTTTCCTTACAGGTGGGCGCATACTCCGACAGATTTAAGTAGAAGTGGGTCATTCTCAGAAACTTGTGTATTGCTTTTTGCAATGTGGAAACCAAAAGTGAAATCATTCCAAATAATAGGAGAATCCATATTCATATGAAGGTTTTACACGTTGTGTATGTATGTCAGTGTTGAAATTTAAAAGAAAAATTATTTTGATCTTGTACAAATTGAGAGTCATTAAAATTAACCATGTAGCATCCAATTTTAACAGCATTTTGACACACATCCGTAACAGCATTTTAACACACACATCAAATTCAAACAAGATTGTATTGATTAGAATTAAACAAAAAAGATTGTGTCTCTCAAGAAAAAAAGTTGAGGAAAAAACATGTAGGTAGATGCATGATGTCGAAATATAAATTTTCATATTTTCACTTTAGCACAAAATTATATAATCCTATTTTGAATTCCATATCTTCACATGTCTGTGGACCCTATAATAGGATAGGACAAAGACTGCTTCGTACAGTATCAGGATAATGTGCCGGTGGCCTGGTATCCCAGTGGAACAGCACTATAAAGTCGCTATAAGTGCGCCCTATCACAAGTCGGTACCCATCCTGATATGACCTTAAATGTTGCTAGGATGTAAAACAAACAAATCTATCCTTGAGTTACCTTGTCACCTAGCTGGCCGTGTGTAGGCCACAGTGTACTGGTACTGACGTCTGCTCTTTCTCCCCTTTGACAGCGTGTTCTACGAGCAGTACCTGACGATCCAGTATGACACGGTGGTGAACCTGTGCTCAGTGATCGCTAACTTTTTCTGTGTCACGGTCGTGCTGTTCAGCATCTGATTAGGGCTGGACTCCTCAAATGCACGCAGTCTGTTATATAGACATGACTTACAAAGTTTTTTCTTGTCGCTACCTCGCCTGGCTCTCAGCATTAATAGGATAGGACATGGACTGGTTCGCACAGTATCAGGATAATGTGACTGTGGGGTATCAGGTCATGGTGCCATTGCCCTGGTCTCCTAGTGGGACAGCACTATGAAGTCACTATGAGTGCACACTATCAAAGGTCAGTATCCATCCTGATAGGACCTTAAATGTTGCTAGGATGTAAAACAAACAAACAAATCTAACCTTGAGTTACCTTGTCACTTAGCTGGCCGTGTGTAGGCCGCTGTGTACTGGTACTGACGTCTGCTCTTTCTCCCCTTTGACAGCGTGTTCTATGTGTTCTACGAGCAGTACCTGACGATCCAATATGACACGGTGGTGAACCTGTGCTCAGTGATCGCTGCCGTTTTCTGTGTCACGGTCGTGCTGCTCGGCTTTGACCTGTGGACAGCTCTCATCATCTGCTTCACCATAGTCATGATCCTCGCCAACATGTTCGGTGCCATGTACTTCTGGGGCATCTCCCTCAACGCCATCTCCCTCGTCAACCTGGTGATGGTAAATGCCGTTGTATTTCTCTGGGATTTTTGGGGGTATATTAGTTGATTGAGCAGGGGAAATTTCAATCGCGGACAATAGACGAGATCACCGTTCCGACTGCACATGCGCGTCATTAATAGGACTGGTTAGCTCAGTATCAGGATAATGTGACTGAGTGGGATATCGGGTCATGGTTCCGGCGGCCTGATTTCCCAGTGGGGCAGCACTATAAAGTCGCCATGATTGTGCACTGTCACAAGTCGGCACCTGTCCTGATATGACCTTAGATGTCTGAAATTGTCTAAATGACGGATAGCCGACATTATATTGACCTGGTGTCTATATCGGTAACTGACATAGTCATGGTGTTAATACTGTCCAAATGATGTCAGAGTGTCATCGGGTTATGGTGTCGAGGGCTTGACCTGACGCGGCCTGGTGACCCTGCTGGCAGTAGGCGGTGCCGGTGGTAACTATCTGCTCATCTTCCAGACGGTCGGCATCTCGGTCGAGTTCTGCTCACACATGGCGCGTGCCTTCGCGGTGAGCACTGCTCCAACGCGTGTTGAGCGTGCGCACGAAGCCCTGACGACAATGGGCAGCTCGGTGTGCAGCGGCATCACACTCACCAAGCTCGGTGGCATCATCGTGCTCTTCTTCTCCAAGTCGCAGCTCTTCCAGATCTTCTACTTCCGCATGTACCTGGGCATCGTGCTGTTCGGGGCTACGCATGGCCTCATATTCCTGCCAGTGTTTCTGAGCTATGTCGGTAAGCTTCACTTCACATTGACCGGGTTCAGTGGCTGGATCGGTAGAGCACAGGTTTCCCAACGCGGAAGGTCGGAAGTTCAAGTCCCGGCCGAGTCAAATCAACAACTTCAAAAATTGATACTTGTCGCTACCTTGCCTGGCGTGTGTTATTATTAGGATATGACAAGGACTGGTTACGTCAGTAACGGGATAATGTGACTGAGTGGGATATTGGGTCATGGTGCTGGCGGCCTGGTCTCCCAGTATTACAGCACTCTAAAGTTACTATGAGTGCACATTGTCACAAGTCTTTACCAGTCCTGATATGACCATAGATGTTGCTAGGACATAAAACCCACAACAAACAATCCTCACCTGACGTGAGCTGTTGCCCGTAGTCGGTGCATTTTTGCGGCGTGTGCTTGGAGCCCCTTTTTGTTTTGTGCGCTTCGGCTGGTGCCTGTAGCGTACGGCATGTGTTAAGTGGGTTATGAAGTTTGGTCAATTACTTTACCGCCTTTCATGTGTTTTTAGTAAACCCCATCAGAATGCCCCAGATAACCTTGCTTGATCCTAGTTACATGTTAGTTATGGTTATTGTCAGTAATGGTAATGGAGAAGGTGTATGGTAGTGCCAGTCCAGCAGAACACAACACACATACCTGATAACACATCATCCTGCTGTAGGGTTGCGTGTTCCGAGTCTGTGGCTATGTAGGTAGGCTAAACTGAAAAACAATACAGACGGAGAGAAAGAGAAAGTAAACCAAAGTAAGAGTGTGAGAAGAGAGTGTCCAAGCCTCTCTGGATTATTATATACAGTACATGGGTTCATTGTAGAGTATCACCCCACCCTTTTCCCCCAATGAGAAACAAGCATTCTTGGCTCTGCCAATTGGGATCAAGCATTCCTGGTCCCCATGGCTACCAGTGGTCTGCCCACCACCACCAAGCTGTCTGGCCCCTCTGGCCACCACCAGCCTTGAACCTTGACCCTGAGTGTGGTGATCCTACCCAGTAGAGGGGGAGGGTGTAGGCCCTGAGTGCCCCTTACACACAGCCCTGCCAGCACCACTATGTCTATTTACATTCCACTCAGGCACCACCAGCACTTACATATATACACATACATGCACCTGGTCACGTATACTCTTTTCGTAATAGAACATTTGCATTCCCCCTATCATTGAAAATCGGAATATTTTACACTGGTAGAGAATCCTTTAATACTCACTAGTTTGGCAATATATACTGTTACAACAATGTCTGCTTGGAGAGTACGGTAGAGCCTGCCCTGGTTGGCTGGCTGTCCTATTGGTTGTAAAGCTCCACACGTGGATGATTGACAGCACAAACACAGTGGGGGGAGAGATAGCGCAAACATTATGTCAGAGAGACAGCCCCCAATCCCCAACCCACCTGCGTACCATGGCCTGTGTGCTTGTTGGGGATATCGTTATCTGTCTTGTGTTAACCCTCTGCCTGCTGTATTCATGTGGTTCTCATAACACTTCCTCGTATTTTGCCTGAGAATCTGAGAATTTTTAACCTCGCGTTGTTTCTACCAGGTCCAAGCGTGAACAAGGCGAAGCTGCAGGAGAAGCGCGTGTTGGCGCGTTACCAGGGGCTGGAGGAGGACACCACGCGGGACCGCTCCCCCATCCTGCGCCCAGAGTCGCCCTCATACAACACCTTCTAGCAGAACCACCGATGTACGCCATAATCACACATGTAGCCCTTCACACAGTTTATTCAATGGGCGCTTCTTTTTTTAAAATCAGGAATGAAGGATCTCCGCGATTGTTGATATTCACTGGCTAACTTTCACTTAATCACGTTTAATGTTAATATATTATATATATAATGCATATATATGTATAATAGTAGTCCGAATCCCATTCTTATGACCTGAGATGTTGCTAGAACATAAAACTCAAACAAAGTTAGGCATGGGCGATAATACAGTCATAATGAAGAAAATTGAAACCTGTCTTTGGGCATTTTTCCACGATTCCCTGACTACTAATCCTATGAGGCGAAATCCACGTTTTCGCGGAAATTCTCCTTTGGCGCCACGGTCTCAGCTTTATTTCTGCGTTTTTTGCCGGAGACCACTTTCATCCCTGTTAAATAGAGTACTTTTTGATATCCTACCATGGATCATGAATATATTAAGTCAGATCAATATTGCAAAACAGCTTTGTTACAAGTTACCATTTCCACCTCTCGAAAAGTTAGCATTTTTTTAAATAACAAACATTCATTTCATGCTCCTCCAAATTATCAATACAATGGGAAATAGTTGAACTGAGGATTTCAGTGTCCCTCATTCTGGAAAGTTTCCATCAGTACTGTAGAATGCAACTGGAACAGTAATCTTGCTATCCTACGTTGACCTCAGCTAGGAGTGCATTCATCCCTGAATCTGCACTCACTTTGCTACATGACGGCGAGTGTTCGCACTACAGTGCGCCAGAGGCTGTCAATATACCAGATGGTCAACTCCGGTGAAAATCGGTAACACAGACTGGTGGCGCCTCTCGTGTCCCTCATTCTGGAAAGTTTCCATCAGTACTGTAGAATGCAACTGGAACAGTAATCTTGCTATCCTACGTTGACCTCAGCTAGGAGTGTATTCACCCTGAATCTGCACTCACTTTGCTACATGATGGCGAGTGTTCGCACTACAGTGCGCCAGAGACTGTCAATATACCAGATGGTCAACTCCGGTGAAAATCGGTAACACAGACTGGTGGCGCCTCTCGTGTCCCTCACTCTGGAAAGTTTCCATCAGTATTGTAGAATGCAACTGGAACAGTAATCTTGCTATCCTACGTTGACCTCAGCTAGGAGTGCATTCACCCTGAATCTGCACTCACTTTGCTAGATGACGGTGACTGTTCGCACTACAGTGCACCAGAGAAGGTCAACTCCGGTGAAAATCGGTAATACAGACTGGTGGCGCCTCTCGTGGTCAGCGTTGAACAGCTAAAAACATTGGTGATATCATATATGTGACAAGATGTTCTCTGTGATAGTCTGTGGGGCTTGTCCGAGAATAAAAAGAAAATTTTAAACAAAATTAAACCCTACATCGCACTCAGCTACAAACAATTTATTATACAGACCGATTTAAAAAAAGAAAAAATGTAAACCATGACGATTGACAACATAATACGCAGCAGTTTGAATGCATAAGGGTCACTCTCCTGAAAATGGCCAGAAGTGTTTCATGGGGAGTTTAAATCTAGTATTTGAATTTTTAACATTTTTTGGTTGCAAGTGAAAGCTGGAAATCTCCCCTTTACATCTCTGTAAAATATAAATTGATGAGATAAAAAATAAAAGTGTAGTCCGTGATTAAGCTATCTCATATGGCAGTGACATATGTGTTGCTCAGACGTAACACATGTTTAGGACACCACACAGTCTGTTTAATAAAAAATCTAAGCAGAATTAAATAATTTCATACTGAGAAGCATATTTTCATGGCATAATATACAGAAATATGTAGTGCTTATATTGATATATGTATTTAAAAAAAGTAATTCCCAGCCATGCTTTATTCACTGAGTAATTAGTGTACAATATTTGTGTTGCATCCAGAAACCACTGGTTACATCAGTGTGGGGAATTTGTGATGTTATTTCTGAAGACATCAAATAATTTAACAAAACTTTAATCATGCATACTCGTTAATAAATACTTCCTTTTGATTTGAACTGTTTTGTTTGATATATCAATGCAATACAAGATGTTAGTAAGGGTCCAACCATGTCCCTGTAAAATGTGTTTTTTTGGTACAAAAACAACTTGATAACTTAAAAAAACCAAAGTGGCATATGGTTTATTTTATTAACCTTATTTCTTACATCAAATCTGAACATGAGTATGCAAAGTATAAGGAAAAAGATAAGTAGGACGTTTTTTTATTGATGTTTTAAAATCCCATCCCATGCTGACCAGTTTTCAGGAGAGTGACCCGTAACTGTTATCACTGATGTTTTGTGTAAAAAATATTTCTTCAGAATATTTGGTCTCTACATATTTTTGGAGCATATATAACTGGGCCTGTGGTATGGTCAGGGATCGGTTGTTTTAATATTGCAACACCATTTCCGAGTACCATAGGTATAGCTTAGCATGGTATTTTTATTTCACATATACAGTTTAAATTAACATTTAAAAATCAAAAGCCTTGGTAAGTCGAAAAGACTAGCCTATGTGGCGGCAGTGAGTGTCCTCCAAAGAAATATGTCAGAATGACCATATGTTTGACGTCCAATACCCGATGATAAAAATCAATGCGCTCTAGAGGCGTCGTTAAATATAACAAGCTTTACTTTCGATGGATGGAACTAACCTTGCAGGTCTAGTGATGCAGTTTTTGTGCAAGACAATGACGATTTTAATACGACCATGCCTTTGTGAGGTCTTTCTCTGAGGGAAATGATGAAAACTGACAATTTGCCATAGTCATTGAAAGTTAAAACCCTATAATTGGTAGAAAGGCGGGTCCATTATTTATCGTTTCAAAATGGGAAGATTCTGTTCTCCTAAATTAAGCTTAGCTTTGATCTTATTGCCAGTACAGGTAATTCTTGGAATTAAAGTCTTTGATATATGGAAGTAAGTTGTTTATAAGGGCATACATGAAGTCTAAATCTAAGAACATCCTTGAAAGTGTTCCTTATACAGGGATGAAAGATCTCCGCGATTTCGCGGATAATTGCGATTAACAATTTCTTTTTTTACCGATTAACTTTTTTAAAAAGTGATGGAATATGGATGTATATCACTATATGACAACTATTGCTTAGTTCGAATACCATACTTATATGACCTTAAATGTTACTAGAACATCAAACCCAAACAAAGTATTAGGTATGGGCGATAATACATCCAAAACAAGGAGAGTTGAAACCTGACTTCCAGCGTTTCCCTGACAGTGCTAATCCTATGGGGGGAAATCCTCGTTTACGCGGAAATTCAGCGTCGGCTTAAATAACAATCTTCTTGATTTGTGCTTTTTTTTTTGCCGGAGACCACTTTCACCCCTGCTTATACAGGCGTTTAGCACTTCACGTGGTGCGGAATTCGGGAATGTACTTGAAAGATATGATACTCTCTTGTCTCATTATTGTCAATGTAGAATGACAAAGTAAGCTGATAATCATAACGTGTTAATAATGCCGACTATGTGGCTGGCCTGCTTTGGTCATGTTGTGACTTGGGTCTGTGTGCATGCGCGTCGTGAGGCTGTGTGTCGTGTGTTATCAGTGGTGTACATGTCATGATGTGATATCAGTGATATACATGTCATGATGTGATATCAGTGATATACATGTCATGATGTGATATCAGTCATGTACTTGTCATGATGTCATCGGTGGTGTACATCGTGTGTTATCAGTGGTATACATGTCATGATGTGCTCTCAGTTATGTACTTGTCATCAGTGGTGTATGTCATATGTTATCTGTGGTATACATGCCATGATATGCTATTGTCATCAGTGGTGTATGTTGTGTGTTATTAGTGGTATACATGTCATGATGTGCTATCAGTCATGTATTTGTAAAGCGTATATAAAAGACCCCTTGCTGCTTATCGGAAAGAGTAGCCTATGTGGCGGCAGCGGGTTTCCTCCAAAGAAATATGTCAGAATGACCATATGTTTGACATCTAATAGCTGATGATGAAAATCAATGTCCTCTAGAGGCGTCGTTAAATAAAACAAACTACTTTTTACTTGTCATGATACCATCAGTGGTGTATGTCAGATGTGCTATCAGCCATGTACTTGTCATGACATCATCAGTGGTGTATGTCATGTGTTATCAGTGGTATACATGTCATGATGTGCTATCACTATCAGTCATGTACTTGTCACGTTATTAGTGGTGTACATGTCATGATATATTATCAATCATTTACTTGTCATGTTATCAATTGTGTACATGACGTGTTATTAATAATAGTGTACATGTCATGGTGCGTTATCAGTGGTATGTTCGCCATGAGATTGTGTCAGTGTATGCATGCCGGAAAGTCTTCCGAAGTTTTCCCCAGGACCTTAGAAATATTGGAAAGTCTTTTTTGTTGGCTATGGAATTTGCTGCTGTTCAGAACTATCATCTGCTTGGCTTGTATGTAGTCCTAGTGGAAATGTAATTCACAGCATCAAGTGTGAAAAAAAACCAGCAGTATATTCCAGTGCAAATTAGCCAGTATGTGTTAGTACGACATAAATTGTTTAAAGATAATACTTGTTGCAAATGAGCTCAGTACATGTGTACAGTACAACCCCGTTAAACCAAGCTCGGTTAAACCAAACGATCGGTTAATCCAAACTTTTTTCGGCGGCCCTGCAAAATACTACCATTTATCATATAAAAAAGTTGGTTAATCCAAAGTATCGTTAATCCAAACAGAATTGTCGGGCCCCAGGCCACTTCCGGTACAGTTAACCCAAACTTTCATCTGGTTATAAGGTATTCTGAGAATTTGTTATATGATAAATGGTAGTATTTTGAGGGCCGCTGAAAAAAGTTTGGATTAACCGATCATTTCATTTAACCTAGCTTGGTATAACAGGGTTATACTCTATGTACATACAAAACCATAATCAAAGTGTCCACATGCATTGTATATTACATTGATAATGCACCCACGTTTTTGCCAAAGCCAAGTCGAAGTCGAAGCCAAAGCCCGGTTAAACCAATGATTGGTTAGTCCAAACAAATTTCTCGGGTCCCTTCAAGTCTGGTTTAACGGGGTTATACTGATTGATTGATTGGTGGTTTTTTTACGCCGTGTCGACAGGATAGGACAGGGTTATACTGTATTAGGACACTTTCCAAGGTACATTGTATCTTGCACTCTGCACTTAACATTCCTGAATATCTCAAAATGTATTGAGTTGGTTTGAAAAATGATTATGAAAGCTGTACAAACCCTTTGTGTGTTTCTGCGTGCACAGTGACCTGGTGCTGTGTTGCCATGACTTGGTGCTGGATGTGCACTTATCAATGTGTGTGTCGTGGTGTTATGCTGTTGGTGTTCCATTAAAGTCGCCGGCTATACCTCATCCAGATACAAATAAATCCAGCATCAAAAGCTCTCCAAACATACCTTTGCTTAGTTTGTTCAGTTCATGCCACTGAACATGTGGGAGGAGAGTTGAGGTCTTTGATGTGTGAATGACATCATAGGTGGGATTCCCTCATCACATGACCTAGAGGGGTTCCCCCACCCACACACAAGGGAAGCCATGGCAACCACCAATATGGCAGCCACAGAAAGCTCTCAATTCATGATTTAATCAATTATTCACACAAAAAGTAGCTGGTTATCATAAATAAACATTTGAACTTTATATTTATCATTTTAGATTGCAATTTCTAACATTTTTTTTCTCTATATGGTTTTCTAAAAGTGTCAGTGCTGCTGGACTAAATAAAACACAACAGAAGCAACCAATGTCAGCACTCTCCCCCCACATATGTAGTTGCATAAACTGAAAACTGGCAAACGTATGCTTGGAGAGCATTTGTTGGAGTACGGGTAGTGTCTCAGCGACCTATATCTGGTCCCTTTAAGGTGGGGTGGTATGTGCCATTATCAAGGTATGCGTCTGCGTGAGCATGTTCCATAATGTGGGGTCTATTAGTATGCATTTGTGTGCACCCTGAAGGGCTGTATATGCGGTTATCACTGAGTGTTCCATGGCAGGGCTATATATGCTGTGTTATCACTGCGTGTGTCTTTGTGTGTGTTCCATGACAGGGCTATATACGTTGTGTTATCACTGCGTGTGTCTTTGTGCATGTTCCATGACAGGGCTATATACGCTGTGTTATCACTGTGTGTCTTTGTGCATGTTCCATGACAGGGCTATATATGCTGTGTTATCACTGTGTGTCTTTGTGCATGTTCCATGACAGGGCTATATATGCTGTGTTATCACTGTGTGTCTTTGTGAGTGTTCCATGACAGGGCTCTATATGCTGTGTTATCACTGTGTGTGTCTTTGTGCATGTTCCATGACAGGGCTATATATGCTGTGTTATCACTGTGTGTCTTTGTGCATGTTCCATGACAGGGCTATATATGCTGTGTTATCACTGTGTGTCTTTGTGAGTGTTCCATGACAGGGCTATATATGCTGTGTTATCACTGCGTGTGTCTTTGTGCATGTTCCTTGACAGGGCTATATATGCTGTGTTATCACTGCGTGTGCATTTGTGTGTGTTCCATGGCAGGGCTATATACGCTGTGTTATCACTGTGTGTGTTTGCGTGCACGCACCATGATGAAGAAGAGATATTGGTGCAGGTAGCGGGAGCCACAGTAAGTCGGCTGATTGGTGCATATAATATTATCCATGTTGATTTTGGTGGCATATGATGATTAACGCTTCCCGTCTTGTTAAAAAGCTGATTTGAACTTGGTGTACAGTAAAGCAACTTGTAAATACTGATAAAGTAGTGACGGCTAGGTGTGCAAATGGCAGGAACTGATTGGCAAATTATTGTAAAGAATGGCTTAAGCTAAGCGAATAAGACATGCCATTTTCACTTTGTGGTCATCAGTTTCAAAACTGACGCATTTGGAAAGTGATTCTGTTAGGTTTTCCGTAAATGAGGATGTTTCAAACCTCACCGAAGCTTAAACTGTGCAATCAATTATATATAATATACGTTCTATATTTGTAGAAGCTGTATTATATGAATATTAAAGAAGGTACAATATTGCTAAGATATTATATATCACTTCAAATATTTCCAAGACGAAAAATGAGAACAGGTCAGGCGGGTTTTAGGCAGGTCATTGCCCAAAAGTCGGGGACCCGATCGGTGGGAAATTCTCAACCCTGTGTATAGGACTACTTGTCACATGGGAGTAACCACGAGGGCACCCCTACCCACCCACCACTTTATTTTCTCAACGGATTTTCAATTTATTTATTTTTTCTTGGAAGATTTATACTGTCTATCATGGATTAGTCTGAATAGACTTGTTTTCACCATTAGACAGTTTGTTGATAGCCTACACTTTTACCGACCCAAGGGATTTTTAACCTCCCACACCACATAGACATGGTATGAGAGCAACCAGCCTTTGATGACGCTGTAAGTTATATACAGCGGTGGAAATCCAAATCCAAATTGGCAGAGGGTGAGGGCACAGGGAATCGAACCACCGACCTTCAGATTAGGAGTCCGACCTAGAAAAAAAGTCAGAGACTCTAACCATTCTGCCACAAAGTTTCCTCAATATATCGACAAGTGTCAAAATCCACCCCCAAAAGTCAGGAAGCCATCGTTTGGCGGGAAATTCTCATCCCTAATATATGATATATATATATCATTGATACATATGATATATGTATATGATATATATATGAAAAAATAAATACATGCTTCATATTATATCTCATAAATGATACATTCATATGATATATATGTATATATAAAACAAATGTGATATATAAGGCCTTTATAGCCAGAGAAAAGTGTTCTTATATAAGCGAGCCAATGTCTGATCATCTACAGTAGAAAAACACTTCAGCTGAAGCTGAGCAACGATGTAGCTCAGGTATGATGTTCTCGTGAAACTACCTTCCAGTAGTCAGATTGCTGCCTATAAATATAAATATAAATATATTGTGTACAGTATGATGTGCTTGCGCTTTCAAAACATTGGCTAATAATACATAGGGAAGGCAGTATGAAATGGGCTGTCAGTAATAGTTTTTTTTGGTAACATGGCATCTGTTTGCTGCAACACTAACAGGCGCCATTTCGAGACTTGAGGCCCCTGACGTTAGGCCAAATAAAATTGTTAAAAGTTGGTGCTTGTCCTTTTGAAATAAAAATTGGGTCGGAGGGGCGGTTTAAATTTTGTCTGTATTTCACTGGTCTCCTCGCCCCCCCCCCCTCATCCCATGCCCCTTTCATTCTATTAGTTACCGTCATTCACATTCCCTCCCTCCTCCCCATCCAACACCCTCCCTCTCCCAACCTCCTCCACTCTCGACCCTGCTTCCTTCCCTTCCCAGTTCCCTCCCTATCATCCCTCAAGTCCCCCCATTCCTTTCCCCCACTGCCCTGCCCCCCCCCCCCCACCTCGACACTCACATTCCTATTTCTCACTCCATCCATCCCTCTCCACTCCCCTTTCCATTTCTCACTCCATCCACCGTCTCCATTTAAGAGGGTGGGTTTTCTTTTCAAATCAGGGGCGGGCGAATTTTCAGGCACGGGCGGTGACCATCACCAATTAAAAATGTTGTATTCTTTGGCCTTAGCAGAAATTGGAAGCGGGTCGGTGCAATGCGTTTGATATAAAATACTCGATAATGTGTCTGTACATTTGAACAGGAAATTATTGTATTGTCCATTGAATTTCTCGTTTGAATCGTCAATGAATGGTTGTTTAAATTACTAATTAATGTCTAAGTTAGAGCCCAGTAAGTTTGGAATACAGCACTAATGCCTATTTCCATTACTTAAAATATATATTTTTTTAATGAAAGGTTAATTTAGTGAAAATATCAAGTTTAATTGTGTTGGTTTACTCAATTGCTTTCCACTGCAGACCGATGAAAGTATCACATTCTCAAAACCAAAAGTTACATATATTTAATCCTACATAGCTAACAGGTGCACCCAGCAGTTAATTTAATAGAAGCATTTTGTGGTACGCACACCGAGAGTAATTTAGCATATTTTCACTTCAAATATTTTCAAAACTGACGATCGTACAAAGCGTACTCCCGCCCCCCCTCCAAAGTACTACTACTACTTTAGCATTAGCATTTGATTGAGGTTGCATAGTCCGATGGTTTTCAGTTTCTGTCATTTGTCTGAGAGAAATCTATCAAATTAATTGTTAAAGTCTACTTTACTTTAATTTGAAGTAACTTTCATTTTAAATGGCTAACTTTTGAGAAATTTGAAGTGCAAACCTGTCAAATTAATTCTGGCAAGCATGGCAAAACCATAGGTGGTAAATGGGAGGGCAGTAACAGGTTTTATTAAAATGGCTCCGTGTTCCCTTCGATGTGACAAAAAAAATGCTTAATACATGCATCCATATCTAGGTTAGATATATAGAATCAAATTTAGATAATTGTTTTGGTTTTGAAAATTTGATGCTTAATAGGACTATGCAGCTTTAAATTTAATTGATAAAGACAGTCGTACTTTATTTAGACCCCCCCCCCCTCCATTCCTCTTGTCATATGCTTTGTATGGCCGTGGTGCCTGTAGCGTATGGCATGTGTTAAATGGGTACCGTTATGAAGTTTGGTAATATTACTTTATCGCCTTTCATGTGCTTTTAGTAAAACCCCATCAGAATGCCACAGATAACCTTGCTTGATCCCAGTTACAAGTTAGCTGTGGTTATTCTCAGTAATGGAGAAGTGCCTTAGGTTATATCAACACATCTAAAAGTAAATATGGCAGAAACTAAAAACCACAGGACTGCAACTTTTAAAAATGTGAGGCGCCTGACTAGTTAGAAACTAGTGAAAAGTACTTGGAACTATTTTTTGTTATTCGACCAATTCACAATTCAGGGATGTAGGCTACATATCACTGTTTTTGAAGATAATGAATAAACTGTGGTTGGAACACAAACGCCTCGTCTAGTTTGAACTACTCAGTAGATTTGATATGTTGCCCATTTCTTTTTTAAACTGATGTATGGAACCTATATGCGGTTTAGTAAGTATCAAAGGACCTCGTACTGTCCTAGTCTTGATTCTAACGCGGTGTCCTAGATCCTGTTTACTTCTATCAGAAGGAATGAAAGATGCCCACCATTTTTTTTATATTCACCGATTAACTTCACAAAATGCCAATATATATGACAGCAATGTTTAGTTCGAATCCCATTCCCTAATGTTACTAGAACATAAAACCCTAATAAGAAAGCTTGCCATGGGCGATAATACGGTCACGAGGACAGTGGGGTGCTCTTCAAGGATAGTCTGTATTGACTGATCAATTACACTGACTTCCAGGAAATTTCCGCGATTCCCTGATAATGGGTAATCCTCATTTTCGCAGAAATTTTCCATCAGTAATAACCACGGCTTGGTTCTACCGGAACCCACTAGGTGGCGCCACGGTCTCTTTCCGATTTCCGTGTTTTGCCGGTGTGGCGTGCTCAGCCGTCTGCATAGACTCAAACTCAAGGCATTGTCAATGGTCGTGAGTCACTAACCTTATAAATTTAATATATTGTTTTTGGTAAAGATGTTTTCTATATGTGTACCAACCGATTTGTTTCTAGGTGGTGTGGTTTTAGAGATATTTCACTTTTCCTGGATTTTCTGTATGAAGATTGCTCACCACCATTGACAATGCCTTGAGTTTGATGGTACGCACAGTGCAAAACATTAGTTTTAATCAAAATTAATAGAAATCAAGAACCCTAACCTTATAAATTTAATATAATCTTTTTGGTGAAGATGTTTTCTATATGTGTACCAAGCGATTTGTTAATAGGTGGTGTGGTTTTAGAGATATTTCACTTGTTCTGTATTTTCTGTATGAAGATTACTCACGACCATTGACAATGCCTTGAGTTTGAGTCTAATCACACGGCTGAGCACGGTACACGGCTGAGCACACCACACCGGATACCACTTTCTGGTTTCCGACTATTTTTCAATTACTTTTTAAGTGCTTTCAGGACCATGAAATCTGGTTTTTAAGGACCAAAATAAAGAATTTCAGCATACAATAACTCTGGGTTCCGAGAATGCTCCACTAGTCACATTGCCAATCAGGTGGGGGGAAAATTCCAATGTAATTTTTGGAGGACAGCCAAGGTTGGCCCAAACTTGTCTGTAGTAACCCTGAGAAATTATTTCAAAATGACCTCAAATGCCACCTTTCAAAGAACAAGTTTTCAACTTTGATATAAGAACAGGTTACAAAACAAAATTCCTTAGGCCTACCCAGTTACTACAATTAACTTGGCCTATCAACAAAAATACCTTAAAGTGAAAGCTACATGGTGAAAAAGGCTAAACAACTTTAGATTCCTGACATCAGCACGACTGGTACTACTTACAAATCAAATTTCTCATTTTTTGTGTAATTTTTAATGACTTTTTGCATAATTGTAGGATTTTTCATACTTAATGTTGGCATTTTCAAAAGTTAGTACCGTTTATAGTTTTTTATTATGACCAGTATGAACCCTGGTTTTTATCCCTGTATTAGACATTTAAATCGTATAAGCCAGGAACATACACATTTGATCTCTCCATAGCCGGTGTGGTGTGTGTATAGAGGGGGTGTAATGACATCACAAGACAACTTTCGGTGGCCATATTGGATGACATACAGAAGGCTTGCAACTGCCTACACTGTGCTTATTTACTGATTTGTTGGTTTATATGTCACTGTTTTGAGCAGTTTGGCTTCAGAAGTTGTTGCTAAAAATGCTGTAAGTAAACACATTGGATGTAAACTGCCCAGAACCTCCCATAACACAAGACAACATTTTTTTACTGCATCTGCATCCATTCACAAGGTCCGTAATCGATTAACACGACCCGGGCGACTCGGGTCACCCGAGTCGTCAGAATTTCAAATCGAACACAGCGAGTGGAGTCAAGAAATACACGTGCCGTGTGCAAAAAGATCCGACCCCAGTAACCCACCTCTTGGCTGGGGTTTGCACGGAGCGATGACGTCACATCTGTGCTGGTACCTGTAGTATGGTACAACTCCTCCGTGTTGTTTTAATACTTTTTTTTTAATAACACAGATTTTCAGCTTCTACAATCATAAAATACTTTAAATCCTATTTTGCTGTATTTCTATCGGTTATTTAAAAATAGTATTAAGTTTCAGATTAAGCCAACATTTTGTCCAACCCGAGCGTATTCGTTTATTCAACCCGAGTATGTAGGATGTGCGCATGCGCCAAAAAGTAGCTCGGGTGACCCGAGTTGATTAATCGATTACGCCCAACATGGCTAGGGAGGGTGCTCGTAATCCAAGATGGCAGCCCGCTGACCGCTGATTGCTAAGTAATGACGTCATGTGCACTCCCTCTATAGGTGACGCCTAGGGTAGGAGAGGCAGGCCTGTCCTCAGTGTCTGTTCAGGTCATCTCAGCTTATGGGACAGTGTGCCCCTGAAAACGCTGCCATCTCCGGGTAGATCACCAGACCCCTAGGGGTGAAGGTCCAGTCAGTGGACGTAGTTGAACGTAGTGGAGGCTCACGTAGTTGAACATAGTTGAACGTACCGGTATCCATACCTCTCCATCGGTAATAATGTGGGTGGGCAATGAGTTCCGATTTAATCTTTGGACATGTTTAAAAGAGTGCTACGTTAGAGGATGAATTTGCATCCATGATGCTAAAGTACTCTAGCATACTTGGACCAAGGCCTGGTCACATAGCCGTTAGTGGACATAGGTGAACATACCGGCATCCGTACCGTAACATATTTATCTGTCCCATAATGTATTTATCTGTACCAAAACCTGCTGTACCTTAACATATTTCAATGTAGTTTAACACACTTACACCACGTTAGCCTCCACTATGTTCACCTACATCCACTAACGTGTATGTGACTGGGGCATGAGCAGGCACAACGAGGTGAGTGTGCAGGGTCTGAACAGGGCCTAGAAAGTCTTCCAACTTCATATGCCCCATTTCAAGGCCTTGAATTTAACCTATTTTGGATGATTAGTCTTGAAAGTCCTTAAATTCCATTAAACTCTCCCCATTGAAGTAGCTTCAATGGGGAGAGTTTAATGGAATGATGTGTCTGGAATCGCTATTCGCCATTGTTTTTTTCGCTGAAATTCAAATGAAAATAGTTCTTGAATTCCTATCAAAAACAGCCCTGAAAGGCCTTGAATTCCATATATTCATATGTGTACGGACCTTGTACGGACAGGCATGCGTCTTTTCCGGATTTCCAGACTTTTTTTGGGTGAAAAACAACCCGACATTCATGCAGATCTGTTGAGAAAATTTTGGGGGGGTGGGGGGATGACTGTCAGGGTGTCGCAGTTTCAGTTCTCAACCAGACTCAGTTCTCAACATCGCTTCTGCGCATGCGTCAAAGGATCTGCGCATGCGTCAAAGCATTGTCTGCGCATGTGTCAACCTTAGCCCGATTTAAACCATCGCCGATCGCTGTCACTATAGTGTCAGTGTGACTAACCTTATAAATTTAATATAATCTTTTCGGTAACATGTTTTCTATGTGTACCAAGCGATTTGTTTCTACGTAGTGTGGTTCTAGAGATATTTCACTTTTTCTGTACGAAGATTGCTCGCGACCCAAAACAACAACAAATAAAAACTTGAGTTTGCCGGTGTCGCAGTTTCAGTTCTCAACTGGAAATCCACAACCCTAACCATATCAATTTAATATAATCTTGTCGGTAAACATGTTTTCTATATGTCTACAAAGCAATTTGTTTCTAGGTGGTTTGGCTTTCGAGATATTTCACTTTATCTGTATGAAGATTGCTCAAGACCATTGACAATGCGCAGACGACGCTTTTAGATTCTGACGCATGCGCAGAAGCGATGTTGAGAACTGAGTCTGGTTGAGAACTGAAACTGCGACAAGGGCTAGGGTTATGGTAAGCAGACTGCGTGAATTGATAATCGTTTTTTGTCGAGGGGTCTTTTATTATTATTATTTTTATTGTTGTTGATATTATCGTTGTTCCTTCCATATCTCGGCCCTTCGCGTGACAAACATTCCAGATATCAGCAACATTGTTGAATGGGAACGCGTTCTCTGTGGCGGAGTGGTTAGAGTGTCTGACTTTTTTCTAGGGCAGACTCCTAATCTGAGGGTTGGCGGTTCGATTCCCCGTACCCCCAGCTCTGCCAATTTGGATTTCCACCGCTGTGTATAACTTACAGCGTCATCAAAGGCCGGTGTGGCGGTTTCAGCGTGTTCCCGTGCTCAGACGTGTACCTCGCTTCTGCGCATGCGTCAGAATCTAATACGCATGGCCGTAATCGATTAACACTACCCGGGCGACTCGGGTCATTCCAGTCGTCAGAATTTCAAATAGAACACGGCGAGTGGAGTCGACAAATACACGTGCCGTGTGCAAAAAAAGAATAACTTAGATTAATTAAATGGAAATATAGGTAAACTAGGCCATCATAAAATACTTTAAATCCTATTTTGCTGTAGTTTTATCGGTTATTAAAAAAAGAAGAAAAAATTGTCCACCCGAGCGTATTCGATTATTCGACCCGAGTTTGTAGGATGTGCGCATGCGCCAATAAGTGGCTCGGGTGACCCGAGTTGATGCGAAATCCGCGCATGCGCAGAAGCAACGGGACACGGCTGAGCACGGGAACGAGCTGAAACCGCCACACCGGTTGCTCTCATACCATGTCTATGTGGTGTGGGAGGTTAAAAATCCCTTGGGTCGGTAAAAGTGTAGGCTCGGGCTTTCTATCGACCAGCAGTGGAATGAGGAAGACCAGTTGTCTATGACTGAAATTTCCCCTGCTTAAACAACTAATGGACAAAAAAAAAAAAAAAAAGGGGGCGTTTTATTTTCAAATAAAATCTCCTGAAGCGATTTTATTTTAAAATAAAATTGTTGGGGAGGGGGCAATTTTGAGGGGGCGATTCTATTTTGTGATACCAGCGCCTCCTGTTGGTTTGCAGTGTTGGTCGGGTTACTTACTATGCAGCTACAGACAAGGTGCCCGTCATTCAGCTCCCTGCACATCACCTGGGAACCACACTTGCACAGCAACCTAATATCGGAACCAACACTGATTACAAAGCTGTGTATCTATAGACTGTTCCCTTGTTCCGTGTTCGCTTGTGATGCGCCATACAGATAATGGACATGTTCATTCTCTATGTTCCTGGTCAGTAGGTCACATGTGTTGTGCACAAGGCCATATGGTCCCTGGGTCCAACCTATGGGAACGGCCACTAAGCAAAACACAAGTTCATTGTCCGTGTGGTGCATCATAAGGTCACAAGCAGACACCACAAGCAAACAGTCTATGGATACAGCCTTAAGCCGTGTTTACACGGGCAAATGTGAAGCGAATTAGACAAAGCGATTCATATGAAGCGAAGTAGCGGCGTGTTTACACGAAGCGAGTTTGAAAGTGTTTCGGCGCCGGGAATCAGCGGCCTTAGTTCCGCCTGTAGTCGGCAAGCACTGCTATTTGTTTAGTTTACACACGTCGATTCGACGCAGATGTAGCTGCTACGTTAATATCGCTTGGAATTTAGGGTTAATTTAATTAAATTTCATTATTTGAGTATGTAATTCTGTTAAATATGATCGCATTTAATAGATTTTGGCCTAATCGGGACCTAACACTGCCGGGTACCAGCGATTAGTTACTGCTCCCCCTGTTTCCGGCACGCACTACTATTTTATACTACCGCCGCCCGAGAACCAGTGGAATCGCTTCATATAAACCACCTCCGGAGGCGATCTACAAAAAGCGAATCATATGAATCGAATCAGCCCTAATCCGCTTAAGCGGTGCGTTTACACGGCGAATGTGAGGCGAACTAGGCAAGGCGATTCATATGAAGCGAATTAACTCGCCCGTGTAAACACAGCTTTAGAGAGCTAGCACTGTTTGGCAATATAAACATCAGTAATCATTGCATGAAATAGATTTGATGTAGAATATAATTTATTATATATATATAAAGGAGGCGGAGTTTCCCCCCCTTCTCTCTTTAATTTATTATTTATTTCTTATTTTATTTCTCATTTATATTCGCTCCGGGCCACTCTTTTGCCCCGGGACTGCCATCTCATTGCCGCTTGGCTCAGTCCAGCCTTGACTGCACGCCGAGCACTACTTATTTTTAGCTTTAGGTAGGGATGTTATTTTGCCCGGCCAAGGGACCTTCAAGCAAAAATAAAAGAAGGTTCCCCACCACTACTCATTGTTCTCTCTCTTTTCCTTACCGTAGCCTAAATTTATCAAGTCAACAAAACATTTGGTATTTAAAATGATACTATTTCAGTGCATGTTAATGTGTACTTTGGTTAGTTCCATTATACAGCGATTACTTACTTATCCAGGGATGAAAGATCTCCATGGATTTTTCCTGTAGCTATAGTGTATACTAATACATTGTTCAAACGCCGCCGCACTATTAGTGTATACTAATACGTTATTTTATGCTGCAGCACCATCAGTGTATACTAATATGTGGTGCAGACGCCGCAGCACTATCAGCGTATACTACTAATACATGCTTCAAACGCCGCAGTACTATCAGCATATACTACTAATACGTGATTCAAATGTATATGTATGAAACCTGATTTCCGGGAATTTTCCACGATTCGCTGACAATGCTAAACCTATGGGAGAAATCAGTATTTCTGGGTTTTTTTCCGGAGACCACTTTCATCCCTGCTTGTCCTCCCCTCTCTCCCCCCCCCCCCCCCCCCCGCCCCAAATAGCCGATGTTTTACCTTTTTGTGCTGGTGGGTCATTAAACAGACCACCCCCCTGTATTTATTAAAGTTGAATAATCTGATAAAATCACAAAATTTCCGAAAGCAAAACACTTATCTAGATTTTAACCTACATACCCAACTTAGATACTGGTTCAGTTATTAAGCATTTGTTGCTGTCGTACTATGTCAATTTTTATAGAACCTGGTAATGCTGAATGAAGCCTGTGGGATTAGTTTTGACAAGCATGCCAAAATTAACTTCGCATGTTATACTTCAAATATCTCCATTTTAAATGGCAATTTAAATGAAAGTTACTTCAATCTAAAGTAAGGTAGATTATAACGATCAACCTCACCTATTTATCTCAGGAAATGACATGAACTCAAAAACCATCACACTATGCAACTTTAATTCATTTAGAAATATTGCATAGTGCATTGTACAGGGATGAAAGTGGTCTCTGGGAAAAAAAGCGGAAATGCTGATATTCTCCCATAGGTTTAACACGGTCAGGGAATCGCGGAAAATTCCCGGAAGTCAGGTTTTAAATATATTGGTATACGCTGAAAGTGCTGCACCGTTTGAAGCATGTATTAGTACTGTATGCTGATAGTGCTGCAACGCTTGGAGCATTTATTAATATTAGTAGTGTACGCTGATAGTGCTGTGGCGTCAGTACTATCAAAGAAGAGGATAATAATAATAATAATAATAATAATAATAATAAGTATACGCTGATGCTGCTGCGGGATTGAAAAATCCCGGAAATCTGCGGAATTGCAGAGATCTTTCAACCCTGATTGTAAACAAATGAACAAAGTGTGCCCCCTCCCCCCAACTGGAAGAGGCCATGTGTGTGTATTGCTTCACCCTGATCCACTGTGCGCCTATAGCGATGGGTAGTTGTGGCCACCACCTGCGTCACTAAATGGCCTGCTTGTGTGTCCCATGTAGGCCAGCCTACCAGACTGGATGGCCGAATGAGTTGAGCGTCCGTCTCCTGTTTTGGGAGATCGGCGGATCCGAACCATCGTGGGTTCGAACCCTGGTTGAGTCAAACCAATGACTTAAAAATGTATACTTGTCGCTTCCTAGCCAGGCGCTCAGCATTATTAGGATAGGGCAAGGACTGGTTGACTCAGTGTCAGATAATGTGGCTGAGTGGGATATTGGGTCATGGTACTGGTGGCCTGATTTCTCAGTGTGGCAGCACTATAAAGTCACCATGGGTGTTCACTGTCACAAGTCGGTACCCGTCCTGATATGACCTTAGATGTTGCTAGCACTTAAAACAACAAACAAAATATAAACAACTAAAGCTATCGAACAGAGGGGAGTTGACAACCAAGGAAACCTCCACGAAGACAAAACCCAGAGGCAAGGCAGATAATTCCAAAACCTCAGCCAGTGCAGGTTCACCAATAGTAGTCAATGATGACTAACTGACCTGCCAGGACTGCAGCTTGAGCTGCAAAACTGACATAGATCGTATCATTGCATGTGATTGTGGAAACCACTGGTGTGCAGAATGTCTCGAGATGTCAAATGAGTAGTACTCAGCGCACAACAAGATGACCTCTTCTGGTTTTGCTTCGCATACACTCAAAAAGTACTCACCCTTATTCAAACTGAAAGTGTGGTTGAACAACACTGCAAGAAAATAGTCACAGATGTCAATGAAAAAATTGCTTAAATGGAGCTAAATTTGATGATAAATTTAAGAAGTACTCAGAAGATCTCGAAAAGTCCTTAGAAACTATAACAAAGGTCCCTGAGCAAATCAATAAAGACTGCAGATGCACTGAAAAGTGATGCAAATAAAACCGCAACAAATGCCACACCAAATCTCAAAGCCATTATGAAGGAAACACTAAATGAAACAAAAAAGGAAGAGAAAGCACTTGAAGACTGGAAGAAAAACATAATTTTCAATCCAGCCGAGCAAACAGGTGAATCCCGAGAATAGACGACAGCAAATGACGTCAATCTGTTCAACAGCATTTTCAAGATGGTGTGTGACCAAGAGTGTGAAAATGAAGTCATCAAGGCACGTCGCCTGGGCAGGATCCATGACGATGGCTCTGCTAGACCTCTGCTCGTCACTGTAAAAACAAAATGCCAACTGTTCAGTCAGCTTTGTAAACTACGAGGTATCGACCAGTACAAGAATATTAGCATGGGCCATGATATGACGCAAAAAGAAAGAAAACTCCTGGTAGAGGAAGCCAACAAGAAAACAGCAGACGTGGCATCGAACACTGAACTGGGAGAAGAGGCAACAAACTGGGTATTCCGTGTCAGAGGACCGCCGGGGGAACAAAAAATAGTGAAAGTGAGACCACACACCCAGGCTTAGATGTCAGCCGAAGTAACATCAACTGTAACATCAGAAGTATGCAAGAAACAACTAAACCTAAAACATGTATAACAAAAAAGTATCATTGGGGCCACAATCGTAATTCAAACTCGAACAAAAACAGAATCCATGTAAGCACATCTCATAAAATTATCAATGGCCTGAGATGTATGTATACCAACACAGATTCAATTATGAACAAGTGAGCCGAACTGGAAGCAAATATTGCAATTTACAACCCAGATATCATTGCAATTAGTGAAGTCATACAAAAAATCCAAAAATTGCCATGAATGGATTTGATATTTTCAGCAATATCGATGAGGAGATAAGGGGTGTGTTCATATATACTAAATGTAACCTTAATGCAATCCCTCTAAATGTACTCCTATGTAACTCAACAGAAGTGGTATGGTGCGAGATTAAGCTAAATGACAGGGACTTGTTGGATGCATCTACAGGTCACCCAACAGCGACAACAGTGTCCATGAGGAAACTCGCCAGTTGATCCAAAAGGCCTCAGCCCTAAACCGCAGCCACCTCCTAATCATGGGAGACTTCAATTATCCAGAAATCAGTTGGCAACCTATGCGAACACCAAATAGCAAACATCCAGCAACACTCTTTGTCAAAAATCTTAGAGACTGTTTCCTTTTCCAGCATGTCACGGAACCAACACATAAGCATGGTGACCAGTCTGCAAATATATTAAATCTCATCATCACAAATGAGGAAATGATTGGAAACCTTAAACATGTTGCGAGACTTGGAAATAGCCACCATGATTGCCTTTCCTTTAATTTCAGTTGCTATTACCACGTAAACTCAAGTGGAAAACACAAATTCATATTTGATAAAGGCAACTGAGGGCTTGAGACAGGATCTCGACCAAGTTCTACTAGGTGCAGCTTCAGATACAGACATTATTGAGGACAATTGGAATGAATTTGAAAAACCTAAATGGAAAAATGCAAACAGCACATACCAATGTCATCTGGCAAAATGAATAATGGCAGACCACGGCCAGAATGGATGAATGACCAAGTCAAGGAGAATATCAGCTTGAAACATGCATACACAGTGAATAGACATCAGGGCACAGATAGTGACAGACTTCGGTATGCAAAATTATGTACCCAAGTAAAGTGGGAATGTAGGAAAGCAAAGCAAGAGCATGAGAAAAAACCTGACAAAGCTGACACGTTGAACACCAGATTCGCAAGTGTCTTCACACAAGAAGACCTACCATATATACCAATTTTTTAGTACCGATTCTTTTGTGCCCCCCTGACCAACATAAATATTGCACCATCTGATCTGAAGAAAAATCTAAGGCAGCAGGTCCTGACGGAATATACCTGTGTATATTGAAGGAGCTACACAACGAGCTTGTTGAACCACTCAGACACATTTTCCAAAAATCACTAAACCAAAGAAAACTTCCTCACCCATGGAAGGTTGGACATGTGTCTCCAATCTTCAAAAAGGGTAACAGAAGTGATCCAGGAAACTATAGGCCAATCAGTCTAACAGCTGTAGTGTGTAGGTTGCTGGAATCAATAATAAGAGATTCTATCATGGCTCACCTTGTCGAAAACCTCCTATCAACACAGCAGCATGGCTTTGTGCAAGGAAGATCTTGTATGGTCCAACTATTAGCATGTATGGATGAGTTGACCCGTGTTATTGATGACTTTGGAGATCTGGATGCTATTTATCTAGATTTCGAAAAAGCATTCGACACTGTTCCACACCAGCAACTGCTAAAAAAAATTGCATAGCTAGGGCATAAAAGATGTCCTACACTGGATAAAAGATTTTCTGAGTCACAGAAGACAGCGAGTCATTGTAAATGGCAAACCATCAGGATGGTGTCCGGTGAAAAGCGGAATACCTCAGGGCAGCATGCTTGGACCAGTCTTATTTGTGATATATATCAATGACTTACCAGAAGTTGTACATTCTATGGTTCAAATGTTTGCTGGCGATACCAAAGTATTCCGACGTATGAAGAAAGATAGTGACTAAGGGGACTTGCAGAAGGACCTCAACAACATGCAGAAGTGGTCAAGTGATTGGCAGCTGAAGTTTAATGCTTCAAAATGCAAAGTGATGCATTTAGAGGGCAAAAACAGCAAGCACATCTATGTAATGAATGATGGTGTGAATAATGTTCTGCTCTCCGAAACAACGATAGAAAAGGACTTGGGGTGTCAAGGTGGACAAGAAACTGACATTCAGCGACCACATCCAGGAAGCCGCCAACAAAGCTAATGGGATACTGGCCATCATTCGAAAATCGAACACATACCTAGACGAAGATGTTGTCCGCAGACTGTACACATCCCTTGCACGTCCACTTTTGGAATATGGAAATGTTGTGTGGTCACCACTCTACAGGAAGGATGCTGAGTCAATTGAGAAGATCCAAAGAAGGGTAACAAAGCTTGTACATGGATTCAATGAAATACCCTACAAACAATGTCTGTGTCATTTGAAGATCCCAAGCATGTACTACAGACAGGCCTGGGGGGATATGATTGAAGTATTCAAATATCTCCATGGTATCTATAAGACAGGCAGCCCCCTTATCAGAGACTCCAACACCAGGACCAGAGGACACTCCCCGAAGCTGAAGAAGCGGTACTCCAGACTGGACCTGCGACACATTTTCGGCTTTAGGGTGGTTGACCTGTGGAATGACTTGCCGGAGAGTGTCGTAGAAGCAGAGTCGGTGAACTATTTCAAGTCCTGACTGGATGCATACTGGTCAAGCATTACGTATATCTTGGAGCCAGTGACAGTTGCCACAATCCACCACATCTGAAGAACTGTCTCGATTTCTATTAATTAAGAGCGGCTAACAGGTCCAAGGCCTATAATAGCTGTATCCTATTGATTGATTGAAACATAGGCTGGCACGGGCCCCGTCCCGTCAGACAGCAGCCAACTGCGCCACCAAGCAGGAACTGGCATTAATGTGCAGCCTAGATGTGGAGGAGTGTGAGTATTGGTGGACCCCTGTGTGTTATTGTTTCACACTGATCCACTGTGCACCTTGTGGTTGCTGCTGCACTTTAGCAGGGCCTCTGCCAGAAAATAATTTGAGGGTACACAGAATGGGGGGTGGGGGGGGAGGGCGGGTATTATCTTTCCACATCACTTGATCAATTATGAACACTGATATGATTTCTAGTGTATACTAACAGTATAACTAATTATTGATGCTGGCTTTGTTTTCTCTGGCTTCTTGAAGAACCTTTACACAAAAATTATCCTAACAATTTGAGGGTACAGAGTTGTACCCTCAGAAAATTTAAGGGCACAGAATTTTATCCATTTTACCATCTGGCAAAAACCCTGTTTAGGGATGGCAGATTATGGCCGCCACCTGCATCACTACACAGCTTGCTTGTGTGTCCCACGTATGCCGGCATGGGCCCCATCCCGTCAGACAGCAGACAACAGTGCCGGTAGTTGTGGTGGCACCATCAAGCGGGCACCGGTGTTAATGTGCAGCCTAGATGTTGAGGAGCGTGAGTATTGATGGACAGAAAGGCACAGCATAACACAAGACGCCTTCGTTTGACAATGCTTTATACAGCATTGAGCTTCATGAAACAACGTGTCAGTACATACAACTCTCAAACCAACACCGCCTTTACAGGTGGAATTCACATGCATACAGCAACCAACTGTCTCCCAACAGAAACAACATGTATATGTATAGGGTAATTCTCAGGCAATTCGCAACACGCGGCTACCTGGTTTAATGCACTGTTAAGAACCCGCCACGCGACTATTCAACGTACACCATCAGAGTCATATGTGGCTTTATATTCCTCAGGTACAAAATGGTAACCCAAATTCATGTCTTACACCGGTTAATTAAAAGTAACCACATTTTTCATACAATCGAAGGTGTCAGTCAGTCAGTCAATAAGTGTACAAAAAACTGGCATCTATTGAAAATAAATGCTAGGGTTTGGCATAAGAATTTAGAGTTGACGTGATCCTCTAAAGTGAGTTGGGCCTTCTAGTTCTACAAACAACCCTGCTAACACTAAATCAGTGCAGGCGGCTCAGCAAGGACAGCATTGGTGAGGGAGTCGATTTACCCGGTTTAATACAGGTGTGAGTGCGAGTTTTACTGCATAGTGGGCGAGGCGGGGGGGGGGGGGGCCTCACCTCACACACACTGTAGTACAAATTGCCTGGAAGTGACACACGAGGCAGGTAGTGAGCAGCTCCCACTGCAGGCGGGGCAGAAGTGCTGACCGCCTCTTGATTCTAGCGTGGCAGGCGGTGTACCGATGTGGAGCGACGTTACAAAAAAACACAGCAAGTTATAGAGATTACACGCGCCAACTACTGCAGCCATTACCCGCATGTAAAGCGACATGCCATGTAAGCGTGGTCACTGCCAAGAGCCGAAGACAAACAAAGAGTGGGACAACAATGGATTCCCAACTGTCCTGTTTCTTTAAAGTTCCTCGATATTATTATATAATGTGAAATGATTCCATGTCAGTTGTTTGTGTGAGCAGTGTGGTGGCCCATCATATAAATCACAAAGTTCATATGGAGATTGTAGCAAACCCATTGGTGACTGACTGACTTTATATATGAGCGTTCTTAGACTTCACACGGCTTAGACCATATATCATACTTATATTCACAGATAAATATGGAATCGCTATGTCTGAATGAATGAGGGTGGGAGGACATGCAGAGAAAGTGATTGTGACTGGCGGTGCTCGAGGAACATGGGGTCTACTTTCTGCGTGACTGCATGTAGTTGACTATTCTGTACACTTTGCAGTCACTCAGACGCTCTCAACTCTCACACATGAGGTGATAATGAATCTATATGCAATAACTCGGTACACAACCACTTAGTCCACACACTGCAATGCCATAAGGACCACTCAGTGAGCACACACAATCCTTTGTGCCCCATGCTGGAGAGTGGAACATACACATGTTCAGTAGCATGCTTACCAGTGCCAGATGGCTAGAGTTCAACAAGACCGCAGAGAGAGTTTTTGCGACCATCTGTAACAGTTCGACAAGGCAGATTAACCCGCCACTGTGGTAAGCTAAGATCCCGCCACACTTCACTAGTTAACAACATAAGCACCCAGACGCCATGACACTGGGCCGCAACTTAAAGGCGCATGCAGTCCTACTTACTATAGTCTTCCGTCTGCCATGATAGCCTTACAGATGATCAGGGTTAAAATCAAACTCTGTTGCATGATTGCTCTTACTGTAATCTCTTTTAAAAAGTGTGCGGTAATGTTAACATGATGTGGTAAAACGGAATACAAGTCGCGCCTATGGTTTTTCATCATTCACCAAAACTTCTGTGTACCGACTTCAGCCTGACCATTAAGGCGCAACATTCCCTGTTCTGGTAAAAGCTGGTCCCCGGAACTAACTACCCAGCGGGCTGATGAGCTGCTCTACTGCAGGGCAGTTACGGCACCTGCTGCCACTAGTAGCGTGGTGGGCGCGACCTCCGCAAGCCGCGGGGCGGGGGTCCCCTCCCACCCCGGGATGGCGGGCCACGTGGCCCGGGCGGTAGCTGGCCACGCATGCGCAGCATAGGGCCACCGCCTCCCATGTGCGGTGCTGGGTAGGGCGGCGGTCCAAAGCCAGTCGCCCGACCTCGGCCTCTGGGCGGCCCATGGTCGCCATGTCGCCTCATGTCCAAGTCCTCATACTGCGCGTCGGGCGGCGGGTACTCGGGGCCGAAGTCCGCCGACCCCGGGTCATGCCGCCCCATGAGTGGAGGAGGAGCTGCGTAGTGGTCCTGGCCATCGGGTGGATGCCGCTGGCCTGGTGGTGGTGCTCTGTAGTCTCGTGGAGGCTGGCCTCTGTGGGGCAGAGGGCGGCCGTCCCTGTGAGAGGGCGGGCCCTGTGGATAGCCCCTGTCATGCCCAAAGCCGCGCTCCGGCTCGGGGGCTATGTTGGGCGGCTGTCGGTCAGGTGCAAAGCCCACCAGGTTCCGTGGCACCATGCGGTGGTCCACGTCGTGTGGTGGCAACCCGTACTGCACGTCGGGGCTGGGGCCTGAAGGGTGCGGGTCATAGCCCAGCGGTGCCTCCAGGTGGCGCACAGGTGGTGGCGGCGGCGGCTCCATGTGGTGGACAGGTGGCGGCGGCGGTGGTTCTAAGTGGCGCACAGGTGGCGGCAGCGGCAGCTCCATGTGGCGCACAGGTGGTGGCGGCGGCGGCTCCAGGTGGCACACAGGTGGTGGTGGCGGTGGTGGTGCAAGGTGTGCGTCTCTGTGATCAGGTTGCTGGGGCCACCGTTGCTGGGTGTCAGTGGGAGGCAGTGGGTATGATGCACCTGCAGCACCAGGCAGGGTGAGGGAGAGCACGCCCGCAGGCAGGGAGGTGAGTTGCTCCTGCACCTTTCTCAGCTGCTCCCAGTCCTTGTCTGACAGTGTTGGTATGGCGGGGGCATCCGGCTTCAAGGTTGATGGGTCTGCTTTTTCCGCTAAAGCAGGGTGTGGCCTTCCCATCACCGCATCCATGGGGGGCATTTTTACTGAGGTGGCTATGGGAGCAGTCATTGGCAAGGAGGCGCCTACAGGGGTCAGTGTGGGGGGTGGTCTGCGAAGGTCGTGGAGAGTATCTGACCCCAAGCCCATCGTCGTCGGCCCATGGTGTCCGAGTGGTTGACCAATGTGTAAATCCCTGGGATTATTTAAGCGCAAGTCCCTATCAACAACCCGTAGATCCCTATTACCAGAGTGCAAGTCACCTACACGCAGGTCTCTGTCACTAGCTCGTGGGTCGCGCTTACCCATGCGGGAATCAGCACTTCTGGAGTTGTGGTCTCTAGTATGTAGGTCTCTATCTACAGCGAGCTGGTCACGATTCACTCGATGCAAATCATGGTCAGACCGCAAGTCACTATCACCAGAACGCTGGTCTTGATCTCCATCATGCAGATCACGATCACCAGTACGAAGATCACAATCCACAGCATGTGAGTTACGATCTCCTGTACGGGAGCTACGATCTCCATCACGCAGGTCCCGATCTCTGACACGCCCCTCCGACTGATGATCATGTGAGCTGTGAATGCCTATACGCCTGTCTCTATCTGTCGTAACACGTAGATCACTATCTCCAGTAAGACGCAGATCACGATCTCCACCAACACGCAGGTCACGATCTGCAGATCTTGAATCATGATCACCAGTACGCAAGTCACAATCTGCGATGCCTAAATCACGGTCTGCAGCACGTGAGTCACGCTCTCGCGGGCATTCTGTACTGCGCGCATTGCGGTCTCTGGCTTTGGTGGGCAGCATGTCGCCCATACCCAGCTCCTCAGGCTTCACACCAGACCGGCTCACTTCCCCAGTTGCCGGAGTGGCTAGGCGCTCATCGGCATCTTTGCCATCATTGGATATTTCTCGCCTGTCCCTCCTATCTCTGTGGTTTTCCGGGTCATGCTTACTGAGGCCCAATCCCTGAGTGTTATGCTCGTCAGGTGCTGGCCTGCCAAAGGCCAAGGCCCGCTTGCCCTGTGGCATCATCATAACAATACGCCTCTCTCGTGTGCCAGAACGCTCCCCAGAGGCTCGCGCACGTTTAGCGGGGGGTGGGCCTCTTAGATCAACATCTCCCAGTGGGCCCTTATCATCCTCAGCTTCCATTTCAAGGCGGTTATGCCGACTATCTTCTGAGGTTGGCTTTGTCAGGCCAGCACTCGGTGAGATGGTTCCCCATGAACCAGTCACACTATGAGGAGAACCACGGTCCAACCGAGATGATTCAGCTTGCTCAGGAAGGGGCTCCATACTTTTAAAACCTGGGGGAGGACCCTCAAAAGATTTTGATATCTGGCCTCCAGTGGGCATTGTTGATGGTTTAGCATGCATGTGGACTGGGGAACCATGTGCAGTGAGCCGTTTAAAAGAATGGGGAGATTCACCACTCACTGGAGCATTTGGATCGTTCGGAAGCAATGGGGTGTCCCTTTTTTCCAGGTATGATGGTTTCAACAGTGAGCCCTCTTCCTGGATACTTTTCTTCAAGGGTAAACTACTTATCGTAATTGATCTGATGTCCGTGTCCATAGGTTTTCCCAGAATATTATCAGGTGCTGAAATGTCCATAAGTTTATTGTTGGCTGGTGTTGCAGAACTCTTAGATAGTTTCTCATTTTCTTGTGAAAGAGACCTTTTTTCCTCATCTCCACGTCTCTGTCGTCGGTCCTCATCACGGTCTTTACCAAAACGTCTTTCCCTACTTGATGAGCGACTCCTCCTACTTCGTTCCTTGCGATCTGGACTTCGGCGGCTCCTGCTCCGTTCAGGGCTACGTCTGCGGTCTCGACTTAACTTGAAAGGACTGCTTCTTCTGCGCCCTGGGCTCCTCCTAGAGCGATCCCGGCCACTCCCAACACTACGCCGTTCTCTACTGCGTGATCGTGATCTCTTCCGCGACCGTTCTCGATCTCGACTCAGAGAGCGAGACTTCCTATCACGAGAACGTGATCGCTTCTCCCTTCGATTTCGATCACGACTCCTTGATCGTGACCGTCTCTTGCTTTTTTCCTTTGACCGTGACCGCCTTGATCGTTTCTCTTTGCTTTGAGCACGTGTTGGGGACTTCTCCTTCCTCTTCTCAACCCTTTTATCAGATATAGCCACCTCCCGTTTCGGCGAAGGTTCGGGAAGTGGTATATTTATCAATTCCAGAGATGGTCCAACAGGTGGCATTATGCCTTTTGCGAGATTACCAGGGGATACTATAGGAGGCGGTAACACTGCAGACGGTGCAGATTCTACTGGCTCAGGTACCTCCTTCTCTACTGGTGCATGGGCAACATCCTTCGGGTCTAGAACATCTTGGATGACAATCACATCAGTTTTTACAGGCTTCTTTTTAACATTAGCAACAACCACTGGTGTATCCTCTTTTATCATCTCAAACACCTTCGGTAACTTAATTTCTTTCGTTGACGAATCGGACTGCTCAAAGGCTTCAGATGCTGCCACACTTTTCTTCACAATGTTAGATCCTAGTGCTAGCTTCTTTCCCAGGTTCGCAGGCAATGAGAAGCGAATGCCCGAGGCAGGCTTCTGTGCACCTCTCATCTGCCTAGCCTTGACTGACGATGGGATTAAGAGTGGAGAAGTTTTTAATGGAACTTTCCTGGAAAAGATGGCTTTCTTGATTGATTGTGACTTGTCTGTATCAGTTGATATGGCTGCTGTTGGTTGGACTGATTCAGGCTCACTACTCACACGGTTTGATTCAGACGCTAAACTTGATGGCAATACTCTCATATCAACATCACCCCGATTAAGGTAGCTATCATCTATTCCAAAAGCATTGGATACAGAAGAAGTGGCCGACATAGTTGTTAGTGGAGTGGATGAGACACAACTCGATACGGCTGATAGGGTTGTCACAACTGGATGTTCTGGCGATGCACTAGGTGGATGCACCGTTGCCATTGATGCATTGAAGCCAGGAGGGCGGACAGATGGCGGCATTACTCCAATCCTAGGCGCAAAAGATGGCGGCGGAACGCTCAATGGTGGAAGTACATTTAACACTTCAGGGGGAATGTGCGTTCCTGACGGCTTCCACTTGGCTTCATCTTCCACTTCTTCCTCTTGCACATTTTCAGAAAATGTCACCCCTTTAACAGGTTTTCCATCCTCCAACTTAAGTTCACATGCAGATTTCCCAAACAGTGCCTCTGTGTTGCGTCTCATTATCTCAAACATGCCTCCACGATTGTTCATTGCATTATCCAAATCGTCATCATCAGCTTTGGGGGCTGTCTTCTGAAGACTAGATTTAGGCTTTTCTTCTAGCTTCTTAAGTGTCTGCTTCTCTTCTTCAATGGTAGCTTCTTTTTCTTCGGGCGTGATGGTGGTCTGTTTAGCAATACCGATCAGATCTTGTAATGAATGTGTTGAAAATAGTGCTTGAATGGCGGCTGCTGATGGGAGGTTGCTGGAGGGCCGAGTACTGTCAACGGTTGCACCTGCAGATATTTTCTTACCAGTATCGCTTATTGCTTTGTTTTTATCTGTCCCACCTAACGAGTGGGAAGAATCAATTTTCTCTTCTTTTGCCTTAGGTTCACCTGTTGGCTTTGGAGGAGGAGGGGGTGGAGGCGGGGAAAGTTGTGGAGGAGGAGGTGGTGGAGGTGGGACTTCATCAGTATCAACAAACTTGACACCCATTTTGATCGCTAACCGCCTCCGCGCAATATTCGTTGTGTGTCCTGGTGGCAGCGGCACCAACCCAACCGGTGGCTTCTCCGATGATTCCATCTTCATAACCTCCACTTTAACGCTTGATGTGGCTGCAGTAGCGGCTGCCTCCACCATACCACTTGGTTCTAGTGTAGGGACAGGTTTACTTACAGTGTCCACTTCCATTTCTGTGGTCTTTACCACCTGCTTCCCTTCACTCCCATCAGCTTCCGGCTTCACCTCACCTTTCTTCATATCAAGAATTTTCTTCTGCTCATCCACTTTTTGAGTGAGCTCCAAAAGCATCCGTCGCTGATCCTCAAGACTTGATGATGAGGCAGTTGCAGCAAGCGTTGCGACCATTGCAGCTGTCATATCCTCTGGATTGGTGGCAGTCGAGACCTTTTTGAGGAAGGACGCCAAGCTGATGGCATTCAGACCTGCCAATCCAGCAGTAGGCGCGGATGGAGCAGGCCCAGAGGCTGCAGTTGGGGAGGGCGGCTCCGAAGTGGTCACTTTCGGAGGGGGAAGGTCAAGGTCAATATCATCTCCAGGCTCGTAGGGGGCCTCATCGTCGTCGTCCTCATTATCGTCATCATCTTCAGCGTCCATGTCTGCCATAGATGGGGAGTATGGCTTATCCCCTGGAGAATAAGCATACATTACATTAGCCAGGGCATATTTCGAAGTAGGTTCCTCTGAATTTACCTATTGTATGATATTATATAAAGAAGTAATTCCCTAACTAATCACGTGATATTACATCAATTTTGAAATTTTACGCTTTCCATCTTAATCTTCATTAACTCAGCAAATGCGTAAAACTCAATAGAAGTGCAAAAGTAAATAAGTAGAGATATATACAGCAATGATTAAAACAAAATCCAAATGGTGTCAGTAACGCATTCATTGCCATGCTCAGCACCATTAAAGTACTATCGGTCAGGCCTCCTCTGGCTTTAGATTAATGCAATAGTGTGGTTTGTAGCCCTGAAGCTACCAATCACTGCAGCTAACAGTTTGGATTAAATTGATATACACTGGACCTTAGATGTTGCCAGGACGTAAAACTCCAACAGACAACAAACTATATACACTGTGATTCATAGCATTACGGGACACCTCTAGTTAGTTCTATGTATTGGATCACTCTCCTGATAACTGGTCAGCACGGGATGGGATTTTAAAACATCAATAAAGAAAACTTCCGACTCATTTTTTCCCTTATACTTTTCATATTCATGTTCACGTTTGATGTAAGAAATAAGGGAAATAAAAAATAAACTCTGTGCAAAGTTGGTCTTTTTAGTTATGAAGTGTTTTTGTACAAAAGAAATCCCAGTTTACAGTCAGCCATTTGTAACATGACAACATGGTTGGATCCTTACTAACATCTTGTAGTGCCTTGATATATCAAATAAAACATTTCCCAAATCAAAAGGAAGTATTTATTAACATTTGTGCATGCTTAAATTTAAAAAAAATTTATTTGATGTCTTCAGATGTAACCAATGGTGTCTGTATGCCATACACAAATTGTACACTAATTATTCAATACTTATTTTGATCAATATAAGCACTACATATTTCTGTATATTATGCATTGATTAATATGCTTCTAAGTATGAAATTATTTAATTCTGCTTAGATTTTTATTAAACAGACTGTGTGGTGTCCTAAACATGTGTTACGTCTGAGCAACACATGTTATACTGCCATATGAGATAGCTTAATCATGGACTACACCTATATTTTTTATATCATCAATTTATATTTTACATAGATGTAAAGGGGAGATTTCCAGCTTTCATTTGCAACCAAAAAATGTTAAAGATTCAAATATTAGATTTTAACTCTCCCTGTGACACTTCTGGCCAGTTTTCAGGAGTGACCTTATTAGATATTCAGAAACACGTGGAGCTAACAGGGAGATGACCGATTAATTGGTGATGGTTTATGACATTAATTGGTTCGTTCATTGTTTGGTTGTTTGAATTTTACGTCCTGGCAACAGCTAAGGTCATATCAGGACGGGTACCGACTTTTGACAGTGTACACTCATGATGACTTCTTAGTGCTGGGAAATCGGGCCACCAGAACCATCACCCGATATCCCACTCAGTCACATTATCCTGCTGCTGAGCTAACCAGCCGTTGCTCTATCCTAGTAATGCCAAGCGCCAGGCTAGGTAGGGACAAGTATCAATTTCATTGGTTTGACTCGGCAGGGATTCTCACTCTGGACCTTCCACACAAGAAGCCTAAGCTCTACCATTCGGGCCACCGCATCCAGTCCCAACAGAGTGTGGCGTAATTAGGCGACAAACCTGCTAGGTATATGAAGAAGATTCGAAATTCCTTTGGAAAATATACAAACTGCAGATCCAATGTACACGTTTGTTTTGTTTGTTTGTTGTTTTACGCCCTAGCAACATCTAATGGTCATATTAGGACCAGTGACTCCTGTTCGAATAAAAGGGTCAGACTTTTTGTAAACCCAACAGTTACCCAAGCACCTGAATGTGACCTGCGTTTTAGAACACTCACCATCATCTGCATTCTTGACTGCGCTGACTGCTGGCTTGGCGGTCGTGGGCTCTGCAGGCAAACCCGACTTGCCGAAGTGGCGAACAATCCTATCACTGTCATCCTCATCTGAAGACGCATCACTGTGCGGTGGGGCCGGAGGCGCACCTCCGTAAGCAGACGCAGCTAGGTCCCGAGCGTACGGCTGGTCGGGTGGCATCAGATGCAGCGGCGGGGTGTTGGCGCGGTCAGGCTGCTGCGGGATCTTTGTACCAAGTGTTAATTCCTGCGCGAGAACATATTAATCTAATTAGTTTGTATACAGGACTAATAGGTTCAACAGTGCAGGATTCAATAGCTATTCAGCAACCAAATTTAAGGCCTTTTTGGAGCCTTTTAAGGCCGACAAAATAGGACATATATTATGCTAATGCCCAGAATTGACATATGGCGATACTGTCATTGGTCAATGTTTCGTTGATGCAGCTGGTAACGAAAACAAATAAAATTACAGCTGCTTTTGAATCAGACTTTGATAATTCTAAAAATTCAAGGGGTTTTCAGCACATTTTTTCAATTTTCACAGCCCTTTCATGGTATTTTAAAATTTAAGACCTTTTCAAGAGACACCTTAAAATTCAAGGCCTTTTTAAGATTGTGCGAACCCTGCAGTGTACGTGACCACTTTTACATAGCTTTGTACAGGGATGAAAGTGTTCTCCAGCAAAAATAAACGCGGAAATCGGGCCGCGATCTTGGCGCCACCTAGCGGATTCCGGCAGAATCTAGCCATGGTTATTAGTAATATTACTTCGACGGCGAATTTCCACGAAAACGCAAAATTTACCCCCATAGGACTAACACTTACAGGGAATCGCGGAGAAATGCCGGGCAGGTTTCAACTATCCTTGTTGTGGTTATTTTATCAGCCATACCTAATGCTTTCTTATTTGGGTTATATATTCTAGTACCATCTAACTGTTTCAAGTCTTGACTGGTTGCATACTGGCAAAGACCCTATAATACTAAGACGGCTCACTCAGCCTGTACTGTGTAATCAAAATGTTAAACAGGTGCTATATTATATGTATAAATTTATATATGAATGTGAAAGATGTGTGATGATGGCGATGCTGATGATGATGCTGATGCTGATGATGCTGGGTGTTTGTTCATAGCAATTTCATATAGTATAGTTAGACGAATCTTACCTTGGTACAGATGATGGATAACTCTTGTTTTCCCGAGGTACAAGCCTCGGGTAGTCGTGGGCTAGGGAGAAGGAAGCAACATCCGGTACAGCAATCTTCACCTAATTATTCAGGATAAAAATGAGCTTAATGATTGGAATTCCTCATGTTTTCTTTTTGGCACAAGCAAACGTAATAGTCGTGGCAGGGTGTGGTGGGTGGGCCCTAGCCCACGACTACCCGAGGCTTGTACCTCGGGAAAACAAGAGTTATCCATCATCTGTACCAAGGTAAGATTCGTCTAACTATACTATTTTACCTCGGTACAACGCCTCGGCTACTCGAGGCCGAGGGAGACTTTACGTAGCCTCATTTTTATCCTCTATTATCTGATAAACCTAGTAATTTTTCAGTTGTAAATTCCAATTTTGTAAATTCTCACACATCTTCCTAGTTGTTGAGTAGGCGGGTTACAACCCCGCCTGTCTTTTCTAGTCGTTTGTTGCCATATTTAGCCAACGACCTTGCCGTCTTGCAGCCGGCATATGCCAGGATTCTCTTCACTGAGATTCCCAATTGTCTCGTCTTCGAGACCATAGCACCTCTTGTAAAGTGCGAAGCTTAGCATCCTATGTCAAAGCCTGCTGACTTGAGCACGTGAATCATCCAACTGGCGATCGCATCTCTGGATAAAGCCTTATGTGGCTTTATGAAGCTTACCAAAACCTGTCTGGAATTATGTATTCCTTTAATCTTGGATATATAAGCCCTAATGGCTGACACTACACACAGTTTCCTGTCATGTGGGAACCCATTAAAAAAGAATCAAGGAGAGGGGATCTCCTGTACTGTTTGATTTTAAAATTTTCCAAATCAAACATGGCCTCCTTGTCATCAATGTCTAGGCCAGTAAATAAAAAGGTCAACAATTACTTGGGCCCTATGACTGGTTACCCAAAGTACCAATACAGCTAATTTATAGCCTAGCTGTTTATCTATAGATGTCCCTAACTAGACCATTTTCAAGAAAACTTAAATACCCCTGAGACATCCCAAAACCTATTATACTATGGTTTAGGAGGGTTTCTTTCATATAATGACCTCCCGAAACACTGAAGGACTTCGTGTTTCCCAATTAATTCTCCATTACTCCTTGGTAAGATGACCGAAAAAGCTCATCGAGCTGCATAAATGGCTCCATAACCTAATCCAGCATCCTACATCATTCGTAAGAGGCGGACTACCTCGGCAAGGGATGGTTCCATTGGCGTAACTTTATGTATTTAAACAAAAAATGCCCCATTAATTTTGTGGATGGCATAAAAATTATTTATGTAACTTGTTATTCTTTCTTGATTCAAACCAATCAAATTATTGAACCAATATCATCATTTAATGACCAGTCCAAATAATCATGCCGAGTAACTTTCCGAAGTGTTGTAAATATGTGTTCCGAAAGGAATGCCAGAAGGGGTGTTGTTAACACATCCCCACGAATCATTAATGCTTAAAAAATGTTCCCTTATATGTAGGAAAATTATAAAGTCCTTAGCTCTTAAGGCTAATACTTCCAACCATCGCTGCATGTCCCAAACAAGGACCATCAAAGCCCTCCTTGCTACTCTGCCGATTCGGCTGAATGTTTTAGGAAAATGTAATAAAATTGATTTTCCTCCCAAATCAAAGAGACCACATCCACTTGCCAAAAATCTTGCTCTGGATGCCATGAACAACTTTATAAAATGTTATTATTTCATGATGCCAACAAAATATATGTGGCTTCCCCAATTCCAATTTAATTTCACTCTCTTATTATATGAGTTGGACATTGTCCTTCCCATGTTGCGAATGAAAGCCATTACTGTAGTACTATCTGTCAACATCCTGACATAGCATTAGGGCATGCTGGCTAAACACCTAACCCTAAATACACTGCTTCTCAACTCTAGAACATTAATATGATCTAAGTTCTTCATCAAGTCAACGGCCTTCCAAAATCCATTTTAGTTCTGTCGTATGCTTTCCAGCAACTCCTAACTTCGTAAATGTGGTACCTAAACCATTTACTGCATTTTGACCAGATGCTTTTGATTGCACAGCAAAACCTGAATCATCACTGTCCGGGAACATCCTGTCCTTCACTTTTCATGAGCGAACAAATTAACAATTTGTAAAGAAGGGAAAACACAAGCTAAACCACTTGGTAAACAAGTAAATTCATATAGTTGTTCATTCGAAATAAACCTTACAAAAGTTTGGTCTGTTTCATAACTTGGTCGGTAACTGCCTGTGAGCAGCTCGACTATGACTGGACCATAATGAATGAATCATCAATTTATGGAAACCTTACTATTATTTTTACCTCCTGGAAAAAACCATTTCCATGGCCCTCTGAGTTTGCTTTGCAACCTCTCCTTATTCTCTTGAGATATTGAGTGAGAGCATTACTCTAGCTTCATGAGCCGATTCTCTATCCCAGCAGGCCGACATCTGGCCTGCGTAGCTCCCCTAACACAGGTTATACTAGGGAGGGCTTAAACCATCACTACCGGTAACGAGTACTTATCGTCAGAAATGGGAGCCTTGGGGTTACTTCCCATCGTAAGCAAACAACCCTTAACTCAAAGATCTCAGGATCATTGAAATATAGAGTGCTCAACCAACTATTTGTTTATTGTTTCCTCCTAGAAAAATCTATAATCATATCCAGACTGGTACCGTTAGAAACAGTACAACCCATGGCTAACCCAGCCAAATATCTCTCAGGCCAGACACCCTATAACCATCAACAGAAAGTTTGAGTGTGGCCATCCAACAAATTGTTTTTATTTTCATCCCTAGAACCTCTAAGTTCATATCAGGACGTACATAATGTGGCTTCAACCAACCTCTGTCTTCGCTCGGTCACGAGCGGGTTAACCGTAATATGGCATCAGCCAACAAAACTCTCCGTTTGTCAATGAGCGGCATAACGTGATGCAACTTCAGCCAACCTCATTCTCCGCTCAGCTTAAAAGTGATGTAACTTCAGGCAACCTCACCCTCCATTAGGTAACAGACCGCCTAAACGGGATGTGGCTCCTAACCGGAATGTGGCTTCAGCCAACATCGCATTCCATTTGGTAACGGACAGTCTAAACGGGATGTAACTTCAACCCACACCACTCTCCGTTTTTAATGGGCTACAAAAATAATGTAGTCACAAACATCATCTCTCTCCGCTCGGTCCTAGGCGGACAACCGTAATGAGACATCAGCCTAAACAGGATGTGGCTTCAGGCAACCTCTTTGGTAGCAGGCGGCCAAAAGAAAATGTGACTACAGCCAACCTCGCCCTCCATTTAGTAAGGGACGGCCTAACAGGGTATGGCTTCAGCCAACATCGCTCTCAGTTTGATAGCAGGTGGCCAAACAGGATGTGGCATCCGCCAACATCACTCTCCGTTTGGTAACAACGGCCTAAACGGGATGTGGCTTCAGCCAACATCACTTCCCGTTTGGTAACCGGTGACATAACCTGATGGGGTCACAACCATCATCGCTCTAGGCAACGGGAGGCATAAGCGTAATATGGCTTCAGCCAACATCGCTCTCCGTTCTGGAACGGGCGACACAACAAGATGTGGCTTACAGCCATCATCGCTCACCACTCGGCCACGGGCGGGTAAATATAGATGAGGCTTCCATCAACATGGCTCTCCATTAGCCAACAGCGGCATAACCGTGATGCCATCATCGCTCTCCGTTGTGCAATTCGGCGGCTTAAACGTGATGTGGCAACTACTGGTGTTGGAGAACGTATTTACACCGTTCCAACACAGGCGTGTAAGCTAATGTGTCATGTCGTAGGGTAACGGTATGGAAGCCGAAACCAAACGAGGGGTAGGGACAAGTATATCGGTACCCTCCCACACTCTCTGTTCCGTACACTTCTCCCTCCTGCGGCTACTGCGCCAGCAAGTTGGAGAAAATGCTACGAAACTCGGAGGTACGCCTTAAAATATTGGGAATCCACAACAGAAACCCAGGATTAATTTCCAACGCGAATCCATAAAAGAAACCGAGGAAAAATCCCAACGAGATGAGGCTCCAGCCAACATCGCTCTCCGTTCGGCAACGGGCGGCTTGTTGAACCAAAAACTTTACCTGTGATGTGGCAACCACCAACATCTACATACATAACTTTAATTATAAAATAATTCCATAACAATCGAAAAATGCCACTAAATGCACCATTAATTCGATTAATATTCCTGTAATAAACATATCTACACAAGAAATACGTATCCTCCTGTATTCTTGGGTTTAAACTCCTAAGAAAAACCGCTAAAAACAATAGGATAATCGAGTAGCGCATCCGACCGGAAGTAAACAACACGGCGATGTCAATCTACCTTACCGATTCCCGAATCGGTTTAACTCCAATAAATTCTTTAATATAATCATCAATATTCTAATATTCATAGAATATTGTTTTCCACAAGAGATACATATTCTACTGTATTCTTGGGTTTAAACTCATAAGACAAACCACTAAAACAAAAGTGATAATCGAGTCGAGCAACCGACCAGAACATGACAGCCATAACAACACGGCGATGTCAAACTACCGTACCGGCTTCCGAATCGGTTTAACTCCAATAAACTCTTTAATATATGCGTCAATATTCTAATATTCATAGAATATTGTTCTCCACAAGCAATACTTATTCTCCTGTATTCTTGGGTTTAAACTCATAAGAATAAGCGCTAAAAAATAGCGATAATCGAGTCTGGAACTCCGACAAAAAGTAAACAACATGGCACGGTCACATGTCGGTTTTTCGCCAATAAATTCTTTAAAATATTCGCCAATATTCTAATATTCATAGAGAATACTATTCTACACAAGAAATACGTATCCTCCAGTATTCTTGGGTTTAAATGATAATACTAACGCTAAAACATTAGCGAAAATCGAGTCAGGAAACTCGAGAACAAATAAAACAAAATGGCAACTCTAGCGTACCGTCTACCGAATTCGAATCGGTTTAACGCCCACAAGTTCTTTAATATATTGGCCAATATTCTAATATTCATAGAGAATATTGTCCTATTCTTTATAAACAATTGTGTGAAAAAATTTCCATAAACTAACCCCAAGTTCTGGAGTTATTGTAGAAGAAGAACACTGTACTTACTCGCAAACGTCCACCGCTCACGAGTGGAATATGCTAATTGCTGTACCGGATGTTGCTTCCTTCTCCCTCGGCCTCGAGTAGCCGAGGCGTTGTACCGAGGTAAAATTGATGTGTATTCATACTTACCTATCTCATGTATAATATAATTGTATGTGTTTACATGTGAAACACCAACCAGCAGCCGGCTGATCAAACCCACCACAAGGTGGCACTGCAAAATTGACATTACCATTGGAGAGATAGGGAGTGAGCCGTCTTAGTATTATAGGGTCCTTGATACTGGTCAAGCATTACGTACATATTGGAGCCAATGACAGTTGCTACAATCGACCACATCTGAAGAACTGTCTCGATTTCTATTAATTAAGAGCGGCTAACAGGTCCAAGGCCTATTATATCTGTATCCTATTGATATTGATATTGATGTTCATAAAAGAACAGGATGGTTGTTGGAGTTTTACGTCCTGACAACATCTAAGGTCATATCAGGACGGCACCGACTTGTGACAGCGTGCACTCATGGTGACTTTATAGTGCTGCCCCACTGGGAGAGCAAAAAGAAAGTTTCTTTTATTTAATGACGCCTCTAGAGCACATTGATTTTTATCATCGGCTATAGACTACATCACCACTCCAGCGGCGCAGTGCATTGTGGGGACTAGAAAATTAGTAGGGTTAATCAAATATCGGTTATGTATTGCTCTGAAACAAGTGTATGTTGACACATTTGGCATTTTAATATTTAGAACAACAATTAATAATGGTGATGTGGATATCACTGATTGTTTTGTGTGGAATTGTATGTTTCTTAGCTCAAACTGTTTAACTATGGCAAGTTTTGTCTTACCTATATTCACCAGATCATTATATTGCATGTGTGCATACATGTTTATGACAAATTGTTATGTATTTCTATTCATTTTGAATCAAAGTTTTTCCCTACGCGCATCGACAAACTCAATGGCAATTCACATTTGCTTTGCTGCCAATGCCGTTTTCAACGCATGCGCAGTCGGAACCGTGATCTCGTCTATTGGACGGTAAAATATTTGGTAATTCTGACACATTTCTTTAGAGGAAACCTGCTGCCGCCACATAGGCTACTCCTTCCGATAAGCAGCAAGGGGTCTTTTATAGGCACTTTCCCAGGTTCTAGTAAATTGACTTATGTTCTTCTATGCAGCAACAAATACTTAATAAGTGCATCAGTATCTAAGTTGGATATGTACGTTCAAATCTAGATCAATATTTTGCTTTTGAAAATGTTGGTTGGTTGGTAGTTGGAGGTTTACATCCTGGCAACATCTAAGGTCATATCAGGACGGGTACCGACTTGTGACAGTGCACACTCATTACAACTTTATAGTGCTGGCCCACTGGGCGACCAGGCCCCCAGTACTATCACCCGATATCCCACTCAGAAAAAATTATACTGACACTGAGCTAACCAGTCCTTGCCCGATCGTAATAATGCAGAGCACCTGGCTAGGAAGCGACAAGTCTAAATTGTTAAGTCATTGGTTTGACTCAACCAGGGTTCAAACCTGTGCATTCGAATGCTTTTGAAAATGTGATGCTTTCATCAGACTATGCAGCTTTAATAATATCTTAATCAGTCATGTTTAACCTCTGCAATGACCCTATAGCCGATGTTTACCTTTTGTTTTTGAGAGGTCATTAAAGCTGCATAGTCCGATGAAAACATCAAATTTTCAAAACCAAAACAATTATCTAAATTTGATTCTACATATCTAACTTAGATACTGGTGCACTTATTAAGCATTTGTCACCACATAGAAGGGAATACTGAGGCAATTGAATAGAACCCGTTACTGCAGAAGCCTATGGGTTCAGAGTTTTGACAAGCTTGCCAAAATTAATTTTGCATGGTTCCACTTCAAATATCTCAAAAGTTAGCCACTTCAAATATAAGTTACTTCAAGCTAAAGTAAGGTTCATAATAACAATCAACCTAATGTATTTATCTCGGAAAATTTTAGAAACTCAAAACCATCGGACTATGCAACTTTAAACAAAGAAATCACCAAACAAACAAACACAATTTTTCAATGAATGGTCACTCACACAGGCATTCCGACCTACCGGGGCAGCGGGCGGCGGGGGGCCGGGCGGCGGGCCGGGTGGGGGACCGGGCGGGGGCGCCGTGTCTGAGGGCTTCACGAGGCGCGGGTCCCGGCGCGGGTCCCGGCGGGAGGCGGGTGGGCGGGAGGCGGGCGACTTGGAGGGCGCCTTGTCCCTGCGCTGCAGACCGATCTCGTCCAGGTTGAGCGGCTCGGCCCCGGGCAGTGGCAGTCCACCCGGCTGGGCCAGGCGCCGCACGCCCTGCCGCACTATCACGCCGATAAGCATGGGCGGCCGGTTTGTTGTTCCGACACCTGGCAACAGGGCAACAGGGCATCAGGCAACTCATGCAGGTAGGTTCTGTTTACATTCTAAATACCATGTGAATACTCACATTGATCTGACTAAAGTGCCTGTCACACTATGCCGGTGTCGTATTTTCAGCGCCTGGTCATTGTCAGCGGCCTGTCGTGGCTTCTGCGCATGCACGGATTTTCGCACGTTGCGGCGATCACTGCTATTTGTTTTGTTTACACTCGGCGATTCGACGCTGATGAAGCTGCTACGTTAATATCGCTTGGAATTTAAGGTTAATTTAATTATATTTCATTATTTGAGTATGTAGTTCTGTTAAATATGATCGCATTCAATAGATTTCGGCCTAATCGGTCCCTAACACTGCCGGGTACCGTGGCTGAGCTTGTAGCCGGCGAGGGCATGGGTGTTTTGCATATGTCTTAAAATCCGCGCATGTGCAGAAGCCACGACAGGCCGCTGACAATGACCGGGCGCTGAAAATACGACACCGGATTGAGCAACGGACAGAATTGTCTAGTCCAGTGGTGTTGGGGCGTGATAGTATTAAAATGTGTAAAAATGTTGCGATATCGGGTCAAAGGACGCCAGACGAATGGACATGAACAGATAGCCAATGGAATAGGCAGACTAAACGGACAAGAAACGTAGACGTCAATCCGGTGGCATCCGTTCCAAGTTTTGTGCATGTTCAAAACTTCTAACGGATCGAGCAGGTTATGCAACGGATATGCACAAACACAAACCGGACTTTGCCGGATATCAATGGACTTTATCCTATTAATGCCGAGCACCAGGCTAGGAAGGGACAAGTATAAATTTTGTAAGTCATTGGTTTGACTCGTGCGGGAATCAAACTCATGACCTTCCACACAGATTCGGCCATTGCATCTGGTCCTTTTTACATTAAAAACCATCATTTTTACTTCAAGAATGGATTTGGGATACTTTCACATTTAAGTAGGAGCTCAACGAGTAACTACATTTAGAATACAGGGATGAAAGTGGTGTCCAAGAAAAAAAAGCGGAAATGCTGAAATTCTCCCATTGTCAGGGAATCGCAGAAAATTCCCGGAAGTCAGATTTCATACATATTGGTATACACTGATAGTGCTGCGCCGTTTGAAGCATGTATTAGTAGTATACGCTGCTAGTGCTGCGCCGTTTGCACCACATATCGGTACTCGCGGATAGTGCTGCGGCGTTAGAAGCACGTATTAGTAGTATACACTGCTAGTGTTGCGGCGTTTGCACCTCATATCGGTATACGCTAACCCTGCTGCGGCATTTGAAGGCATTAGTAGTATACACTGCTAGTGCTGCGGCGTTTGCAACACATATTAGTATACACTGATGGTGCTGCAGTGTGAAATAACATATTGGTTGGTTGTTGGAGTTTTACGTCCTGGCAAAATCTAAGGTCATATCAGGACGGGCACAACGTATTAGTATACACTTATAGCTACAGGAAAAATCCCCGAAATCGCAGAGATCTGTCATCCCTGAGAATAGCATCATCGCTTTTTATATTTTAAATTTATTTGTGATGAATTTATTGACCCTGACCATAACAACTAAGTGTGTTAATGCTTGTTTTCAACACTGTACAGCACTAGTCCAACTTGATTCAAATCTTCTGAATTTAGTTTTTTAGTAATAATTTAGGTTTTCCTGTTTCTTGTTTATGGGTTGTAACTGCTTGTTGATTGTTGCAAACAGTCCAAAATCCAGCTTTTGCCATACTTTCCGTTCGTCCATTTACCTATCACTTTCTTAATATTTCTTTTGGCGCATTTCTATTGTAGCTTGTTAATTTCATTAGATACAAGTAAGGCTTTCAGGTCTAAGCGTGCCGTTAAGCGAATAGATTTCGATAAGTTTTCTCACAATATTATTTGAGAAAACAAATCACAAACAAACCTGGTCCGTCAAATGGTAAAAGCGCTGATGGAACGCGCCTATGTGCAGACAGTGGTACAATGTACATGTCCTTGACCGCCTTTCCAAAGTGCTCCGCGACACCACACCGGTTGCGCCCACTGAGATAGGAGTAAAGCTGCATGTAGTTGGACTTCTCCACCTCATTGGCCGGCATAAAGCGAATGATTATCAGGTCACGCGTTGTCGACTGGCGGATACGCATCACATAGTCCCAAACCTGCTCTGGGATTATCCGACCCTTAATCTCAATAGTATCCGGCAGCTCCTGCAAGAGGACAACAAATTTGTAGTTAAAGGGAAGCACTCAATTAAAGTTGCATAGTCCGATAGATTTGAGTTTTTGTAATTTTTCTGAAATAAATACATTAAATTGATTGTTATAATCTACCTTATTTTAGTTTGAAGTAACTTTTATTTTAAATGACTACGTTTTGAGATATTTGAAATACAAACATGTAAAATTAGTTTTGTCAAGCGTACCAACCTCTGAATGTGAACTTTATCTTTGTTTGTTGTTTATGTCCTAGCAACATCTAAGGTCATATCAGGACAGGTACCGACTTATGTCAGTGTACATTCATGCCGATTTCCTAGTGCTTGCCCTACTGGGAGACTAGGCCACCCACACCATGACCCGATATTCCACACAGTCACATTATCCTGATACTGTGCTAACCAGTCCTTGCCATATCCATTTAAGGCTGATCGCCAGGTTAGGTCGTGACAAGTATACATTTCATAAGCCATTTGGGATTCAAACTCCTGACCTTCCGCATGGGAAGCCTGCACTCTACAGATTCTGCCACCGTGTCCGGTCACAATGTGAACTTGTTAGTCTCGCAGTCTATAACATTGAAGGTGTGAATGAAGAAGCGGAATAAAGCGCTCACCTTTTCAAGCGCTTCCACATCTCCAGAGACGGGGAAGGCGGAAGCCATGAACTTGCCAAGGTCAGCCATGAAGATGGCCCCAATCCACGAGAAGGTTGAGCTGGGAGGGAATACGACCGCCTTGTCACTCGAAGCGCTCACAGTTGTCGCCAAATCCTCAGTCGACCTGTGTGAAGGTGTGCCAAGGTAGACGTTAGCGCCATGCCAACCACATCAGTATTCTCCACTGTATGGCAGGAATCAGTTGTGGATACCATGACGGTTATCACAAACTTAAAGTTGCATAATCCGATGGTTTTGAGTTTTTGTAATTTTCTTAGATAAATGCATTAGCTTGATTGTTATAATCTATCTTACTTTAGCTTCAACTAACTTTTGAGATATTTGAAGTGCTAAATTAAGTTTAGCAAGCATGCCAAAACTCGGACTTCTGCGGTAACACGTTCTATTAAATTAATTTGGTATTCCCTTCTATGTGGCAAGAAATGCTTAACAAGTGCATCATTATCTAGGTTAGATATGTAGAATCAAATCTAGGTAAGTGTTTTTGGCTTTGACAATTTTATGCTTTCTTCGGACTATGCAGTCAGCTGATCCGTGGCCCCAGTGGGAGACCAGGTCACCAGAACCATGACCCGATATCGCAGTCTCCTGACACTGTGCAAACCAGTCCTGGTCCTATCCTATTAATGCGAAGCGCCAGGCCAGGTTGCGACAAGTATCAATTTTATAAGTCATTGGTTTTGACTCGGCTGGGATTGAAACTCCCGAACTTCCTCATGGCTTGCTCTCTAACCGATTTTGCAAACGCGTCCGATGGGGGGAGAAGCGAATGCTACTCACGTCACTGTGGTGGCTGTGGTAGAGGACAGCGGCCTGCTGGCTGGGGGCGGTGGCGGCGGCACGGACAGGTCAGGCACACTGAGCTTGGCACTACTCATCTCGACGGGGGCCTCGACAGGAAGCGCAGCCGCCTTGGCTTCCGGTGGTGGGGGTGGGGGTGGCGGGGGTGGTGGTGGCGGCGGAGGCGGCGGTGGTGCGAGCCGTGCCATGCGGGGATCCCGGGGGTCCCTGGGGTCGCCCCGCGTGTAGCTGGCGAACGGAGGCAGGCTGTGCACCGCAGACGCTGGGTCAGTCTCCCGGTAAAACCCGATGTTAGCCTGCAACGAGTGGCTGAGTCATGTCAAGAAACAGCAGCAGACGAGGTAGAAGGGATACGGAAAGATAGATGTCTGGTAAAATTAGCAATCGTAGCCAGGTACAGACATGCGCCCAGATTACACAGCACCAACACATCGTAGCCAGGTACAGACACGCGCACAGATTACACAGCACCAACACATCGTAGCCAGGTAGAGAGGTGCCCAGCACACACAGCACCAACACATCGTAGCCAGGTACAGACATACACAGCACCAACACATCATAGCCAGGTATAGATACGCGCACAGATTACACAGCACCAACACATCGTAGCCAGGTAGAGAGGTGCCCAGCACACACAGCACCAACACATCGTAGCCAGGTACAGACATACACAGCACCAACACATCATAGCCAGGTATAGATACGCGCACAGATTACACAGCACCAACACATCGTAGCCAGGTAGAGAGGTGCCCAGCACACACAGCACCAACACATCGTAGCCAGGTACAGACACGCGGCCAGCATACACAGAACCAACACAACGTAGCCAGGTATAGACACGCGCACAAATTACACAGCACCAACACATGGTAGCCAGGTAGAGAGGTGCCCAGCACACACAGCACCAACACATCGTAGCCAGGTTCAGACATACACAGTACCAACACATCATAGCCAGGTATAGATACACGCACAGATTACACAGCACCAACACATGGTAGCCAAGTACAGACACGCACACAGCATACATAGCACCAACACACCGTAGCCAGGTAGACATGTGCACAGCATACACAGCACCAACACATCGTAGCCAAGTACAGACACGCACACAGCATCAACATATCATAGCCAGTTACAGACACACGCACAACATACACGGCATCAACACATCATAGCCAGATACAGACACATGCACAGCATACACAGCACCAACGCATCGTAGCCAGGTATAGACACGCGCACAGCATACACAGCACCAATACATCGTAGCCAAGTACAGACAGGCGCACAACATACATAGCACCAACACATCGTAGCCAAGTATAGACACGCACACAGCATACACAGCACCAACACATCGTAGCCACGTACAGACACGCACACAGCATCAACATATCATAGCCAGTTACAGACACACGCACAACATACACGGCATCAACACATCATAGCCAGATACAGACACGTGCACAGCATACACAGCACCAACACATCGTAGCCAGGTAGTCAGGCGCACAACATACACATCACCAACACATCGTAGCCAGGTATAGACACGCGCACAGCATACACAGCACCAACACATCGTAGCAGGTACAGTCAGGCGCACAACATACATAGCACCAACACATCGTAGCCAGGTACAGACACGCACACAGCATACATAGCACCAACACATCATAGCCAAGTACAGACTGGCACCTAACATACACAGCCCCAACACACCATAGCTAGGTACAGACACGCACACAGCATACACAGCACCAACACATCGTAGCCACGTACAGACACGCACACAGCATCAACATATCATAGCCAGTTACAGACACACGCACAACATAAACGGCATCAACATATCATAGCCAGATACAGACATGTGCACAGCATACACCGCACCAACACATCGTAGCCAGGTACAGTCAGGCGCACAACATACACATCACCAACACATCGTAGCCAGGTATAGACACGCGCACAGCATACACAGCACCAACACATCGTAGCCAGGTACAGTCAGGCACACAACATACATAGCACCAACACATCGTAGCCAGGTATAGACACGCGCACAGCATACACAGCACCAACACATCGTATCCAGGTACAGACAGGCGCACAACATACACAGCATACATAAGAATAACTTGGTTTTAGGTTTTTGAGATATTGCGATTACGGCATTAGACATATTGAAAAGCCCCACCAAGTAAGCTACAGATAGACCTACATTTAGCTGGCCGCTCTCTGCAGCAGCCTGTTGTCGTGCGTCCACGGCCGGCTGAACACGGGGGTCCGCTGCCGGCACCTGTAGCCGCGGATCAGCTGACTGCAGGCGGGGGTCGGCTGACTGTAGCCGTGGATCGACCGACTGCAGGCGGGGATCGATTGACTGCAGGCGGGGGTCGGCCGACTGGAGCCGGGGGTCGGCTGACTGCAGGCGGGGGTCGGCCAACTGCAGGCGGGGGTCGGCTAACTGCAGGCGCGGATCACTAGGGGCACGGCCACGTGCTGACATGTAAGCCGAGAACTTGAGCTTTTTCACTTCAGGCCCGCTAGGTGGAGCTGCGTGCTGAACACTAGAAGGCAGCACCTTGCCAGTGCAGATACGACAATTCTTATCGAACATGTGGTGTTCGTGTTGGGCGGTTGTGTCCACGCCGCTTGAGACCATGTGCGTCACCGGGTGATGGCCTCTATTTGCCTGCCGACAGATCAATTTTGTTCACATTTTATTCTTCTGAAACAGGTTGGTTGGTTGTTCGAGTTTAACGTCCTGGCAACATCTAGTCATATCACGATAGGTACCGACTTGTGACAGTGCGCACTCATGGCGACTTTATAGTGCTGCCCCACTGGGCAATCAGCCCATGACCCAATATCCCACTCAGTCACATTATCCTGACACTGAGCTAACCAGTCCTTGCCCTATCCTATTAATGCCGAGCGCTAGGCTAGGAAGCGACAATAATAAATTTTAAAGTCATTGGTTTGACTTGACCGGAAACTGAATTCCCGACCTTCCGCACGCGAGGCCCGGACTCTACCGATTCGGCTACAGCATCCGATCACTCTTCTGAAACAAGTCAGTGCTGAGATACTAGTCGCTTGGACTAGTTACAAATAGAGCTACACAGAATGGAGATGGGAGTAGGGGAGTAGTGTTAGCAGGGTGATAATTACAGGGTACGTACAAATGTGAATATATCAAATTCAAGGCTATTTCAAGGCTTTTGAAGGCTGTTTTTGATAGGAATTCAAGACTATTTTCATTTGATTTTTAAGGAACAAAACAACAATGGCGAATAGCAATTTCAGACTAATTTAAATCAGTGGGGACAGTTTAATGGAATTCAAGGCTTTTCAAGACTAATTACCCAAAATAGGTTAAATTCAAGGCTTTCAATGGGGCAATGGGGCAAATGAAGTTCAAGACTTTCTAGGCCCTGTACAGACCCTGTAATTAGTGGAAGTACGGGACGGGAGAGATCACAGAATGGTTCTGAAAGTGCAACATGATTCGAAGAAAGTGGTAATGGCAGGCCTATGGAACTTCTTTCTTTCTCCCTTTGTCACTCACTCACACAGGCACACCCACACAAAATACTATTATATATATAACAATCTTGACTGAGGAAACTTATATAACCAGTTTGATGAACGACTAAGCAATAGCAATTTCCTAAATTAATTCTAACATTTATAATTTCTATGTTTAAAAATAACCACTACCATCAATGGAAATCAAAATGGCTGACAGGCCTGTTAAACTTCCAGAGATAGCTACAGGTTTCATATTTTTATGTGAGGTATAAAGCGTCTATGCAAATATTATTTATGTGGGTATGCAGGTTTTGCAGTACCTACCTGCTAAAATACCTCAGGGAGTTTGACACCCCTGCCTTGCAAAGTTATAAACCACTGCCTTGTGGTGTACAGGTACTTGATAGAACCAAAGGCTAAGGGAGCAAACCCTAACAGAAAACCATGCTTCCGTGGCAGCATTAAGGGCGATGATGAATGGATCTGCCAACATCTCCCGACCAGCCACTGCAGGGACAAATAGTTTGCACCTGTCTTGACGTGTTCTTGCCGGTGTGAGACCTCTATTTGCTCCCCGAGAGAGTGCTGCTAGTGACTTGCAAAAGCCAGCAGCACTTCAAGACTTTGCAAGCAGCTTTTATGAAATGCACAATCACACAAAATAGCGGTGCTTAAGAAATAAAAGCAGTCTTTGTCACATTGCGACCGACAGCATGATGATGATGATGTAATGCTCCCGCTTATTATTTGTTGTCTTCAGCTACTGCTCATGTAATCTCCTTTGATAAGCTCCTTTGTAGGCTACTGGAGGCTGGGGTGCGGCCGGAGAGCGGGAGGCTTTCTTCCAAGCATCATCATCATACTTCACTGATGCTTCCCCATGTATGGGTTGTTAATAGCATGATAATAGCCTACCGTACACATTTCATATTAATTTTGATGTTTTTCTTTTTTACTAACTTTGGTCATTTCGACCAATGCCATCCATTTTGAGTCATGTAACCATGAGTGTTGTTAACTCTGCCATTAGATAGTGCCACCAACATGCTTTACCGCATAATAGAACATATGGATTCCACCAGATGGCGGCACTATATTGAAACGGGACAGTGCTCAAGTCTGCAGGATAGCAGAGAATGTAGATATGATGAGCCTGTCTCAAAAGGTGATAACGATTGACACAAAACAGTACAGAAATGGTTACACTGAAAACACAAGGATATTTGCTTCAAATCAATATGTATTCTATTGGGATTATGAAACACCATGTAAAAAAACAAATCAGTTTATCCTGAGCAAATGCATAAGCACATAGTATGTTGATCGTTACAATGGACAAAGCTTTGTCCCATATTGCTTAGCACCTTTTGAGACAGTCTCATATACACAGTCTCTGAAAATAGTCAGACCATGAATATATATATGTAATGTCATGAGACACCGGTAGGTCATATGTCACGACCTTGTCATGACCCCCCCCACCATTTGTAGAATTCATGACTACCCCGTTCACCGGAATGTCTGGAATGTTCTGAGGTACAGAGAGATTGCATGCAACACTCCCCCCATGTACACACCCCCCCCCCCCCTCCTTCCCAGCACCCCCATTACCGGCTACACTCAACGGGGTATTAGCACAATTAGAACTCAAATGATGTACATTTCTAGTAAGGGCAAAACCACATGAGGCCGAATGACGCTCATGCCGACTGCTTGCTATAGACAAAATCGGGCCTTTGCTCCTTCATTCTTTACATTTATATTTCTTATGGCCTTTTGAACCACACTTGGAACACTTATGTTCATATATACATTCCTCCTCTGTCCTCGAGCAACCGTCATCACCGTTCCACTGGTAACAACAGCGAGATGGCCTCTGACCACCTCCTGCCGCTTTCCTTCCAAAACTACTTCCCGCACCGGCTTTTTGCACTTTCGCATTCTGTGCGCCATAATGAACAGCACTTTCACCAGAATTTATTTTTGCAAAAGCCGCCATGCCAATTCTCTCCGCCGACTTCCGCACAGCCAAAGCATAGTCCACATGCGCGGAATCCCTAAAATAGTCGTCCCTTGCACGCACAGCAATAAATACAACATGCTCTAATATTGCTCTATAATCAGCAACATTTAATTCAGCAATGTCTAGCGCCCATGCACCTGTGGCCGCTAATACTTCATACCCATTCAATTTCCGCACTTCCTTGCCTGCAACAGTGTACCGCTTCAGCGCCCACTTACTGCGCCGTCTCCTGCTGGAGCTACTGTCACTCCTGCTGCGTGTTCGTCGTCGTCCCCCTTCCTCACGAGTACGCACCCGCGAACGGCCATAGCTGGAAAACGCATTTACAGCGTCTCCCGGCACTTGTGGCGACGCTCCTGCATTCCACGCAGACGACGGCAGCCCCCCGTCGTCCACGCGGCCTACTGTCCGCTCCTCCGTCCGCTGCAGCCGTCGTCCAAGCTGTCCGTCACGTACCGCCTGGAGCTCTCTCATGCGCTCCTCGAGCGCCCCCAGCCGCACCTCCGCTTCTAACCTGGTTATTTCGTCCTCCACTCTCTTCTCTCGGTCGTCCACCGACATTGACGCCAATGAAGCGTCTATGACTTCCAGCTCCCCGTCGTCCGCCTCCTTCTTTTTCGACGCCATAGTCGAACGCCGTGTCGTCGGTCTTTTTTGCTGCTCCGCAACACACGCCGCCTTGTCGTCCTTTTTATGCGACTCTCCACAGTCACGACAGAATACCATGTCGTCTCCAAGCACGACGAACACGGCAAGACGAACCGACAGCAGAAACCTTTTCCACTTGACAGCAGAAAAATGGCTGACAGAAGAACCGCCGGCAGACGACCGGAGCCAAACCAGTAGGAAACCACCAGGTGAGCAGGAGATGTGGACAGTTTGAAAAGCAGGTGCGCACTGGCCAAACAGAAGGGCGCAGGCCACGAGCACGAAGTGGCGCTGCAGTAGCAAGCAGTCATGGGACCCACTTAGGCCAAACCAACTCACTTTTCGTTGGCGCCCAAGGCTTAGGCCAAACCAATGCAATTCCGCACGCAGGCGGTCGGCTACTGCGCAGTAGATAATATAAACAATAACGGAGGATAGACCGCTCCGCCCTTTATATATCGATAAATACTTATCCTATCTATAATAACAGTTCCAACACAATATTGCTCCATGGATTGATGCAGAGCCTAGCTTTAAAACCCGTGCACAGTACAGGTTAAAGCGAGTAAATATTAAATACATTCAATGATCTACCTGAGTAAGATCACTTAGATCTTCGTCTCCCACTGCCAGCTCCCCCTTGTGCGTTTTCTTAATGATGTGAGCACCTTCCACTGCAGCCTCCATCTCAGTCTTCTCGATCAGCTGCAGATTCTATCAGAACAGTTAAAGCCAATTATATTTTAGCAGCCTAATTACAAATTAGAAAATAACGCGAAGCATAAGGCTTTGAATGCATGTTTAGTGCAGAGTCCGAACACATGTGAAAATACGGAATTCAAGGCTATTTCAAGACTGTTTTTAATAGGAATTCAAAACTATTTTCATTTGGATTTCAGAAGAAAAAACAACCACGGCGAATGGTGGTTTCAGACTACTTTAGATCAGTGGGGTTAGTTTAATAGAATTCAATGCTTTTCAGGACTAATTACTCAAAATAGGTTAAATTCAAGGCTTTTCAAGGCCTTGAAATGGGGAAAATGACTTTTCAAGACTTCCCAGGCCCCCATACTGACCCTGTTGGTGTTAGTGACATTGTTGACTAAGATTTAATCGATTGCTTCCCAAGCTAGTCAAACCTAGTGATTCGGACAGGATAACGCGTCATTTGAGGAACAGGGGAATGGGTTAGAGGCACCCGAGCCCTACAAGAAACGACACGAGTTGAATAAAGTCTGACTGGTGCTTGTTTGTTGAAGTTTTACATCCTGGCAACAAGTCGGTACCCATCCTGATACGTATAACCATAGATGTTGCTAGGATGTAAAACCCAAACAAGACCAAGTGGTTGAAGCACCAACAGGAGAAGCATTTGAAAGAAGGCTGGATAGACATTGGAGAGGACACCCACAATTATATGACTTCAGGGCTCTGTCGACCTCCATGTGTGTGCAAATAAATAGTTCTTTTCTACCATAACGAGCTCGCATTCGAGGCCCAATAGGGCCTAGATCAGCCAGAAGAGGATCTGTAGTTAAGTTAATACTAACGTGCTTCACTTCCATTTCCCTCCACCGCGCCAATTCCCGGGATGCGAGTTCTCCGGCAGAGTAATTTGCAACGCGGGCTGGCGTAATTGTACCATTGAGAATCTTTCGGAACAACCCCTATAACATGAAGAGTTAAACATAAGTTAAAACGAATTGATAAAAGCCAGCTATCTAATTGGTTATATTATTACATTATAGTTTTAAAATAATAATTTAGCTATGAAGGTAAAATCCAGTTATATTATTACATTATAGTTTTAAAATAATAAACATTAAAATACCACATATCTATGTGATTAAATACTAGGTTTTACATGTTGAAAGCAATTTTGACTATAGCTTCATGAAACAATAAGGAAAGTGAGTAAATGCATTTTTTATATTAAATCTTTACCAATTCTTCTGTTAAAGCAGCATAGCCCGATGAAGCATCACATTTTCAAAACCAAAATAATTATCTAGATTTGATTCTACATACCGAAGTTAGATACTGCTGCACTTATTAAGCACTTGGTGCCACATAGAAGACAATACTGAGGCAATTTAATTGTTTTAAGTTAAAGTAGAAGCATATGGTGTAGTTTTGGCATGCTTGCAAAAATTAATTTTCTATGTTTGCATTTCAAATAAATATAAAGTTAGCCATTTAAAATAAGTCCCTTCAGGTTAAAGGAAGGTAGATTAAAACTATCAATCTAATATATTTATCCCAGAAAACCATTCGATCATGCAACTTTTACAAAAAAGGTGATCTTAGTGTGCTGCAGTCTGATGAAAGCATAACATTTTCAAAGCCGAAACAATTGCTTCTATATATTTTAAGTTGCATAGTCCGATGAAAACATCAAATTTTCAAAACCAAAACACTTATCTAGATTTGATTCTACATATTCAACTTAGACACTGTTGCGCTTATTAAGCATTTGTTGCTGCCTAGAAGGGCATAATAAGTCAATTAATAGAAACCGTTATTACTGAAGTCTATGGTGTCAGAGGTTTGGCGTGCTTGCCAAAATTATTTTGGCATGTTTTGACGTAAATTATCTCCAAACTTAGCCATTTAAAATTAAAGTTACTTCAAACTAAAGTAAAGTAGATTATAACGATTAGTATAATATATTTAGCTCAGAAAATAGCAAAAACTCAAAAGCATCGGAGTATGCAACTTTAACTTAGATAAATTATAACCATTCACCTGATATATTTATCAAAAGAATGGCAGAAATTCAAAAGGATCAGATTATGCAACTGTAATTAGAGTTAACTCAAAATGTTGAGAGCGGTACAGACCTTGTTCTTCTGATCACGAATATTAAACACTAACGACCGGTACCGATTCTTGTACTTTGGGTTTACACAACCAAAGATCTTGAATAACTCTTCTTCGATTGCCATGGCAATCTGCTTGATCTCGCTACCTGAGACCATGACGTCATCGGCCTCGTCAGCCCTAGGAAGAGTTTTAAAAGTCATTGAAAATTAGTACAGGGTTCATACGGCTATTCATCAACCAAATTTAAGGCCTTTTCAGGTAGGAAATTCTTTTTTTTCTAAGGCCAAAAAGATATGACATTTTTCGAATCGGACTTAGATATATGAGCCTGTCTCAAAAGGTGATAACTCTTTTTTTTGTGTGTCCATTGTAACGATTGGCACAAAACAGCACAGAAACGGTTACACTGAAAACATAAGGACATTTGCTTCAAATCAATATGTATTCTATTGGGATTATGAAACACCATGTAAATTACAGATCAGTTTATCCTGAGCAAATGCATAAACAGATAGTATGTTGATCGTTACAATGGACAAAGTTTTGTCCCACATTGCTTAGCACCTTTTGAGACAGTCTCATATATATAGATTCAAGGCGTTTTCAGCACACTCGGTTAATTTGAAGGTATTTTCAGGCATTTTCAAATTTAAGGCCTTTTCAAGAGACACCTTCAAATTCAAAGCCTTTTCAAGATTGTGCGAACCCTGTAGTAAAAAGGATATATCTATTCTAATGTTTTGTCAAATTTGATAGCTTTAATATTCTGGCCCTAACTCATAACAAAAAAAAAAACAGTATCGCATATTTAGTTGTGGTAGATGCTTGGTAGGTGGGATAAGAAAGCTTATTCTAATGTAGTTTACGTTTTATGCTCGTGTCTGTAATGGAATAAAGCTATAGTGGTTGGAGAAAAGTTGTTGCATAATATTGCAAGTGATAACTTCTTGAAATCTGGTGAATGACAATGAATGGCCGTTCAAAGACCTTTTTTTTTATAGACAAATAAGTGAACGAACTGGCTTTACAACGAATGAACTGGCTTCCACCTTGTGAATGAGTCCAACAGACCCACATGACCCTTGTTTTTTGTGTTGTTTTTGTTAAATATATTTATTCTGCTGAATAAGTTCTTTTATCAGTGCCGAAGAACTGGTCTTCCAACCATTTTCAATTCGGGATTATTTTCAAAAAATGATATACAGAGTAAGGTATATAAGGTGAGCTAACAATAGACAATCAGCAGCATATAGCGCAATGGAATTCCGATAGTTACCCACAGGTTCCACAGCTATATAGCAACAGTAACGTCATATGACTATATCAATATTAGTTGGATCGATGTGGAGTATTTTAATGGTTATTTAGAATGTAAGCAGAAGTTATTTTCTGTATTCATTCAGTAAAGTTGTAATAAGATTTAATGTAGGGTCTCGTCAGTTAGTTAGCCAAGGAGAATATAAATGTTAGTTTGATAGGAATATTTTTGTGCTACCCTATCGTGGTTAGTTGTGTGAGTTTATTATTTGCAGTTTGTTGTTTTAGTGTTGATAGTCACCTGGCAGCAATCTAAGTCCTGCTGTTGGGGTGGGATTGTTAGTAACACATTAGACCAGCTATGGCCAGTAAAGCAGTGGGACCAACCCCAGTGCATTTGGTTTTAAATATTACATTATATTTGCAGTATCCGTACACATGTGAAGATATAGAATTCAAGGCTATTTCAAGTCTTTCTAAGGCTGTTTTTGATAGGAAGACTATCTTCATTTGGATTTCAGGGGAAAAAAACAAACAATGGCGAATGTCGATTTTGGACTAATTTAGATCAATGGGGACAGTTTAATGGAATCCAAGGCTTTTCAATACTAATTACCCAAAATAGGTTCAATTCAAGGCTTTTCAAGGCCGTGAAATGGGGAAAATGAAGACTTTCAAGGCCCGTACGAACCCTGTATTTGTGTTAGTGCATTAGCACCTTTTGGGTTGGTGGGTTGGTTGTTGAAGTTTAACATCCTGGCAACATCTAAGGTCATATCAGGATGGATACCGACTTGTGACAGTGTGCACTTATGTCGACTTTATAGTGCTGCCCCACTGGGAAATCAGGCTGCAGGCACTATGACCCGATATCCCACTCAGTCACATTATCCTGACACTGAGCCAAACAGTCCTTGTCCTATCTTAATGATGCCGAGCGCCAGGCTAGGAAGCGACAAGTATCAATTTGATAAGTCATTGGTTTGACTCTACCGGGAACCAAACTCCCAACCGTCTGCACGCGAGGCTTGCGCTCTACCGATTAGGGCAGCGCACCCACCCTGAATATTCGCACCTGTTTGTGAGTGCGTCCTTGAGAGACTTCCGGATGTTGATCCGCACTGGGTCCGGGCCGACTGGCATGGCCCCGGGGCCCCCTTCCCCGCCGGCCCCGCCAGGCGGCCCCCCGAGCGGTGCCTGCGGCGTTGATCGTTGCTGCGGTGGTCGTCGCGGGTCGTCACGACCGTCGTCACGTCGCGAGTCGTCGCCCCTTTGGTCGTCCCACCGAGAACTGCGTCTGCCATCGTCCCGCTTCAAGTCGTCGCGATCTGACCGCGAGTCGTCGCGTCGCATGTCGTCGCGTCTCAGGTCGTCGCGTCGCAGGTCGTCGCGTCGCGAATCGTCTCGTCGCGGGTCGTCGCGTCGCAAATCATCGCGTCGCGAGTCGTCTCGTCGTGAGTCGTCTCGTCGCGAGTCGTCTCGTCGCGCATCGTCACGTCGTGGGTCGTCCCTTCGCGAAGTCCTTGAGGACGAGCGTGAGTCTGACTTCTTCTCAGCCGGGGTCCTCTTGGGAATGCGGCCGAACGACGCCATGGCATCCGACTGTATGATTTGTCCCGGTTTCTTATCGACCTTCTTGTCAGGAGATTCTCCGTGCTGTGCCTTCACCTGGGGAATATCATACATGATAAAAAGCTAAGGAAGATAGTGGTTTCAGGAAAAAAAAAAAAAAGCGGAAAATAAGCCAAGATTATCCCAACAGCATATTTCCGTTTACACCTATATACAAAAATGCCCCCAGGCTGTGAAAAAATCTGGAAATCCGCTTAAAACGGAAAAAAATCATCCTTTGGAAGACACATAAAAAAAAGGTTCAGTTAGCACTCAGTCACAGCTTCTAACTCGTGGTTCATGACGTTGTTCTGGCTCACACTGCTAAGGGAGTTATTATGCATTGTGGTTAACATCTCTGCATGTTACTGCTGTCACTAGTCTATCAGATTACGCCTCCGACTGTATGATTTAACTTTGGAACTAAACATCCGATTTTAATCAACTTTGTGTCATTTTTCTTCTATTATTAGGAGCTGTCGATATACATTAAAATATGGACGCCTCTTTTGTCATGGTACCGTGGCGACAGAAGGATATTCTAAAATACGCTACCGTCTTAGCAGTCTAATGTCATGGTACCATTGATATAGATTGGCAGTCTAGCGTCACAGTACCGTTCTACTAGATCTGAAAGTTTCCGCATTCAGACCAATGGGGACGCCTCTATTTTCACGGTACCGTGGTGACCGATTGATTGATTGGTGGTTTCTTTACGTCGTTTCGGCAGCATAGGCCATATTCATGGCGAGAGTGGTGACAGAAGGATATTATATAATCATGGTACCATGACAGCAGTGTGGCAGTCTAGCGTCATGGTACCATTGATATAGATTATTGTCTAGTGTCACGGTGCCGTTCTTTTAAATCCAAAGTCTACAGTCAATGCCTACCCAAAATATCAACCCTAACCATGAAGCTAACCCTGAGCGGAACCGTGTTTATAGAATAATCTACTGTCGTCATGGTACTGTGACTATAGAATCTCGCGCCAAGGACACGGTACCGTGACAATAGTCATTCAGTTAAAATAGACCTTGACCTTGTCTCGGATCTTCTGTCGCCGGGCGCGGTCCTCCTCTTCCTTCTCAGCGCGCCGCCGCTGCTTCTCGCGAGATTCCCACTTTTGCTTAATCTGCTGAATCTCCTTATCCATTCCTTTCTTCTCCGTTGACTTCTCCTTTTTTCCCTTTTCTGTTAACATTTTGGATATCAACGGTTATTCAATGAACATCTTTCAAAGATCTGGTCATCTGATATTAAAATGTATTCAGGATATATTCAATTTCTAGAAATAGCACTGCATTGTATTTGTTTGTTGTTTTATGTCCTAGCAACATCTAAGGCTATATCAGGGTGGGTACCGACTTGTGACAGTGTGCGCTCATGATGACTTTATAGTGCTGCCCTACTGGGATACCAGGCTGCTGGCACCATGACCCAATATCCCAGTCACATTAACCTGATACTGTACTAACCAGTCCATGTCCTATTCTATTAATGCCGAGCGCCGGGCTAGGTAGCGACAAGTATCAATTTGATAAGTCATTGGATTGACTCGGCTGGAATTCAAACTCCCAAGCCTGCGCTCTACCAATTCGACTGCTGCGTCCAGTAGTAAGCATTGTATTTAGAACTACACATGTACTGAGAAAAGCCATGGGGTGCTAATAACCCCAAACAAAACAATCCCTTCCTACCGAGAGCTTGAATAGCCCATTCTGTGACGACTTATAAGGAACATACAGATGAAATTACATACATTATAAGACATTCCAAGGCCTTAAAATTGATTATTAGACTAAAGTGGGCTTCAAGATAATTTCTCTAAGTACCTCTATTGCAGTAAACTGTTTGTTTAATGGTAGGTTGTTGGAGTTTTACATCCTGGCAACATCTAAATTAGAAACATTATAAGACATTCCAAGGCCTTAAAATTGATTATTAGACTAAAGTGGGCTTCATGATAATTTCTCTAAGTACCTCTATTGCAGTAAACTGTTTGTTTAATGGTAGGTTGTTGGCGTTTTACGTCCTGGCAACATCTAGGGTCATATCAGGACAGGACTATTTGTTTAAATCCCTTCTGAATTGGTTACTGAGTCTAAGACTTTTCAAGAAACTCAAAACTATCGGGCCATGAAACTTTAATAAGAGTCGCGTTAAATGATTAAAAATGAATACTATTTTCCAAGAGCGGTGATACGTACTGCCGTAGAATGTGGCCGGGTTGCTGCCCGTGACCACTTCAAACGTCGGGTGGCCATGCAGCCAGTTCTCCAGGGACCCAGCGGTTGGTGCGTTGGGACCTGTGAGGATCTTACCCGACGTCCGCTCCATCACGACGATCCGGTCAGCCGACACCGCCGCCTCACCAGTCTGCGCACCGGGTAAACAGGGTTCAGGCATTTAAATTTAAATCTGTGGTTGTTGGTAAATATGTTTATTCTGTGGATTAAGTTCTTTTGTCAAACCCGAAAAGTAAAGCTTGTTTTATTTAACAACGCCTCTAGAGCACATTGATTTTTTTAAATCGTATCATCGGCTATTGGACGTGTGGTGATTCTGACCTATTTCTTTGTAGGAAAACCCACTTCCACCACATAGGGTACTCTTTCCGATAAGCAGCAAGGGGTCTTTTATATGCACTTTCCTACAGACAAAGCCTTTGATGAACCAGTTGTGGACCACTAGTTGGAAAGGAAAATAGCCCAAACTGCAAATGGGTCCACTGAGCAGCATCGATATGATGACTGACACCTTCACAGGTGGACACTTTACCGCCTGAGATACGTCCCGCTCCCCTTTGAATTAAAGAGTTGACTAACCTCTTGCCGTGGTCGGTTGCCATATATCTTCTTGTTCTGCTTCTCGAGCACTTTGAGGGAGGTGTCAGCGTGTTCCCTGATGCAGTCGTCACTGCAGTAGATTGACCCTTCCCGTGGTGCGTTCTCACATTCCTCAATGAGGCACGTCGAGCTTATCTGACAACACAATCCGCATATCAATGTTTTATTAAAAGAGAGATATATGCAGTTGTATTGACACTATTCACGCTGCGGCCACGTTGAAACCAGACCGAGGCCACGTATGCATCTGCGAGGCGCTGCTCTGCGTTTGTGCATAGATGGCTATTGGTGGTGTGACATTATTAACCCACTGATGTTTATCGGTGGTGTGATATTAATCCACTGATTGTTATAGGTGGTGTGATATTAATCCACTGATGATGTGAATAGCTCATACCCTTGCATGGTGATTTTACCATTCTTTAACTACAATGTTGACTTCAAGAGACAAGTATGCATTTGCGTAACACGGTTAAAACACTAGTCTTAGTAATTACAAATTAATAAAAGCTTTAAAAGAGAAAAGCTCTAAAAGGGTTGCAATTTTGAATTTAAGAAAAGATCGGCGACCAGGGTGAGCAATTTTGTTGACATCGCCTACTGTTCATCCTCAAGATGCATCTGATCATCACTCAATGTTCATGAAAATTGACCAATAGACAGAAAAAATGTATGCAAAAATGATTATGATAGTTTCAAAGGTGAATATCTTCAAATTTTACTCCTTTAATTTCTGTCGTAGTTCATACACATTGGCACACAGCAGTGTCTTACTGCCATTTCCAATACCCGATGCGTACTCAGCCTCGTTCTGATGCCTAATTAGGTCACGCGTGAATAGTGCGAATAAAAACACAAATTAAAGAACCTCAACATGGTCTTAGCTGTTACAGGCTGAACATGTACAGAGGACACTGTAGACTTGCTATGTTGTCTACGGCGTGCAGTAATCAAGTGCTGAGGCGGGACCTGACGAAGCCACTCTACTAACTGTGGTGGGCATGACGGCACTGCCACAGCTCGCCATGATTCAGACATCTTGTCCATGTGCTAGGCAGCCGCAGTTTCATCATTCAATCCAATACTGAAGCTACGCATGCTACGGGCTCTGGTTTTTATTTTATTTTTGTTCTTGTTGGTACATCTGTTCTGCTGAATAAGTTCTTTTGTCAGTGCCATGCCAAAGCTCTGGTCTTCCAGCCATTTTTCAATTCGGGATTATTAACACAAAAATAGTATATCGAGTAAGGTATATAAGGTGAGTTAACAATAGCCGTCGAATACACAATTTGCATTATATAGCACAATGGAATTCTGATAGTTAACCACAAGTTCTATGACAATATGGCAACAGTAGTGTCATATGGCTATATCATTATCACTGATAAGTTGTAATAAGTTTTAACGTAGGGAGTGGTCAGTTGGGAGTTAGACAAGGAGTATGTAAATGTCAGTTTGATAGGAATATCTTAGTTTCCCCCTATCGCAGTTAGTTATATGAGTTTATTATTTACAGGTTGTTATTTTAGTGTTGATATTTACCTGACAGCAATATGGATCCTGCTGTTGGGATGGGATTGTTAGTAACGCATTAGACCAGCTATGGCCAGTGAAGTAGTGTGACCAACATTGAAAAACATACCTTTTTTTTCTTTGGACTAGAAGGGGCCGGTCCATCGTCCGATGTCTTCCTTTGCCTCAATCGCTTAAGCTACAGCAATGCAAGAAATCATATTGATTTAAATCAATAAATTCATCAAATTTTTTTCTGAATTAAAAAAGAAAATACAACTTGCTTAAAAATCAGTCCATCCCGAATTTGTGAAGCAATGAATACACATCTTGTCAAGTAGGATCATTGATAAATTAAAATTTATATTATATATATATTTTTTTTATATACAAAAATAGAAAATTAGGTGAGCAAGCATATTTATAAAAACGAGGCACAAAACTTTTTCAAACCAAGCATTTCAGTTCCAAATAATTCAATCCTGAATCTCTCTCTTTAAAAAGAAAAGAATTTGTTTTAAATGTGAAGAATAGAAGTGATGTTATAATCTAAATCTATATTACATGACGATGCAGCAAGAGGTACACTGCATTTTGGGACCTGATATATCACCTGCTGTGACCATCAAATAACATTTGCTGCCCAGTCTAAACTGTGAAAACCAGATACTCTTTTGACAGAAAGAAAGCCTTACTAGTGCTTTATTTCTTGATCAGAGGGAAAACAATGTTGCGGTACTAGCGAATGGATTGCTGTCTTACCTTCTGACTGGACTCCTCATCCTTCAGCGGTTTCCGCTCTGGCTGTGATTTATCCTCTTCGTTGTCGTCTTCGCCAGCCTTTGTCGGGGTCTGTGAGCCTTCTGACCGCTCCGGATACGTGGCATCTTCTACTATGTCTTCTGAGTGCACCTCAATCATTATATCACCACCTTCTATGACGTCACCACCTTCCATGATGCTACCAGTATCAATGACGACAGACTCCACTACTTCAACACACACAGCAGCAGTAGCCACCTTTTTGCGAGCTTGCTTTTCCCCCTTTTCTGTGTTTGATATATAAGAGAAGCACATATGGGTCATTCTCAGAAACTGTGTACCACATCTTTTGGTTTTCACGCTACATTGTTAATGATTTGAACTTTTGGTATGTTTATTTGTTTGTTTGGAGTGGGGGACAGTGTACAGACGACAGGTGAAAAAGCTGCATGCCTTCATGATGCGACATCTGCGTTCAATCATGAGGCTAACCTGGAAGGACAAAGTGACAAATAAGGAAATACTCGAACGGATGGGGCTGCCCTCTATGGAAGATCTTCTGATCAAAAAGAATCTCCGTTGGACTGGACACCTCATGAGGATGTCAACAGACAGGCTACCAAAGCAGATCCTCTATGTCTTCTGGTTACAGAAAGAGAGGTCGCCCTCGTCTCCGGTTCAAGGATACCATCAAGAGAAACCTGAAGCTGAGAGACATTAACACCGACTCATGGACGCAACTCTCACAGCAGAGAGCTAAATGGAGAGCGGCAGTCAAGTAATGAAAGCAGTCTTTGTCGCATCGCGAGCGACAGCATGATGATGATGATGGAGTGGGGGGAAGTAAGTCATGATAAGTGTTTGAACGCTATACTTAGCATATTACTTATTAGACTGCAAATTCATGTGATTATGTCCATAACCCAGCCTTCCGGCACCTTTTCTATAAGTTGGTTTAGCAGCCGTCATAGTGCTGCGGGAGTAATATACCTGAAAGTTATTGTTGACTCTGTGTATTAAATATGTAAGCAATACTACATGTATTTAATCTATCCCACAAAATGTATACAAAAAAACACTTATATGATTTTGTGCTAAAGTGAAAATATGAAGATTTCTAGAATGGATGGCCGGTACGTATTCTCAACTCAATTTTTTTGAGATATGTAGCACTTAATACAATTTCTATATTTAAAAAAACCAATGGCGCTAAAAACACAATTTATGGAATATTAGAATGAACTATCGGTACCTATTCCTAGCTCAATATTGTTTAGATGTGTAGGACCTAATATTATTTCTGCAAACCTAATCACTTCCCCGGCCTACATACACACCTCGCCATTACACAATCTGAGGAACAGTCGGCGAGGCATGCCCTGCTCCCATCTGGGCTATGCAAGCTATGTTAGCCTGGTGTGGTTTTCTTAGACCGGGGTGATGCTTCACTCAGTACGCAGTCCCGTCTGGGGACGGCCTTTGGGTACTTACGGGTGCACGGTGGGCACGTTCAGCTGCCGTCCTCCTTCTCAATGGCCCTGGCCTGGGAGCACATGACGCTCACACAGACAAAGGAACCTCTTAGCAATCACTGCCGCCCCCCATGCTCCCCGGCCCACATACACACCTCGCCATTACACAATCTGAGGAACAGTCGGCGAGGCATGCCCTGCTCCTATCGCGGCTATGCAAGCCATGTTAGCCTGGTGTGGTTTTCTTAGACCGGGGTGATACTTCACTCAGTACGCAGTCCCGTCTGGGGACTGCCTTTGGGTACTTACGGGTGCATGGTGGACACGTCCAGCTGCCGTCCTCCTTCTCAATGGACCTGGCCTGGGAGCGTGTGATGCTCACACAGCTGCCGTGGTACCACTCGTCGCACGTGTCACAGCTGATCATAAACCTGGAACAAAGCATACCTCTGTTTCAACATCGCAGCTAATTATTGATTACAGTTTTATGTCCTAGCAACATTTAAGGTCATAACAGGATGCGTACCGACTTGTGACAGTGCACCCTCATGGTGACTTTATATTATAGTGCTGCCCCACTGGGAGACCAAGCCACCAGCACCATCACCCGATATCCCAGTCACATTACCCTGATATTCTGCTAACCAGTCCTTGTCCTATCCTATTAATGTACAGTGCCAGGCTAGGTAGCGACAAGTATCAATTTTGTAAGTCATTGGTATGACTCGACCAAGAATCGAACTCCCGATCTCCCGCACGGGAGGCTTGCGCTCTAACAATTCAGCCACCGCGTCCGGTGCCGTCCCTTGTTGTACTGACAGCCACTCTTAACCATACCACCGGGATACTGGCTACCAAGAGGCAGGAACATAGAATAACATTTTGTACTAGTTAGGTCCTAGATCAAATTCGTCAAATTATTTAAATATATTAGACCTACTTTAAAAAGAACACCTAAAAAACAGATTATCAAAAATCGTGGAAATCCGCGAAATGGCGGAGATCTTTCATCCTTGGACTAATTAGTGCAGCACGGTACTCAGGGCTTTTAAGCTTGGAGACTTGTGTAGTGATATGTTTTTGTTCTTTAAAAAAAAAAGGATTTCCTCTTGGTTAGGCTTAACCATACCATAGCTCTGTTCATTGATGGGTGCTGCATATATTGTATCCTTTGTTTCTGATTGGAATCAGGCGGGCATTCTGGTGTAATTGGCTTGCACCTTTCGGCTAACATCGGCCGATACAACTGGCAGGGTCCATACACATGTGAAGATATGGAATTCAAGGTTAATTCAATGCTGTTTTTGATAGGAATTCAAGACTATTTTCATTTGAATTTCAGGAAAGAAATAACAATGGCGAATGGCGATATCAGACTAATTTAGATCAGTGGGGACAGTGTAATGGAATTCAAGGCTTTTCAAGACTAATTACCTAAAATAGTTTAAATCCAAGGCTCGGGGCAAATGAAGTTCAAGAAGACTTTCTAGACCCAGTACAGACACTGCACTGGTCGATGAGCATTGGGATATATGGCCAATTTTCAGGAGGCATGTTATCTGGGTTATTAGGTAGGCCAATAAACAATTCTAGTGTAAACTGGGATTTGAACCCATGATTCCTAAATGCCAATCTGTCACAGTGCTTTTATGCCAGCCCTAAGCTTTCCCTCGTCACCAAGGATGAAAGTGGTGTCCAGCAAAAATTGAGAAAATCGAGCACGGCAAATTTCCACGAAATCGTGGATTTCCCCCCCCCCCCCCCTCCCATAAGATTAACACTATCAGGGAATCGTGAAAAAAATGTTGGAAGTCTTAGGTTTCAACTGTTCTTGTTGTGACTGTATTATCGCCAATATCAAACACTTTATTGCTTGGGTTTTACGTTCTCGCAACATCTAACGTCATATAAGAACGGGTTTCGACATAACCAATTGTTGCCCTATACATCCTGATTCCTTGGCATTTTGTTTAATGTCAATCGGTAAATATAAAACATTGCAGAAATCTGGAAATCGCGGACACCTTTCATCCCTGTTCGTCACTAACGTATGCACATGAGATGCATTACTCACCGGTTGTTGTAGGGCTTGCGACAGATGCACCACAGTTTATCAGGATCATCTGCTTCATCCCAGTCAGCATCAGCTTCATCATCTACAAACTCATCATCGTCATCATCATCGTCATCTCCTAAACAGTGTCAACAAAACAAAAAAATGTATGTGAAAGGTTCACCTGCTAATATGATCATCTAGTAACTTGTCTTCAAAGTGTTATCTTATCTGGACATATAATATACATAAATTATCTCATATTCTTAGGCTATGGTTAACTAGTTGTAAAAATATCTTTCGGTCATGATAGCCGAGCTTGGAATCATATCAATATCTCGGGTGATGGAGTTGGGGACCATTGTTATGTAATAGTGATGCAATGTGTGCCCACTCGCTGTGTGACATGGAAATAACTATGTGTAAATGTTATGACGCACGGTGACCGGGATTGCAATATGATGTCCGGATATTAAGATACGGTTATGAATTACAGAAATTGTCCCTCCATGCACCAGGAAGAGTGAAAAAGGGAGAGGGACATGTATTATTGTTTAATGTAACTGTATGGCGACTACTTGTTACCACAGGACCACAGGGTCCTGTGGTAACAAGCACACCCAGCCATTCTGCATACATTAGGGACACCAACTGCCCTGGGGTTGAGTGACAGGTGCCCCCTCTTGGGCGCCACCCCTCCCAGGCTGCAGATGTGTCTGATTAGCTGGCTGGGTGAGCCCAGTCACCCTTGTACTCCTTGCACTTGTTGGGCAGACCACACACTCACACTAGAGATACCAAAGGAAGCAGTTCACCACCCAGCTGTGTGTAACACCCATAGGACTAAGGTTCAATAGGCTGTAGGCACTGATTTTGACTGAACAAGCAAAAGCTATGTGGGTCTGTGTAGCAGGTTGCAAGTGAGTCAGGGTGGCAGGTCACTAGTAGGTGAACAAGAGTTGTAGCAATAAAGCTCAACCTTATCACTGTCAATCTTGCATGACTTGTCTCCCTTTCTTTCTTATGAGTTGTGTTTTGGTATTTACTGGGGGAGACTGCCACAGTTTCCAGGGGATCCTCCTGATAGTAGTGAGTATAAGAGGAGTAACTGGAGACAGTCAAACAACCATGGTGGTGTCCTCTGTGGCAGAGTGGTTAGAGTGTCTAGGTCAGACTACTGATCTGGTTCGATTCCCCATGCCATCACCTCTGCCAATTTGGATTTCCACTGATGTGTATAACTTACAGCATCATCAAAGGTCAGTTGCTCTCATACCATGTATATGTGGTGTTGGAGGTTAAAAATCCCTTTGGTGGGTAAAAGTGTAGGCTCGAGATTTCTATCAACCAACTGTCTAATGGTGAAAAGACTATTCAGACTTAGCCATGATAGGCAGCATAAATCCTCAAGAAAAACTTGGTAACAGAAGCAGCTCATCGATAAGCCATGAATGAGCCGGCGCAGAATGAGAGCAACACAGCCGCCCAAGAAACATAATGAAAGTATTATCGGAGCTGTACATAAAATATCAAACCTCTCCATATTCTTAGGCTATCGTTGAACTTTGTAATGAAACTTGGTAGTGAACAAAACCGACCTATGATTAAGCCAATGTGGAATGAGAGCAAAATAGTCACTTAAAGCGGCATAGTCCGATGAAAACATCAAATTAAAAAAACCAAAACAAACATCTAGACTTGATTTTATATATCTAACTTAACTTTTGGTTCACTTATTAAGCATTTGCTATTACATAGAAGGGAACGCAGAGTCAATTTAATAGAATCTGTTACTGTAGAAGCCTATGGTGTCAATTTTGCAATTTTGGCATGCTTGCCAAAGTTAATTTTGTATGTTTGCACTTCAATATCTCAAAAGTTAACCATTTAAAATAAAAGTTGCTCCAAAGTAAAGTAGGGTAGATTATAATGATCAACGTAATATATGACAAAAACTCACACCCATCGGACTATACAACTTTAAGAAACATGGAATACACAACAGGCATAACTGGAACATATTTTTTTTATTTTTTTTTTACTACACTCTTACCAAAATATGACAGCTCATCGTCTAATTCTGAAAAGCAGTTATAAGAAGGAACTCTTTCAATAATTGATCTATTGATTGGTGGGTCTTTGTATGCTGTCAGCAGCAAAGGCCATAACTTGTATCCTGTCCATTTTCGTTTAACCATCACTTTTAAACAGCGTGTAAAAGCATACACTCAAATATGTGTCAAAAACACACAAAGTTAAAAAGCTCACAATTATAACAATTGTGGCCAAGGAAAATAATTCTAGGTAAAAGTGATTCTTAGCAGATTGATGAAAATTTCAACAAAGTTCCATATAAGTATAACACATTTGAAATGACTGCACCATTTTCAAACCATGAAGCAGGTATTAAATTCAGGTACTTGTTTGTTTTAGCTTCTTGTTTCTATTCCCATCAGAGTATTACTTTATATATTGGGAAGTGCTAAATTGCCGAGCATTCATATATCCGGGGTCCAGCTGACAACAATTTAAAATCCCTGAACGGAAATTTGTTTTCAAACCTACGATTAAAATGGTGCAATCTGGCACCTACTTGGACATATTTTGGCATTGAAATTCCAACTGTTTTAAGACTTCAAGACTAACAAATAATTAAAAGTGGAGTTTTTTTGCACAGGATACCCCCACCCCCATCCCCCGCTGATTTGGAAACTCAGATTTCGCTGATAAATGGGATCCCCGATACATATATTTATTTGATTTTTATATCAATAACTTGATTAAGCGAGAAAAAGAAAAAGCCAGAGCAATGTTCAACTTATCCCCACATTATTTTAAAATATGAAATATGAGTATCAGTTAATCATCACCCCAAGTCACACATACCCTCCTCTTGCCCTTCCTCCTCTCCCGGCTTATCCTCCTTCTTGTTTCCTCCACGGATCATTCGCTTCTTCTTGCCGCCCTTGTCTTCCAGCGCCACCCTTTCGTCATCCTCCTCATCGCTTCCTGTAACCATTTGTGCCAGGAGATGGGGGCTGGCCACAGTGACACCATCATCTTCCTGAACCTAATGAAAACAGGAAACAATAGACTGTTGTTTTATGTCCTGGCAACATCTAAGGTAATATCAGGACAGGCACTGATTTGTGCCAGGGCACACTCATGGTGACTTTATAGTGCTGCCCCACTGCGAGACCAGACCGCCCGCACCCCGATACTGTGCTAACCAGTCCTTGTCCAATCCTATTAATGCGACAAGCATAAATTCAAAAAAGTATACATTTTTAAGTCATTGGATTGACTCGACCAGGGTTCCAATCCCACGATCTACCAAAACAGGAGACGGATGCTCAACTCATTTGGCCATCCCGTCTTGATGGCGATGATGATGGTGATGGCGATAATGATAACTCACCTTAGCTTCAGCAGCGGCGGACACCATACTGAGTGGAATGTCCTCTGATGATGATGAATCTTCCACCATCATTTTCGATTTGAACGTGCCACCTTTTTTCTTGCCAGCAGCCTGAACATCTTCCTCCGCATCCTCTCCTTCAACACTATCCCTAGTTGCCTTCAGCGCTGCCGCCTTCCTTGCGGCCGCCTTCGCGCCTTTCTTTGGACCGGGTTTTTTCCTCAGCTTCTTTGGAGTACCGTCTTCATTCAGCTCATCCTCTACCACAGCAGTATTTTTGGCCTTTGCCTTCTTCCTGCCCTTTGGCGTCACCTCCATGTCATCTGTCGCCCCATCACTATCCTCTGTAGCGACAGCTGGTGATTTCCCACCCCTCTTTCCCCCTCTTCCCCGTTTTCCCCCCCGCCCCCTCCCACCTACAGGGGGCGACTCGCCCTCCTCTCCGTCCACTGTGGCCGCCTGTGCTCTGCCCCGCCCGCCTCTGCCACCCCTCCCACGGCCCCGCCCCCGCCCCCGCCCCCGCCCGCCCGGTGGAGGGGTCCCATCCTCCGTGGAGGCAGCGGCCTTTCCCCGGCCCCGCCCCCGGCCGGCGGCCTTGGAGACCCCGGCCCTTGTTTGGCGCCCCCCTCGGGCACGGCCCCGCCCGGATTTGACTGGAACCACAACAGGCACCGCCTCTGGTTCTACGGCCGACTCTTCATCATTGTCCTCCTGCTTTGTCTCTACCGTCTCTTCAAGGTTATCGATCACTTCATTCACCTCCGGTAATTCCATCTCTGCAAGACATATTAAATTGATAAAACACTTAATCAAAATGTTATCCATTAAAATTCAGTGGCCTGATTGATGTTAAAGTTGCATAGTCCGATGGTTTTGAGTTTCAGTTATTTTCTTAGATAAATATATTAAATTGATTTGGAATAAACTGCCAGCTGCAACACGAAATGCAGAAAACATAGCAGTGTTTAAGAAACTACAGGTGATGCTTAAATGGACTGACACAAAGTATAGTAAAAGCTGGATTTTGGACTGTTTGCAATCTACAGTTACAAGCCATAAACAAGAGGCAAGAAAACCAAAATTATTACTAAGACAAAATTCTGAAGATTTAAATCACATTGGATTAATTTTGTCCAGTGGTGAAAACAAGTGTTAACACACTTATCCGTTATGAGCCGGGTAAACAGATTCATCACACAAAAGAAAAATAGATTGCTATGGTCTACCTTACTTTAGTTTGAAGCAGGTTTTATTTTAAATGGCTAACTTTGGAGATATTTTAAGAGCAAACATGCCAAATTAATTCTGACAAGCACGCCAAAACTCTGACATCAAAAACTTCTGCAGTAAGAGGTTCTATTAAATTGATTAAGTATTTATTCTCTTCTATGTGGCAACAAATGACTACTAAGAGCACCAGTATCTAAGTTAGAATTTTAGAATCAGAATTAGATAATTGTTTTGGTTTTGAAAATTTGATGCTTCATCAGACTATGCAGTTTTAACTAACCAAACTACTTTTCAAAAATCGGTGAGAAAAACACTTGACAAACTTTGGAATATAGATTAGTTGTTATGGCGCTGTAGATCAAGTTTCTACATGAATTTTTAAAGACTCGGTGCATTGCATAATAGTGATAGAAATAAGCAATATTTTTCACTTGTCCACCAGACAAGTCTGGTGCGAGTTTCACTTGTCCGTCTGAATTTTCACTTGTCCACAGTACTTTCCTGTGATAGAAATAAGCAAAACTGTTCACTTGCCCACGGGACAAGTCTGGTGTGCTTTTTACTTGTCCGTCTGAATTTCAGGTTTCCGCATCTGGCTTCTGCATATATATTATATAATGGATTATATAATATAAATGATATATATAACAGTGATAGAAATTAGCTAAATTGTTCACTTGTCCAGGGGACAAGTCTGGTGTGATTTTTACTTGTCGGTCTGAATTTCAGTTTTCCCGCATTTGGCTTCTGCATATATATTATATAATAGATTATATAATGGATATAATATATATGATATATTTATAACAGTGATAGAAATTAGCAAAATTGTTCGCTTGTCCATGGGACAAGTCTGGTGTGATTTTCACTTGTCAAACGGCTGTACACTGCTTGGCCGTGCCTATTCTCACTTGTCCCGGACAAGCTCTTATTTCGAATGCTGGCATTATATATTAATTACGCATGTTGCGGAGGTAACATGGTTAATTCGTGAACGAGGCAAGGTTTTTCGTGCACAGCACGTGACCCCCGCCCTCCCTCGCCTCTCACTTCTCACCCGACAGTCGCTCTGTCCACATCTAGCTCACCCACCCACCCACCCTTTTCTCTAAGGGGTTAAGCGCTGATGTTTGTTATCTCTGTTTATCTTGTTATCTAGTTCTACTCATTGTTGTTATCTAATTTTTCAGAATTTGGCATCATCAAGACGCCCTTCTCACCAACACTGCCTCTGATGCACGGAAGCCAGCCTTCCTCGTTACAATCGCGCCAGTCACACCTTCGCTGAGCCAGCCTCATGCCAGGCTCACCCGAGGTTATGATTATATAATGAATGATATTTATAACTATTATTGATATCATATATTTACTCCTGAAAAAATATATAGTGTTTAAACCTGTCTTGTTCCTTGTCCGAGTGATGCGAATTAGCCCATAACGGTTTAAACAAATGATTATAAAGGAGAATATTCATCCAGTCATGATATCTATGCCAATTGGTGAAAGTGTAAACGGGAGATGAAAAGGAAGAAAATACAACACAGAAAACCTAAGCAAATGAAATTGGTAATATAGAAAGGCAATTAAATACCATGTTTGTTGTTTTACATCCTGACAACATCTAAGGTAAAATCAGGACAGGTACTGACTTGTCACAGTGCACATGGTGATTGTATAGTACTCAGGGATGAAAGTGGTCTCTGGGGAAAAAAAGCGGAAATGCTGATATTCTCCCATAGGCTTAGCATTGTCAGGGAATCGCTGAAAATTCCCGGAAGTCGGGTTTCATACATATTGGTATATGCTGACAGTGCTGCGCCATTTGAAGCATGTATTAGTAGTATATGCTGCTAGTGCTGCGGTGTTTGCACCACATATCAGTATACGTTGATAGTGCTGCGGCGTTTGAAGCACATATTAGTAGTATATGCTGATAGTGCTGCGCCGTTTGAAGCATGTATTAGTAGTACTAGTATACGCTGACCCTGCTGCGGCATTTGAAGGCATTAGTAGTATACGCTGCTAGTGCTGCACCATTTGCACCACATATTAGTATACACTGATTGTGCTGCAGAGTGAAACAACATATTGGTTGGTTGGTTGTTGGAGTTTTACATCCTGGCAACATCTCATCTGAGGTCATATCAGGACAGGCGCAACGTATTAGTATACACTTATAGTTACAGGAAAAATCCCGGAAATCCGCGAAATCGCGGCCCTGAGTACTGCCCCACTGGGAAACCAGACTGCGAGCACCATGACCTCATATAGTCACATTATCCTGATACTGTGCTAACCAGTCCTTGTACTATCCTATTAATGCTGAGTGCCAGGCTAGGTAGCGACAATTATCAACTTCATAAGTCGTTGCTTTGACTCGGCCGGGATTCTCAACTCCCGACCTTCCGCACGGGAATCCTGCACTCTACCAATGCGGCCGCCGCATCCGGTAATTAAATACCGAGGAGAAACATGGGCGACCTACCTGCTGTGGACTGGCCGGCTGTATCCCCTATGACGACAACGGTAGTGGTTCCGCTGGTGATGATGCGCACCGTGGGGTCCTCTGCATGCGCCACCGTATCCGGCTCCTCCCCACTCCGCTCGCCATCGTCATCCACCATCTGGCCTTCCTCCGGCCGCTCGTCTTCATTGTCAGTGGGGTCCTCCGTCGTCTGCCCCTCATCACTCATCTCCTGAGACCGCTTGCCCTTCTTGCCCTTACCGAGGAGTGTGGCCCAGCCTTCCTTCTGGCGCGGGCTGCGTTGCCGCATGTGGTATGACTTGAACTTTTGGGCTTGTGGCTGAAAAATATCACCACCTTCAAGCTAAGCGTGATGCGGAAAGTAGTTTGCATTAGTGATTATAAGGCACTTGTTATTTATGAATCCCAGTCCTAATTCAGTAAAAAATAAAACTGATATTTGAATCAATTAATTTGGAAAGATGCTTTCACTGATATATGTTCACATAATGAGCAATTGACATGGTAAGATAGTACGATATGTAATATTATTACAATTACTATCATTAATTCATTTTGAAGAATTAACTTATTGGCTATGTAACCAAATATTATAGACTCTACCTATATCTATCTGCCTGTTGGCATTAATTCAAGGGTAAATATTAACCCAGTACTTATTCAATTTATTGGGGAAAACACTAGACCGTAATAAATATTGGTCACTTGCATTCGGCTGTTGTTTGTGAATTGTTTATGTTACAGTGTAACATAAATAATTAATTATTTTTGAGCAAAGGTGAAAATTTGCATTGACCCAAACTTCTTTTTCAACTTTTTTCTTTTAAGAGACAATCTTGTTAGCTTAACTGTAACCAATAAAATCTTGTTTGAATTTGTTGTGTCCTAAAATGATGTTATCGATGTGTGCTAAAGTGTTATGGATGGATGTTACGCAGTTAATTTTAACGGCTTTCTCAATTTGCATAAAATTAAAATTAAAAAAGTGAAAAAAATTCAATATGCGCAACACGTAAACCTTCATATGAATATGAATTGTGCTATTATTTGGATTGTTTTCGTTTTCGGTTTTCATGTCACAAAAGTGTTACACAGTTTGAAAGACCGACCAATAGGCGATGTGTGTCCAAGTTGGATTTATGAGATAATCAATAATGTGTATAGCAGATCTGACCGGTTACCTCATGTTGAACAAACCATTGTTTGCGTAGTGTTATTGCTACAACTTACAATCTTTCCAGTCCGTGCCTGAATGGCTTCTTGTTCCTTGCGCTGGTTCTCCTGGCGGATTGACTCCGCCTGGTGGCGCTCCTCGTTGTCCTGGATACGGGTTGACCGCCTATATATACAAGTAGTGTGAGTACATATGAAGCAAGGTGCTGAATAGTAGTTTTCTGGTAATATCCAAGTCACACTACTGCTTGCGATCACAAAAAAAGGGGTGGTAACAAAATGGTCACCGACCTCCTTGCAACCATTTTGATCGCAAGCAGGTTACAGCTACTGCACTAAAAACCTCAGTGCAACCAAACCCAGGGGTTGGCGACCATTGCTTTGGTCGCCCAGAGCTCGCTGACCATTACTTTAGTTGCAAGGAGGTTATCAATGGCTGTGGGTTCTTTCGTCCAAAGTGGTCGCAAGCCATAGTGTGACTAGGGCTTAAGGTACAGCTCACTTCCAGTCAGTATCAGGCACAATGGTCATGTTGCTGGACTTTTGACGTAATGCTAGTTAGAGAATCGATGCATGTATTCAAAGACCCTATAATACTAAGATGGCTCACTCCCTATCTCTCCAATGGTAATGACAATTTCGCAGTGCCACCTTGTGGTGGGTTTGATCAGCCAGGCTGCTAGTTGGTGTTTCACATGTAAACACATACAATTATATTATTCATGAGATAGGTAAGTATGAATCTACATCAATATGAAATTGCTATGAACAAATACACATCATCATCAGCATCACCATCATCACACATCTTTCACATTCATATATACATTTATACATATAATATAGCACCTGTTTAACCAAGAGAACAGCCAGTGCACCAAGTGGTGGGTTTGATCATTTTGATTACACAGTACAGGCTGAGTGAGCCGTCTTAGTATTATAGGGTCTTTGATGTATTGAGTCCCTTCAAGGGAACTGGCACAACTAGCAGAACCAGATTTGCACCCAATTAAATGTTCCCCAGCACAGTTCCACATCAATTATTTTAATTAAGCTATCAAATATGTGAGTGACAACAGCTGCCCGAGCTCCACATTGAGGATATTCCTCTCCAGTCTCCTTGTAGACAACTGTCAGATTTACCAATATATTAATGTATTACAGAACACAAATTCAAAAATCAGTTTGTTACAACTGAAAATAGCAGCCCCACAATGGCTCAAGCTCACAATTCTACCATAGATACACAGAAATATTTATTCTGCAAACTTTGCGCATGCAATGTGCTGGCAACATCTAAGGTCATATCAGGACCAACTTGTGACAGTGCACACTCACAGCAACTTTTATAGTACTGCCCCACTGTGAGACCAGGCCACCAGCACCATGACCCACTCCCACTTAGTCACACTGAGCCAACCAGTCCTTGCCCTATCCTAATAATGCCGAACACCCGGCTAAGAAGCGACAACCGAACGCGGTGGCCTAATCGGCAGAGCGCAGGCTTCCCGTGCGGATGGTTAGGAGTTTGAATCCCAGCCGAGTCAAACCAATGACATATCAAATTGATACTTGTCGCTACCTAGCCTGGCGCTTGGCATTAATAGGATAGAACAAGGACTGGTTTCCACAGTATCAGGATAATGTGACTCTGAGATATTGGGTTATGGTGCTGGCAGCACGATCTCCCAGTGTGGCAGCACTATAAAATTGCCTTGAGTGCGCACTGCCACAAGTCGGTACCCATCCTGATATGACCTTAGACATTGATAGGACATAAAAGAACAAAAAACAGGAAGTGACAAGAATCAATTGTTACGTCATTGGTTTGACTCGACCAGGGTCTGAACCCATGGGTTCAAATCCCACGGGTTCAAATCCCACGATCTACCAAAACGCAAAGTTTGTTTGTTCGTTTGTTTGAGTTTTAGGTCCTCGCAACATCTAAGGTCATATTTGCATCAAACATACCTGGCCGACTTGGCTCGGCTGCACCCCCGCCCCCGGCCGCGCCCGCGCCCACTGACGACCGGCTCGGCCGTTTCTGAGGTGTCGTCCTCCTCAACTGGCGCACTAGTGCCATTTCCTTCATCTCTATCATCTCCTTTCTCATAGCTGTCTGGCACGTTGGCACGCCCAGTGCCATTCCTCCGTTTAGCATTGATGCAGTACGCGTGATCGTTAAAACTATTCTCGAAATCCAGCACGTCCTCCTTGAAAAAGAATTACAATTCTTATTAAAATTGCATAGCCCGATGGCTTTGTCATTTTTCTGAAATAAATAGGTTAACTTGATTGTTATAATTTACCTTACTTTATTTTAAATGGCTAATTATTGAGATATTTGCAGTGCAGACGTGAAATTAGTTTCGGCAAGCACGCCAAAGCTCTGACACCATAGGCTTCAGCAGTAACAGATTCTATTAAACTGTCTCAGTATTCCCTTCTATGTGGCAACAAATGTTTAATAAGTGCACCAGTATCTAAGTTAAATGTGTAGAATCAATTCTAGATAATTGTGGTGTTCTCTGTGGCGGAGTGGTTAGAGTTAGAGACTTTTTTCGAGGTCGGACTCCTAATCTGAAGGTCGGTGGTTCTATCCCCCATGTCCCCCCCCACCTTTGCTAATTTGGATTTCCACCGCTGTGTATAACTTACAGAGTCATCAAAGGCCAGTTGCTCTCATACCATGTGTATATGGTGTGGGAGGTTAAAAATCCCTTGGGTCGGTAAAAGTGTAGGCTCGGGCTTTCTATCGACAAACTGTCTAATGGTGAAAACAAGTCTATTCAGACTTATCCATGAAAGGCAGTATAAATCTTCAAGAAAAAAAAAATTTGATTTGGCTTTGATAATTTGATGCTTTAACGGACTAAGCAACTTTATCTACTTTAGTGTCAATTTGGTTACATAACACCTCAAAGCCTTACTTACCATCAAAATCTAGTTTAACCTAACATGCGCAAACTTGGCTAAGAAAGAGGTGTGCATGAAACAAATTGCTTCAAAATGTTTGTTAAAGTTGCATAGTCTGACGGTTTTGAATTTCTGTCATTTTCTGAGATAAATATATTAGGTCCATAGGTATAATCTACCTTACTTTATTTTGAAGTAACTTTGTTTTAAAATGATTAACTTCCGAGATATTTTAAATGTAAACATACTAAATTAATTTTGGCATGCTTGTCAAAACTCTTACTCCACAGGTTTCAGGCGTAACAAGTTCCATTAAATTGACTTAGTAGGCCATCGTATATTTTTGTTCTTGAAGATTTATACTGCCTATAACATCAAATACTTAATAACTGTACCAGTATCTAAGTTGAATATGTAGGTTCAAATAACAATATATATTTTGTTCATGCATAGATGAGAATGGCCTAAAATCAGGACAATATTTTATGGATTTTTGGGACTTCCAAAGTGACGGGAGAAGCCGGAATGGTCACAAATTTTGACCATATCCGGAAAGAATCGGGCAGATAAAAAATCCGGTATTCGAGATAAATCCGGAAGATTCTCATCTATGTTAGGAAAATGTTATGCTTTTATTGGACTGTGCAACGTTAAAGTAATTGGACATGGTTTTTCTACAAGACACACCTGTAATAAAACTGAGGGCATCTCTGGGTCGAGTGTCACATTCAGTAAAGATGACTGGTCAAAGAGCGTCGTGCTCAGGAATGGGTCGGTGCTCGTCTCCGTCACGTGACTAGAATCGGCTAGCATCGGCGGGTCAAGGTCACCTATGACAGGAAAGCCATAGTCATGAGTGCCATCAACGACAATGTACAAGACGTGCCACTCATCATTTTGCGGTGAAAAACAGCAAACAAGGTAATTGGACAGGTCCCAATGGTCAGCCTGACTGCTGTACCACCAAAGACAATGTTTGACAATTATAGTGTATGATCTCCTAATATTAATAATGAAAACAATATTATAGTAGTCAAGTTCAAACATACTTTAAACACTGTATTCTTTGCTATACATAAATCAAATTTGTGATTATGTCTGAGTAAAAAAACTACTACTACACCTGATCAAAGACAATGCACCTTGTTTGCCGTGGGATGGTGCCATGGCATGATTATTTTTGTTAGAAATTCCTATTTTCAAAAGTTAGTACTTGCTAGGTTTTCTATGACCAATACAAAACCCTAAATTAACCATAAAACCGAATTTTCACAATTAAACATGGGAAGTCCCATTTCTTTTTAAATGTTTCCTCTATAAAGCTGTTTATTATAACTCGAATAATCATAGCACCATAGGTTCCTATCACTCTCAGATATAATACAATCGGGAACGCATTATTGAAATTGTGAAGTAAAACAAATTAGCTTTTTTATTTATTTTATTTGTTATTTTAAATTCATCAACTAACCAACTTTCAACACAAAAAATTAATTCTGTCAAAACAATTAAAATTCCTTCAATTAAGTAGTAACTGGACAAACAGTTTGGTTAATATACTCACGACAAAGGACCATTACAGCATCCACTGGAATACCAAACCCACATCAAGCTTGTCAAGGAGCAGTGGGGGCCTAAATTTCTGCAGTTCCTTATTTATTAAATAGGCTATGCTATACTTAATCAGGGATGAAAGTGGTCTCCGGGAAAAAAAGTGGAAATGCTGATATTCTCCCATAGGCTTAGCATTGTCAGGGAATCGTTGATAATTCCTGGAAGTCGGGTTTTATACATATTGGTATACGCTGATAGTGCTGCACCGTTAGAAGCATGTATTAGTAGTATACGCTGCTAGTGCTGCGGTGTTTGCACCACATATTGGTATACGCTGCTAGTGCTGCGGCGTTAGAAGCACGTATTAGTAGTATATGCTGATAGTGCTGCACCATTTGAAGCATGTATTAGTAGTACTAGTATACGCTGACCCTGCTTCAGCGTTTGAAGGCATTAGTAGTATACGCTGCTACTGTTGCGGTGTTTGCACCACATATTAGTATACGCTGATGGTGATGCAGCGTGAAACAACGTATTGGTTGGTTGGTTGTTGGAGTTTTACATCCTGGCAACATCTAAGGTCATATCAGGACGGGCACAACGTATACTATTAGTATACACTTAAACTTAGCTACAGGAGAAATCCCGGAAATCCGCGAAATCGTGGAGATCTTTCATCCCTGCTTAATACAGTAAAACCTTTCTCAGATCGAATGCTCCCCTATATCGATAGCTTTATTTTTGTCCCAAACGATCGACCATTGCAACGATAAAAAAAACTCCTTAAACCGACCACCTCCCTCAATGAACCATTTAAAGTCGGTCCCATGGTCGGTCGATTTTGAGAGGTTTTATTATATATACATGTCGATATAGGGGAGTGGGCGATCTGTGGAGGTGGTGGGTTAGAGAGGTTTTACTGTACTGTTTTAACTGTTATTTTTGCTGACCATTATGGCAGGAGACCCAGTGAATTTTTTTTTTGTAATCCCTGAAAAACTAGGGGTTCCAGGAGCATGCCGCCCCCCCCCCCATAAATTTTGCTCTAACCTACGATTAAAGTGGTGCAATCGGGCACCTACATGCACATATTTTTGCCTTGAAATTCCAACTGTTTTAAGACTTAAAAGTAAATTCCTTTTCACAGACACCACTTTTTTCCTCTGTTGCTGATTTAGAAACTCAGTTTTTGCTGAAATCAACGATTTTGCTGATAAATGGGATCCCTGTTATGGGGTCTTTTGCAATGACGAATGCTGGGAGGAAAAGTAGAAGTGTGTGTGTGAGGGAGGGGAGCCAGGGGGGGGGGGGGGGGGACGTTATTATTTCATGATGCATTTCATTTCCACCCCAAGAAACTAACTGCATGTGTTGTTAGTTTTCTATCTTGAGACTATTTTATATTGGATACATTATTTCGCTTTGAAATACTAAATTGGTTAAATCAAATCGTCCAATGCCCAATGTATTAATCAGATTATTCTCTTTTTTTTTTTAAAGAAAAAAACCCAACAAAAACTAGTCAAAAGTATGCTACTCCAGATAAGCAGAACTTGGATTATCATCTTGTGATTCCAACCCATACTTGTGCTTTACACAGGGATGAAAATGGTCTCCAACAAAAAATGCGGAAATCAAGCCAAGACCGTGGCGCCAAAGCCGAATTTCTGCGAAAACACAGATTCTCCCCCATAGGATTAGCATTGTCAGGGAATCGCAGGGAAATACCGGAAGTCAGGTTTCAACTGTCCTTGTTGTGACTATATTATCACCCTGATCTAACCCTTCCTTGTTTGGGTTTGATGTTCTGGCAACATCTAAGGTCATAAGAACAGGATTCGGACAAATCAATTCCAGTCATATATTATACATCTATAATATATATATATGTTGATTAAAGTTAATCGGTAAATATCAAAATTCGACGAAATCTGCGAAATGGCGGAGGTATTTGATCGCTGTCTAAAGTCGGCCTGCTGTGGACCCTATCCCCGAATACGGTAGTCATGTACCCGACATGGTGGTGAAGGCAGGCTCCTCCAGCTCTGGGGGGTCCATAGCGGGCAGGCTACGGCTCGTCTGCTGCAACATTAACTTGCCCTCCTCAGTTGACAAAACGGCGTCGATCTGGCTAAGATCTTCCTCACTCATTGCACTGAATGGGTTCTTGTCCTACAATAGAAATTGCCTTTTATAAATGAATTGCCTTTTATAAATGGGCACACCATTTTGTGACGTGGAAGCCAAAGTGAACACATTCTAAATAATAGCAGAATCCATGTTCATATGAAGGTTTATACGTTGTGGATATATCAGCATTGAAAAAAAAGCTATTTCACCATTTGATTTTGATCTTATGCAAATTAAGGACTATGTTAAGATGTCCCAGTAACCTGGAAATTAAGGACACATCCATAACATTGTTTTAACATACACAACACATTCAGACAAGATTTTATTGATTACAGTTAAGCAAACAAAATTATGTCTTACAAGAAAAAAGTAGGGAAAAAAGGTGTTAATCTTTATGTAAATTTTCACTTTAGCACAAAATGATTAAAAAAATCCTTTGGAACATTATGTGGGATAGATTAAATACATATATTATTGCTAACATACTTAATATACAAAATCAACAATAATTATTTTACTTGCTATTAAAAAAAGAAAGTCATAACATGGGACACCAAATATGTGGTACCCAGCTTCAGAGAACGACCCAATCTTATAGCTATATTTTTCTTTCTTGCCATACAATGTATCGTATTTTATTAGATCATTTGATTGTTTGAAAGAACATTTATTGCAATGAATGATGATTCCCCAACTACGGAGACTATAATATCGCGGATAGTTAGATACTTCGCATCACCTGAAAGAATACTTATTCCACCTAGATAACCTAGTGAGTTAGGTCACGTGTGTAATATTTGAGTCATTCTCGAAAACTGAGCACCGCATATTTGGTTTCCATGCGATGGTGACAATTAATTGTTTCTTTTTCTGGTACCAAGTCAAATAATTATTGTTGTCTCTGTATGCTAAGTTTGTTTGTTGTTTTACATCCTAGCAACATGCAAAGTCATATCAGGACGGGTACCGACTTGTGACAGTGTGCACTCATGGCGACTTTAGATGCTGCCCAACTGTGAGACCAGGCCACCAGCACCATTACCTGATATCCCACTCAGTCACATTATCCTGACATTGATCTAACCAGTCCTTGCATTATCCTATTAATGCCGAGGCTAGGAAGTGACAAGTATCAATTTTAAAGTCATTGGTTTCACTCGACCAGGGTTCGAATCCCACAGTCTACCAAAACGGGAGACAGACGCATAAACCCATGGCTTCCGATCCCCCAAAACAGGAGCCGGATCTCAACTCATTCGGTCATCCCGTCTGGTCTGTATGCTAAGTACGTTAGCAATACTACATAAACTAGTGAGTTAGGCCACGTGTGTAATATTTGAGTCATTCTCTAAAACTGAATACCGCATATTTGGTTTTCATATGATTGTGATAATTAATTCTGGCTTTTCCCAGTCGCAAGTCAAATAATTATTTTTGTCTCTGTATTTTAAGTATGTTAGCATTCCGACATGTATTTAATCTATCCCACAAAACTTATCAAAGGTAAGTTGGTATGATTGTGTGCGAAAGTGAAAATTTACACATCGACAACACGTATTTACCCAACTTTATTCTTGTAAGACAATCTTTTTTGCTTAACTGTAATCAATAAAATCATGTTTGAATTCATTGTGTATGCTAAAATGTTCTGGACGTGTGCTCGATTTTGATGTTACAGAAGTAATATTTACAAATTGCCTAAATTGCATGACATTAAAATCTAAAAAATAATTTTGTTGGGGTTATCAAATCCATATGCCACATGCAAACCTTTATATGAATGTACTCTTCTATTATTTGCAATGCTTTCTGCTATTACTTGAAGGTTTTCACTTTTCACTTCCATGCCACACATTAATACCTGGTTTCATAATCAACGACACATTTACCCAAAGTAGGACTGAATTGAGTAAAAGTGAATTTGCTTGATTGGCCTGTGGTTGACACTTGCAGTCCGATGGTTTTGAGTTTTTGACAACTTCCGAGATAAATATATTAGGTATCATTATAATCTACCTTACTATACCTTGAAGTCAACTTTTATTTTAAATGGTTAACTTTTGAAATATTTGAAGTGCAACCATGCAAAATTAATTTTGGCAAGCACACCATAGGTTTCTGAAGTAACCAGGTGTGGTGGTTTCAGCGGGTTCCCGTGCTCAGAGGTGTCCCTCGCTTCTGCGCTGCTTCTGCGCATGCGCGGATTTCGCATCAACTTGGGTCACCTGAGCCACTTATTGGCGCATGCGCACATCCTACAAACTCGGGTCGAATAATCGAATACGCTTCTCCGCGCTCGGGTGGACAATCTTTTTTTAATTTTTTTTATGACCGATAAAAATACAGCAAAATAGGATTTAAAGTATTTTATGATGGCCCAGTTTACCTCTATTTCCATTTAATTAATCTAAGTTATTCTTTTTTTGCACATGGCACGTGTATTTGTCGACTCCACTCGCCGTGTTCTATTTGAATTTCTGACGACTGGGATGACCCGAGTCGCCTGGGTAGTGTTAATCGATTACGGACATCCTTATTAGATTCTGACGCATGCGCAGAAGCGAGGGACACCTCTGAGCACGGGAACCCGCTGAAACCACCACACCGGGATGAAAGCGGTTTGTTTAACGTAAATCGGTGGTTTATAAGAAATCGCGGAAATCGTTACTATCATGTGGCAACAAATGTTTAATAAGTACACCAGTATCTAAGTTAGATATGTCAAATCAAATCTAGATAATTGCTTTCGTTCGGAAAAATTTGATGTTTTCATCGGACTATGCAGCTTTATTGACTGCCCACCTCGGTCGGATTGTTGATGCCCCATTCTCCCTCGTTGGTGGCCGAAGTGGATGAGGATACTTCACTCTCCGAGAGGGCGGACTGGCTACTGTCTGCGTCACCAGAGGTCACTGCGGTGCCCTTATGCTGTGCGGCTTCTGCGTGCGACCCAGCACCAAGACTGGCCGGGGACGCAAGGCCCACTGAGGTGGTCGACGAAGTAACTGAGTCGTCTTGGGAACACTGGGGAGAAAGCGCACCGGGCTTAGCGTTGTCCACGCCACTCATCGCCGTCAACAAATACCTGTGTCAATAGCAACAATTGAAAAATGTCACTCATTTAAAAAACACCTCGAAACAAGCTGAGTCATGAAATAGTCAGTCACACACGGGAGATGCAATCACTTAGATTCAAAATGTTAAGCCCCAGTCACACAATGATGGCTTGCGACCACTTTGGACCAAAGAACCCGCCTACCTGTTACCAAAGCAATGGTTGCAATCCTCTGGGCGACCATTTTGATTGCAAGGTTTTTAGTGCAGTAGGTGCAACCTCCTTGACCAAAATGGTCATAAAGAATTCAGTGAACACTTGAGACTGCTCCCTTTTTGTGGTCGCAAGCAGTATGTGACTGGGGTATTAATTGCTGGAAGGTAAAACATTTGTTATAATACAAAAAAATGATTTGTGATATTGTGGAAGCCTACACACTTCGTCTCATTCAGAGCGGATGCATCAATGTGCAGATTAAACATGTGTAGGTAGATACCTAACAAATGGCTTACGAAAGGATATCACACAATATAAATATGTTGGCTGTATCACTCAGTACAAGGCAAATAACACGATGGCTCAGAGCAAGGAAAGCAAAGGTTCATACATAAAACACCCAGATTTGAACACATCCATCAACACCAAACTGATATTTAATTTCTTTTATTATCATTCACTACATGAATTTAATGTCGTGCGACGAGCAAGTAGTAGCCGCGTCTTCTCTGCCTCTGTAAGGAAAAGTTAAAGAATGCATTAGTTATTCTATTGTCCAAAATATTATGACAATACATACCTCAGAACTTAAGAATGCCACTTGTTTCATACTTAATGAGCACTGTGCAACATTTTCATGATTCAGTTTGTTTGTTGTTTTACATGCTAGCAACACCTAAGGTCATATCAGAACAGGTACCGATTAAGATTCACATTTGCTCACCGGACCCACCTGACCTAGTTAATAATACCTTATTAAAGCTGCATAGTCCGATGAAGCATCAAATTATCAAAAGCAAAATAATTATATAGATTTGACTACATATATTTTTTGTAGGTGGATACATTAGTTAATTAAGCAGGGGAAATTTTAATCGCCGACAATTGGTCAATATCTAACTTAGATAGTGATACAATTAAACATTTGTTGCAACATGGAGGGAATACTGAGACAATTTAATAGAACATGTTATTGCTAAAGGCTATGACGTCAGATTTTGGGCGTGCTTGCACAAACTAATTTCACATGTTTAAATTTCAAATATTTCAAAATATAGTCATTTAAAATAAGTTACTTCAAATAAAATAAGGTAGATTATAACAACCAATTTAACATATTTATCACAGAATAATTATCAAAAACTGAAATCCATCGGACTATGCAACTATAAATTTACATTAAACTCATCTTCCATAAACATGAACGCATATTTGCTAACTTTAAACAAACAAATTTCAAATAGCGAGAAACTATTTATTGGCTCTTCGCCTGACCCACTGAACCCGGCCACCCATTAAGCAAAAGCTAACCATCAAGCTAAACATATTAACATGTGTACATCATCTTGTCTTCCTTGCCTTGTCGACAGATATATGAACTAGCTTTTCTTTTCCTAAAATAAAAAAATAAAAAGGGGTAAAAAAAGGAAGGGCAATCGTCAATACAATGTACGGTACAATTAATCTAAAATGTTTGATATATTACAAGCGACTGGGGCAACCATAACAATATATGAATCAGGAATGAAAGTGGGTCTCCCAACAAAAAAATCAAGTCGAGAATATTACATCAACAGCTAATTTCCGCGAAAATGCGTATAGGATTAGCACTGTCAGGGAATCGCGGGGGAATACCGGAAGTCAGGTTTCAACTATCCTTGTTGTACTTATTTTATTGTCCATATCTAACATCTGTGGTATGCGGGTATTGCAGGTATTGCAGGTATAGCAATACCTCAGGGAGTTTGACGCCCCTGCCCTGCAGAGTTGTAAACCACTGCCATGTCGTACAGGTTCTTGACAGAACCGAAGGCTAAGGGAGCAAACCCTAAACAGCTTTCATGAAATGTTCTATTCTCAACTGTCTTCTGGCTACAGAAAGAGAGGGCGCCCCCGTCTCCGGTTCAGGGATACCATCAAGAGAAACCTGAAGCTGAGAGACATTAAGACCGACTCATGGACGCAACTCTCACAGCAGAGAGCTAAATGGAGAGCGGTAGTCAAGTAATGAAAGCAGTCTTTGTCGCATTGCGACCGACAGCATGATGATGATGATGATCTAACATCTAAGGTCAACTAGATTCAAACTGCTCAAGTGTTGTCATATGCATTCTGATTCCTTGGCATTTTAACATTAACAGGTAAATATAAAAAGATCGCGGAAGTCGTTCGAAATTGCAGAGATCTTTCATCCCTGGAATGAATAGTAGCTATGTATGTAAATTAGCTCAGTTGAATATATCACCACACCATCCTCCATTACTATTTGCAAATGGTGTGACAGGTAAGCTTGCCTAAACAATCTCTTTATACAGGAATCCACCAGACTACTATCGGTTGCAATATAATGTGTGCCAACTGTAGATGCTAGAAGTAGGTCAGGAGCATTACATTAGGAAATTGCAGCATTGTGAGGGCACAGGTTAACCGGTATAGAATTAGCATGTTGTTGATGTTGCTTTACATTCTAACAACATTTAAGGCCATATCAGGACGGGTACTGATGTGTGACAGTGCGCACTCATGGTTACTTCCCCACTGGGAGACCTGGCCACCAACTCATGAACTGATATCCCAGCCATATTATCCTGATACTGTGCTAATCGGTCCGTGTGCTATCCTATTAATGCTGTGTGCCAGGTTAGGTAGCGACAAGTATCAATTTGATAAGTCATTGGTTTGACTTGGCTGGGATTCAAACGCCCAACCTTCCGCATGGGAAGCCTGTGCTCTTTCGATTTGGCCACCGCGTCTGATCACATGTCATCACCTTCCCTAGTCACAGGAATGCGAACCACAAACATCAGTGCGCCACCACAAGCTTTCAGCACAGTGCGCAATGAGTATCCATCACATTGGTCACTGTATTTGTTGGGCTAGTCCCCCCCCCCCCCCCTTGCAGTCACAAACTGTTTGTTTGTTTTACGTCCTAGCAACATCTAAGGTCATATCAGGATGGATACCGACTTGCGACAGTGTGTACTCATGTTTACAGTGCTGCTCCAGTGGGAAATCAGGCCACCAGCACCATGACCCGATATCCCACTCAGTCACATTATCCTGTCACTCAGCTAACCAGTCCTTGCCATATCCTATTAATGCCGAGAACCATGCTAGGGAGCGACAAGTATCAATTTATAAGTCATTGGTTTGACTTGACCAGGAACCGAACTCACGATCGCCCACACGCAGGACCTGCACTCTACCGATTTGGCCACCGCACCCGCTCCCAGTCCCAAACTTGCTCCGGCAGATAGAGTGAATATTTTGCAGATTAACAAGGTAACTTTGGCGCTTCGTTCGTCACATGGCTTTCTCAGGAGTTTCCTTTGCCAATTCTCACATGTGTAAATTCACACCGTTCACTTCTCATGTTCATTACTGGTGAGGCATGTTGCACACAGAGGTAACAGCACAACCTAACCTGAAACGATAGAAAAGGAATATATCTTATACAAAGCAGTTTTTGCCCGATATGGGCTTTGAGGCCTGAAGGCCTCTGGAATAAACATTCCGAGGCCAAAAGGACTTGAACCCAATAGGTCATTAAAGAATTTAACACATGACTAGATTACAAAATGCCATCATTTTGAAGCTCAAATTCCAATGTACTTTCAACATAGGGGCTTATAACTAGTCATAGCAAAATTGAAAAAAAAAAGTAATATTGAACCTTTGCCTGGGATCTCTTCATATGTATTATATCAAATTGAGTCACATTAATCAACACCACAAGCTAGCAATTTCAGACCAAAACCTAAATGTTCGCTTAAGCTGTTCTTGTAGACACGGTGCAACTAACTACCTGATTTCTTGAAGATTTATACTGCGTATTATGGATAAGTCTGAATAGACTTGTTTTCACCATTAGACAGTTTGTCGATAGAAAGCCCGAGCCTACACTTTTACCGACCCAAGGGATTTTTAACCTCCCACACCACATAGACATGGTATGAGAGTAGCTGGCTTTTGATGACGCTGTAAGTTATACACTCTGACGCTGTAAGTTATACACACCCTGAGATATGAAGAAAGTGAAATCAAGCCAAAGATTTACCGATTAATAAGTGAAATAAAATGTAAAAGATTTCCCCCCATCCTCTTGTTGCTTGCTAAATAATGATAATTGATGAAACTAACCAAATAGTCCAGGCGACATAAGCACAATTAAAGAGGTGAATTTAAACAACACTAGCAAATCATTTTAGACACTATTAAATGAGGGAAATATTTTGGCATTGCCATTTTAAAAGGTAGATAATGCGCTAATGATATTTGTGTTCCTTCATTGTTTTCATGCACAAACTTTCTTTCTTTAAAATTCACGAATCGCCAAGAATATTCTAAATTTTCATTAGAAACCCAACTTTTGGCTACTGGACTTGCATCAAGCAGCGGTGACCGTGACTTAGGAACAGAAATTTGCCAAGTAAACTCCAATTTAGATCAATTATATATCACATAAGAATATTCTATTTCTAATTTGTACAGATCATTTAATAGTTTTAGGTTGAATTGTTTCTTTGTGGGAGCGTGGGTTTAAATGGGGGGGGGGGGGGGGGAAACCGCCCCCTCAAATTTTTGTAGGAGGTAGGTCGGGAGGAGGGGTGGCAGTTGGGTTGAGTGTATATAAAGGGGTGTGTTGGAAGATATCTGATGTCAGATATTTACAGAAACGAAATTCTAACCGTAAATAACAGGGTTGCCAACATTGGGAAATGAAAAACCAGAAGATCTTAAGGGATGTTATATTGGAGGCAGTAGCGGCTTCACCCCAAAGGCGTGAAACCAAAATCAACCATATTAATTGTCAAAATATTGATTGATTGATGGTGATTTTACTCCACATCAGTTAAGGCAATATTAACAGTGAGAGGGCATGGCATTTTAAATGGTTGGTTGTTTTACGTCCTGGCAACATCTAAGGTAATATCAGGACAGGGCAATTTAAACTGACTGCAATAATCCATAAGATTAATATAATATGACTATATTAATGGTATTGTATGGCGTGAGGTGATGATTGGACATGAAATATCGTACACCTTACAGCGAAGCCATAAGGGGTGGCAACCCTGAAATAACAAGGTAGGTACTGGAGGATCTAGTTCCAGTTCCAACCAGTACACTAGGTCCTTCCCGGTTGTATCACGTCTACCCGTCCCGAATAGTTCCACCAGTACGGACATCAATGGTCAAATTGGGTGTTTTACATCCTGGCAACACCTAAGGTCATATCAGGACGGGCACCGACTTTGGCAGTGCGCACTCATGGTGATTTTATAGTGTTGCCCCACTGGGAGACCAGGAGCCAGCACCATTGACCTGACATCCCATTCAGTCACATAATCCCGACACTGAGCCAATCAGTCCTTCCCACATCCTAATAATGCCGAGTGCCTGGCTAGGAAGCGACAAGTATAAATGTTTAAGTCATTGGTTTTACTCGACCAGGGTTCGAATCCCACAGTCTACCAAAATGGGAGACAGACGCTCAACTTATTTGGCCATCCTGTCTGGTAAAATTTTCAAATGTTCCACTGGTCCCTCAGGAAAAACTGAAGCTGTGACCCCGCATGCTAAGACCCAGCTTCAGTTTACTCGGTTGAAGGTTGGGAGTGTGTGTGTGTGTGTGGGGGGGGGGGGTTATAAAATGCTACCTAATGAGTAATGTAAACTATTTGATAGCAACATTTCATTGTAATCTACTTTAGAGACGAATGCATGGTAAGAATCCTACTAAGTTTGGTTGCCAGGAAGCATGTGGTTGGTTATAGGCGAAAAGTGAGTCTTGGGATTATAGTTAAGGATAGGGCTGGGTTGGTTGGTTGGTTGTTGTGAGTTTTATGTCCTGGCAAACATCTAATGTTATATTAGGACAGGTGCCTACTTGTGAGTGTACACTCCTGGTGACTTTATAGTGCTGCCACACTGGGAGACAAGGCCACCAGCACCATGACCCAATATCCCTCTCGGTCACATTATCCTGACACTGAGCCAACCAGTCCTTGCCATATCCTAATAATGCTGAGCGCCTGGCTAGGAAGCGACAAGTATCAATTTTTGTAAGTCATTGGTTTGACTTAACCAGTGTTTGAGCCCATGGGTTCGAATTCCACGATCTACCAAAACGGGAGACGGACGCTCAATTCATTCAGCCATCACGTCTGGCTTACTCGGTGGAATGTTGGGAGGGGGGGGGGGGCGGGAAGTTATAAAATGAAACCTAATGAATATTTGACAGCACAATTTCACTGTAATCCACATTAGACACGAATGCAGGGTATGATTCCTACCAAGTTTGGTTACTAGGAAGCATGTGGTTGGTTACAGGTGCAAAGTTGAGTTTGAGAATATAGTGATGGATAGGGCTGGAAGAGGCAGTAGCCGCCTTCCAAAGGGTAAGATGAAGCTGCGACCTGATGTGCCGTGTCGCAGCTTCAGCCTTTCCTGATAGACTAGTGGAACTTTAGAAGACGTGCATTAAATTGAAGGCGTTGGGGTTGGGAGGAATCTTGATGCACAAATTTGGGCATCACATATTTTGTACATTTGTTTTTCTCAAAGGAAATCTAGTGAAATAGCTAGAAATTGGGATGGAGGAACATCTCTCTTATACCACTGAAATTGAAATGCAGAGCAACTTTTTCGCCATGCTTTTAATTTCCTTGTCATAGACGAATAAAGAATACATCACTCATTTAAATGTCTTACATTGTCACTGGATGGTTTTGTCAAAGTGCTATTATATAACAAAGAGGCCATGGCAACCTGTACTTTATCCCTTCTGGCAACCATCTTACCACTCAACATTTACCTATCAAGGAAAGAGTCCATCAATTGAATGGTCAGACCATAAAATCCACGTTTAATTAGACCTGAACAATTAAGTTTTCTAATTAATGACATCCGTTTACAACTGCTCGTACAACTATTAATTTGCTAATCACAACACATCCAAGGGACTTTTAAACAATTGAAGTTTCCATTTTCATAACTTAGCTCCGCTTAAATTAAAGCTGCAGTCTAATGAAGCATACAAATGTCAAAACCAAAACGATTATCTAGATTTGATTCTACATATCTAACTTGGATACTGATACATTGAGAAGGGAATACTGAGGCAAGTTGATACAACCTGTTAGTGCAGAAGCCTATGGTGCCAGGAAATTTGGTGTGCTTGCCAAAATTAATTTTTATGTTTGCACTTCAAATATCTCAAAGGGTAGCCATTTAAAATAAAAGTTACTCCAAATGAAAGTAAAATAGATTATAACAATTAATTTAATATATTTATGTCAAGAGAAATGGCAGAAACTAAAACCACCGGACTATGCAATTTTAAGCAAACCTAGTCATCTATCTACATGTAATGCTGTTAATCACTGATGTCAAATATTCAAACTTGACTAAGCACGTGGTATCTGACTATTTCAAATCCAGTAAAGTTGACAGGTTTCCTGTCACTCGTGCAGTGTTGATTGGTTAGTTTTACGTCCTGGCAACATCTAAGTTCATATAAGGACGGGTACCAACTTGTGACAGTGTGAACTCATGGCAACTTTATAGTGCTGCCCCACTGGGAAATGAGGCCACCGGCACCATGACCCGATATTCCACTCAGTCACACTATCCTGACACTGAACTAACCCCAGTCCTTGCTCTATCCTATTAATGCTGCGCACCAGGCTAGGAAGCTACTATCAATTATATAAGTCATTGGTTTGACTGGACCAGGAACCGAACTTCCGATCTCCAGCACGCGAGGTCTGCGCTCTACTGATTCGGCCACTGCGCTGCGTATCATGCAGTGATGGAGGCTACTCAAATGGAGTTCTGGGTGTGTGTATCCAGCAGCTTTGTGGGTTGGGAGAAGCGAGAAGTATAAGCATGTACATGCACATGCCATGATTGACGACCCTTTACTATGGAACTGTCCTCACATACCACGGACAAATGAAGAAATAGCAAATTCAAAATGCGGGAGATGTAGTACACATGAAGCACATCATCAATTACAAATAACGGGGAGGGAATTACCTTCAAATAAGACAATTTCACCTTATTAACACTTGTCCCCGAAAGAACGCACTCGCATTTATTCAGACACCAAAATCGCGCCAATTCACTGATAACCCCCCCACCCACCCACCCTCCACCCACTCAGGTTAGTTGTTGGAGGTTTACATCCTGGCAACATCTAACGATCATATCAGGATGGGTACCGACTTGTGACAGTGCACACTCATGGTGACTTTATAGTGCTGTCCCACTGGGAGACCAGGCTGCCAGCACCATAACCTGATATCCCAACTCAGTCATATTATCCGGACACTGAGCCAACTAGTCCTTGTGCTATCCTAATAATGATGAGCCCTGGCTAGAAAGCGACGAGTATAAATTTTGTAAGTCATTCATTTGACTCAACTGGCAATTGAACTCCTGATCTTATGCACGGGAGGCCTTCACTATACTGATTCAGCCACCGCGTTTGGGTCACACATTCAGGTCCTCTAACTGATACACCGCATGACATACGCCCCAACACTACCTAGATACTCATCTGTTTCCATGTATTAACCCCTAATTGCAGCGGAATATACACTATTTAGCTTTTACTTAGCATTCTTTGTAACATCAGATCCTACCTTCAATATACTAAAAGACCATGCAAGTTCTTTTCACCAGTGAATTGACATAGCTAATCATAAAGTACTTTTGTCCTAATTAGTTTGAACACATTTACTTTATGCATTTAATTTATTATCGAACTAAAATTGTATGCAATTTACCATTACTTATAGTAGAAAGACTCTTTAAAATAACATTACTGCAAACTTCTATTTTACAATGGAAGACAAGTGCACAGGCACTGATAGCGTATGTCATTCAATGAATAAAATTAGATTTACTGAAAAAGAATTAAATAGGGCAGGGGAAAAGCCAATCTTTTAAGACATGCTTGTATATGGAAATATTGCCACTCAGCATGGATTAATTCTCAAGCACATTTCACTCTAACCTGCCTGTTCCTACTCAGCGCGTGGTCTCAGTTTAAAGTTGCATAGTCCAATGTTTTTGAGTTTTTCTCATTTTCTGAGATAAGCATATTAGGTTGATCATTATAATCTACCTCAGTTTAGTTTGAAGTAACTTTTATTTTAAATGGCAAACCTTTGAGATATTTGAAGTGCAAACGTGCTAAATTAATTTTGGCAAGCACGCCAAAACTCTAACACCATAGGCTTCTGCAGTAACAGGTTCTATTAATTGACTCACTATCCCCTTATATGTGACGACAAATGTTTAATAAGTAGACCAGTATCTAAGTTAGATATGTAGAATCAAATCTATATAATTGTTTTTGTTTTGAAAATTTGATGTTGTCATCGGACCATGCAGCTTTAAATAAGTATTCCAGTTGTTACTACTATCTCTATTACTAACCACGGGGACTGGACGTGGTAGCCGAATCGGTAGAGCGCAGGCCTCCCGTGCAGAAAGTCAGGAGTTCAAGTCAAACCAATGACATACAAAATTGATAGCTGTCGCTTTCTAGTCAGGTGTTCAGCATTATTGGGATAGGGCAAGGACTGGTTGGCTCTGTGTCAGGATAATGTGCCTGAGTGGGATATCAGGTCATGGTGCCATCTGTCTGGTCTCTCAGTAGGGCAGCACTATAAAGTCAACATGAGTGTGTACTGTCAAAAGTCAGTACCAGTCCTGATATGACCTTAGATGTTGCCAGGACGTAAAATTCCAACAACCAACTACCCACGGGCAATTATTTACATTTCACGTGTGCTAAGTTTAGGGACTTGAGAGGATGACATTTTACCAGTAGATCCAACTATATCTCCACCCTGGCGATGAATGCAGCTGTAAGTCGAGGGTATCCCAACCCTACCGTCTGAAAAAAACACCAGGGGCTACACTAGAGATTGCCCGCCATCATGGTCCCACTAAACTCAATTAGTAATATGTGACGTTGGTTGGTTGGTTGTTAGTTCTACGTCCTGGCAAAATCTAAGGTCATATCAGGATGGGTACCGAGTTGTGACAGTGAGCACCCATGGTGTTTTTATAGTGGTACCCTACTGGGAGACCAGGCTGCCAGAACCATGACCTAATATCCCACTCAGTCACATTATCCTGACACTGAACGTCAAGAATCAATTTTTGTCATTGATTTGACACGACCACAGGTCGACCCCCCCGATCTACCAAAACGGGAGAGCATACTCAACTCATTCAGCCATCCCATCTGGTAAATATGTGACGTGTACTCACTTATGTGGTTATGACTGATTGATTTAATCAAATTTCTTAGACATCTTATAACATTACGGACATATTGGCAGATTTTGCAAAAGTTTTGTGTAATATAAATGAACAATATGAAATACAGCTCACCCACCCGCGCCCCTAACTCTTATTTATAATAAATTTAAGCAATAGTGCTTATAGAATATCACAACAGTAATGGAGAAACGATATTAAAAGCTCTCCCCTTTTCAGGGCGGGGGAGCAACGTGATATTTTGGTTAATTTACAGCAACATGGTAAAGTTCCATAGAATTCACAATGTATTAAATGCTTGTTGGTTGGAATTAGGCCAGGCGGTTAGAATTTTTTTTTTTTTAAACATTACACAGGTACAACTTAAATGGATTTTCATCAATCAGATGTCACGTAGAGATGTGTTGTCCACAATCCTCAAGCGGACCCAATGCCCTCCTAAAGTAAATCGATCGGTCAATTGGCCCCCAGATTAGGTGGCCAAATGAGTTGACCGCTCGCCTCCTTGAGTAGGTCGTGGGATTCCATGATTTAAAAATTGATACTTGTCATTACCTAGCCTCGTGTTCTGCACTACTAGGATAGAGCAAGGAGCAGTAGAATTAGGAACACCAATTATCGGTGATTGATAATTTCCCCGCTTAACCAACATTTGTTTTTCGTTTTTTTAAATTGGCCTATTTACGTAGGAAGTGGGTAAGAAAGAGTTCAGGGGCAAAAACAAGTAAATGCCAATCCAAATATTGACATAAATATTGGATTTTTTGTTTGTTGTTTTACGTCCTAGTAACATCTAAGGTCATATCAGGAGTTGTAAATATTGGACTCGAACCATCAACATTTTTTTTTTTTTTTTTTACATTAATTATTACATCAATTAAAAAATTTTAAATTTTTTTTTATTACATTAATACTTTTTTTGTTCGTTGCTCCATAATCATGTCATCAGAAGAAAAGTGGACTCAGTGAGAATGAATATTATTTTCAAGTATTTTAATTACATTTTTGTATTGGCGTTTACATGATTTTTGCGCCTGAACTCTTCATTATTTTTGTTTGGTTCTCAATTAAAAACCTAACTTTCTTCATTATTCTAGTTAGCTAAATATAAGCCAATTATGTGTGCATGGGGGTGTTTGAATTTTCTTTTAAAATGGCGGCCGTGTCATTAGGTCATTACTGTGAATTATTAAATCATGTAAACTATTTCCAACAGAAAATTAAATAACTGCCCTCTCCCACCAAAACGTTTCATGTGATGTTAGCACACTTTTCTTTTAGATAATGCAACCCGTCAAGTGTGAGACGGAAAGGCTTAACATTTTCTTGTGATTTGTCAGCTCTATCCTTGGAAAAGAATTGCACTGTATATTATTTGCAAGGCCGCTTCACCCTATTACTGAACATAACATATCCATGTTATACCCATGCATGGTTGCATTTAGAGCTGGCACAGTGCTACTGGTGAGGTGAGAAGGTACGTATTGTTAAATAAACAGGTTTAATGACACGAGTGTTATATTTCTAGATAATTAACCAATGTAACAAAGACTCTTAATTGAAAAACCGACATATGAAATTGGGAATAACGATAGTGGGACACCAAAAACCAAACCCGAGTTCTAATACACAATATTCACAACACATGCGCCATCTGACAGCGACGACGAACACTACGGTTGTGGGACCGTTGCCACAGTGCATATAAAAGTTATGGAAATTACTAACTTTCAAATGCACATATGTGAGTCAAATTTTGAGATATTTTGAAAATTCCAAAAGTATATTGCTTTTGGGTCATTGGAGCTTCCAAGAAAAATAAAAAATGTCATGTTTGGACCCGTTTGAAAATTTTAGGAGGGTACCAAACTAGTCAGTCACTATTAATACACAATATTCACAACGCATGCGACATCTAACAGCGACGACAAACACTACAGTTGTGGGACCGTTGCCATAGCGCATGCGTGTGAATATCATGCATTAATATAATATCTAACTTAGCACATCCTCAGTGGTGAGATATTCATGGTGACTTTATAGTGCTGTCCCACTGGACGCCCGGCACGATGACCCGATTTCCCACTCAGTCACATTATCCCGATGCTGAGCCAGTCCTTTCCCTATCCTAGTAACGCCGAGCACCAGGCTAGGTAGCGACAAGTATCAATTTATACATCATTGGTTTGACTCGACTAGGATTCGAACCCTGCGTCCTACCGATTAAGCCACCCAGTCCGGTGTAGCCAGTTGATGTTGCATACCAGATTCTCAGCTATGCACGGTGAGTACCCATGAAATGGGCACGGACTCGAGTAAGTAGCTTAACAGTATTAAGCTGAATGCTTTAGAAACACCAAGCTTCTAACCTGTTTCTTCTATACATTAATGGCACTGATCTATTGACTAGAAAAATCATATCCAAAATACCTGAAAACGCACTATTACACTTGGCATGCCATTGTTCTTTAAATTAAATAATGACATCGTAGTCAGTACCCAGCATTGATAGTACATAACATTTACTTGTCGATACATTACCTGAGGTGCAAAGCGCTTATTCCTTTGGTTAATAATAATAAATAATAATCAATATTATTGCTCTATATACTATAGTAATGACCGTAACGGCCCGCCATTTGCAAGGCTATGAAATAGACCTGCGTTAAGTAAAGATCTTCTAATGTCACTAGGGTAATACACCTCCTAGTTAAAATAGTGGGAGGGGGGAGGCGGGAGGGGGGAGGGGGGAGTAGGGGGCAGCACTGGGTCTGCCATAGCAGGAGCCCCTAGTGGAACAAGCCTGAAGAAGGCGTGTGGTTTTGGGACACATACAAGGGTACTGACAGACGATAATCTGAAATAAACCAACACGAACAAAAGGGACAGATGCAAAAATAACTCCATAATTTATTTATTACTTTTACTTTGCTTGAAATGGTGTTTACATGAAGCAACGTTTTAACACCTTTCAAAGCATTACCCGTTTATAATTTGGTATTATAAATTTTGTCTCGAATAGTTCAAAGTTATGCCATGTTAATGTTATTAGTTGGTTAGTAATGCAAATGGGTTGGTGGACTATTAATACAATTCTAATTGGTCAAGAAATACAATGTTATAAGACAGTATTTCAGAGTGTGATAGTTTCTTGCAAGGTGAAAATGGCATAATTATTGTTATAATTTTCTGCATTGCAGGGATGAAAGTGGTATCCGGCAAAGAATGCGGAAATCATGCCGAATTTCCGCGAAAACGCGGATTTCCCCCGAATAGGATTAGCATTGTCCAGGAATCACCGGATAAGGCCAGAAGTCAGGTTTCAACTCTACTTGTTATGACTATATTGTCACTCATACCTAACTTTCTTGTTTGGGTTTTATGTTCTACCAACATCTAAGGTCATATAAGAATGGGATTTGAACTAATTGCTGGCATATATTGTTTGTTGGGGCATTACCTCCTAGTAGTAACATATATGGTCATATCACGACAGGACTGTCATATATATTGGCATTTTGTGAACAATAATCGGTGAATTTTTACCAAAAATCGCGGCCAGCCGCGAAATCGTGGACATCTTTCATCCCTGGCATTGAAAGACACACATTGAGAATAATTCTTGACTGCAAACTGATTTGAATAATTATAACAGAACCCTATATTCTATAGATAAAGGATTCACCTGGTACTCGCAGTACACGGGTGAATACCAGCCCTATATAAAAACGGTCGAAAAAGCGGGGAAATGAAATGAGAGCCTAATTTCACAATCTAAGAAGCAACATTTATCCTTTGTATATGTCTTCATATTTCCCCGCTACCTTTGAGTTGAAAAATATCGACGGCGTTCTATGGCCGCCATCTTGTCTTTTTGCATTCTCTCCCATTTCACCAACTCTGTGCCTATATAAGTATCCATTTGATACTGGAGGCAGGCATTCTACTTCCTGTTCTATACTAAAGCTATTTTCGCCCATATTTACACTACGTTGGTGTTCACCCATGTACTAAAAGTACCGGGTGAATCTTTTATCTATATATTCTACTGCGCTTCCCCTTAGTCAGTAGCCCATATCAGTATCCTTCTACCCAAACAGAGCGCGCCAGCCATACACATCGGTTACAAATTGTTCATACAGAGCCAGTGCCACATGGTAGCAGGCCATCCAGACATGCCCAAGTTCAAAATGGCCCATTTCTAGTTACTAGTACGCGGGTCCACAGCACCAGGGTTCCAAAGGAGCAGATTAAAATAATTCAATTGTAAAGTTTGATATTTCAATTAGATTATTATATTATACCCCAGTCATGCTACTGCTTGCGACCACACAAAAAAAGGGGTGGTCACAAAGTGTTCCTCAGTAACCATTTTGGTTGCAAGGTTGCAGCTTCTGCACTAAATAACTCCTTGCGATCAAAATGGTCGCCCAGAGGTTGGTGACCATTGCTGTGGTTGCAAGGCGATTTCTTTGGTTCAAAGTGGTCGCAAGCCATAGTGTGACAGCAGCTCTACCATGAGTTAACAAAATTATTTTAGATAATTTAAATAGAGCCAGAAAGGTTTGTGGTGAGGTACATCGGTGTATTAATTTAATTCCTAATCAGTATTCACCACATCTATTTTAAATCTTAGAAAGCGGCATGGAATTGTCTGTGCTGCAGATGCTTCCTTCTCCGATGGCGCTGCCAGATAGGGGAAGTCAGTCCAAAATATGCCGGTTTTACCTTTCGCTTTGGAAGGCTGGAGGTGAAAAAGTCCCGTTTTCTAACTTGAATCTGAGCCATTTTCTCTTGAGCTTGCATGGGCTTCCTTTCTGACGACTAGATTGCAGAGAATGTCTGTCACTCCCACTGGAAGAAGCTGTGCCCCAGTTTGACTGCCATGGCTGCCTCAATCCTTGGGGAGTTTCGCAACTGAAAGGAAATGGACATTTTTTTAATGTGTATATCTAAGGAATTTTTAGTTAAATGGCAGATTTACATCCAGATAAAGATATCAGTTGTAATTAGCCAATTCCGAACAAAATTAAATGTTTAGTTGGGTTTCTGTTGGAACACTAACATTTATTAATATATAACACTCGCAGTTCCACCTAAGGACTTATATTAATCTGAAAACTACTGTTATTACAGAGATACTTCTTTTCTAAAAAAAGAGGGAGAAAAAAAACGTCCCGAGTTACCAGAGGATTAAAAATGGCCAGCACATCTAATTCATAGGGCACTTTCAAAACGTGATTTCAAAGCTACTACTTGGAATTAATTAAATATATATCAATGTTTCATATTAACTTAAAAATAAAATATGAATCTAGTTTATGAACGATACTCAAGAAATAGCCATCACTGATAAAATACCAATTATCTTTTGTGTGATGAATTTAGTTACCCTGCTCATAACGGATAAGTGTTTTCACGGCTGGGCAGCACTAATCCAATTTGGCTTAAATCTTTTGAATTTTGTTTGAGTACTTTACAAGTAATTGAACAATATGAATTATATAGCACACGTTATTCCGTGCCACATCAAGTTGTCACATTAACCAATAATTTTTTTTTTTAAAGAACAGCACTTACAACCCACCAATTTAAAATAGGAAACAGCATCTTAAAGTTAGTTTCCAATTTTGATTATCTCATTTGAAAGCCCTGCCCATGTTTCTGCCGGCAATAACCGTTAGAAACCAAGCGTCCGAGAAAGTTTCAAATAATAGTATGGATGTTCTATGCTGCTTCACTTGTAGATTGGTGAGAACTGAACATAAATTGCTTTGTCAAATGATTGTGATTTCAAACTACTATATTTAAAGTAGACTAGTCTGACGGCTTTGAATTTCTGTCATATTTTTCAGATAAATATATGAAGTGATTGATTGATTTGTGGTTGTTTTATGCCATGTCGGCAACAAAGGCCATATTCATGGCAAAAAGTGTTTAACTTGTACTCTGTCCTCTTTCATTAAAGTTGCATGGTCCGATGGCATTTGAATTTTTGTCTTATTTTTTAGATAAATATGTAGTGGTCTGCACTGACCTCTCAGGCAAGTAACCACACAGACAGGTAGGCGTGGGGAGTGTGTTTATATCAGGGAGCCTAGGTGGTGTAATGGTTAGCACACTGGCCCGGAATGCAAAGAGATGTGGGTTCGAGTCCCGCTCTAGGCGCAGTATTTCCCATTTTCATCACCCCCATGACACTGGTTGCCGTGATCAGGATCCTGTACAAGCTTTGCGCTGTATGGTTGTTGAACCTACCCTGTGTATGTATGTGTTAGTGCATTGCCTGTATGTATGTAATTGTAAGCATTACAAGACTTACAATTCCAGGGGGACGAGTGTAGTGGTCTGCACTGACCTCTCAGGCAAGTAACCACATAGACAGGTAGGCGTGGGGAGTGTGTTTATATCAGGGAGCCTAGGTGGTGTAATGGTTAGCACACTGGCCCGGAATGCAAAGAGATGTGGGTTCGAGTCCCGCTCTAGGCGCAATATTTCCCATTTTCATCACCCCCATGACAAATATATCACATCGATCCTTACAAGCTCCTAATCATTAATCCGGAGTGATTTTGATTAAAGATGATTAGTTTTGACGTAATATGAGCTGAAAGAACCAAAAATAATTTCGACAAGCTTGCCAAAAGTCCTGTGGCTATGACCCAGATGGTCATCTCGCGGTGCCCACGTGATGTGAGATGACTTGGAACCTTACAGGGCTGTAGGTAGGTATTCCTGGTTGGGTCGGAACATTCTGGGAATGTATTAGTGCCATAGGCCCATGGCACTAGGGTTTTTAACAAAATATAATGTGTGTCTGTTGTCTGCTTGTGTCTGTCTATGTATGTCTGTATGTATCTGTGTGTGTGTATGTCTGTGTGTGTCTATCTGTGTTTCTGTGTATGTGTGGGTATGTATGTGTGTATGTACGTGGGTGTATGTGTGTGTGTCTGTGTATGTATGTGTGTGTATGTATGAGTGTGTATGTATGTGTGTCTGCCTCTATCTGTGTGCATCTGTCTATGTGTCTCTGTCTGTGTGTGTGTCTCTCTCTGCAAAGTCAGGTTGGGTGTATGTGTGTCTGTGCATGTATGTGTGTTTCTGTGTCTGTGTGTGCTGTCTATGCATGTCTGTCTGTGTGTGTGTCTATCTATGTGTGTCTGTATGTGTCTGTATATGTATGTGTGGTAATGTCTGTGTGTATGTGTGTCTGTGTGTATATATCTGTGTGTATGTATGTGTGTGGCTGCCTCTGTCTGTGTGTGTCTGTCTATGTGTCTCTGTCTGTGTGTGTCTGTCTCTCTCTGCAAAGTCAGGTCGGGTGTATGTGTGTTTATGTGTGTGTCGGTCTGTGTATGTGTGTCTCTGTCTGTATGTATGTGTGCATGTATGTGTGTGGCTGCCTCTGTCTGTGTGTGGCTGTCTATGTGTCTCTGTATGTGTGTGTGTTTCTCTCTGCAAAGTCAGGTCGGGTGTATGTATGTATGTGTATGTCAGGTCTGTGCATGTCTGTGTCTGCTGTCTATGCATGTCTGTCTGTGTGTGTCTATCTATGTGTGTCTGTCTGTGTGTGTATGTGTGGTAATGTCTGTGTGTATGTATGTGTGTGTCTGTGTGTATAAGTATGTGTGTATGTCTGTGTGTATGTCTGTCTGTGTCTGTGTGTGTGGCTCTCTCTGCAAAGTCAGGTTGGGTGTATGTGTGTCTGCGTATGTCGTGTGTGTGCATGTCTGTGTGTTTCTGTGTATGTGTGTGCTGCATGTGCATGTCTGTCTGTGTGTGCCTATCTATGGGTGTATGTGTGTGGTTGTCTGTGTATGTATGTCTGTGTGTATGTCTGTCTCTGTGTCTCTGTAAAGTCAGGTCAGGAAACACACAGACACATACATCCACCTCATATCCCCTTCCCCTCTCTGGCCCTGCACAGTAGGCCTACTTGGTTGGGGGGGGGGGGGGAGGCTAATGAGGTCACGAGATTGGCCTAGTTGGTTAATGGCCTCCCAGCATAATGGGTGTTTCAAAGTGAGTGTCCTAAGGGGTGAGCTTATAAATTCACTTGGTTATTCTGTATATGCTGTCCCAAATCATTAGCTAATACACCAGCATCTAAGTTGGATATATAGGATCAAATGTAAGTAGTTGTTTTAATTTTGACAAAATTATATTTCATCGGACCATGCAACTTTAACCATCACTTTTACAGACAGAGTGTAAAGTCATGCAATCAAATATTTGTATATTAAGTTGATCATTATACTTTTTACTACTTTACTTTGAAGTAACTTAAACAGTAATAGATGCTTGAAGTGTGAACATGCAAAATCACTTTTGGCCTGCCAGTCAAAATGTCGGACAGATTCTATTAAAATTGAATTAGTACTCCGTTTATGCACCAGTATCTTAGTTGGATAGGTAGCTCATTTGATTTAGAAAATTTTATGCTTTTATCGATAATGCAATGTTATAAAAGTTTCACTTTGAGTGCATGTTTTTGTTCGTAATATAAAAAGAGTGGGCTATTATTTTCCACTATTTCGTACACGGGTACAAAAACAAAAGACTATTTTATCATTCAAATCTAGGGATAATACCTGCTCTTTGACATTCTATTTCAAAGCTAAAAAATAGAATAGCAACAAAAATTCATGCCCATCAAATTATATTTGATATGTTTTGGCATGCTTGTTCATTCATATAATTAATCAAAATCTAAACATACCGTTACACTGGTCGGTGCACGGCCACAGCACCCCCACGCTATTTCTGTGTTCAATAGATAAGCCTGCAAACCTGGCATCAATACTGAATACCAAAGTCCATTTATTGTTGGAGAGCAGCCATCCGTAAACCTCCAGTATCATCTTCAGGTAGCCGTGGCAACCCCTCATAGATGACCATAAGATTCAGGTTCATGGGACTTCTCTTCAACTGGATGTTGCACCCTCCCTCTGGTGTTGTGCGACCTAGGTGCGCTTCAGTGTGTCCAGATTGTCGGCTGAGGGACAGAATCGCAGGCCACAGCCAAGGACATTCACTCCACTGCAAAAGAAATGTCTCCCTCCCCTACTATTGATATGAAAATGATCTTCGTCTTCGATCAATTTCTTTTTTTCTCCAGGGACAATTGTTTTTTTTCTCTGAGTGGGTGAGGATGCCATTTTTTAACGCTGGTGTTTGTCATTTATTTATCATCATTTTTTTACACCAAAATATGCATAAACACACTTCCACCATTGTACTCTTACAAAAAGAGGCATCAACAAAAAGGGAACAGAGTTGGCTGTTATATGGGGAGAAACCAGTTTGTTCACACAGTTTGGGAATTCAAAGAAATGTTCAAATATAATAGCGATAACAGAGATGTTCAGTGACAAATTATTTCATAACAGCAGGTGAACAAGTCTGATTGCATATTCTCAGTTCTAAGACCACCAATCTTCGATATAATATCAAATTGCTTTCATCAAAGAAATTATGCGTAATGGAGAAAATACTAGCAGTTTGATATGCATTGATATCATCTTCCGACACATACTAACTTTTGTATGGAGCAATAGATGAACTGAAATAGGAAATGTATAATATCCCATGTACTTACCATTTAATATATTATTGAATTACTATATATAATAATGTATAATTTCCAGCACCGAGGGATAGTATCACTATTATAGAAATCTATATTTATACTCATGAATCAGGGATATAGGGATCATTCAATTATATCCTATGTTATATACCGAAGCAAATAGAGTGCATGTGCTTAGACTAGTCTAATTTTACTGTTCCTTCGTAATCATACAAAAACTTAGAAGTGTGGGGGGCGGGTGGGGTGGGGTGAGCAATTGCCTTGACCGCAATGTTAATACGAATTCGCACACATGTACAAGAGCCATTTTCATCTTGAAGATGGAACCGATTAGTCCAATTTAGACTGCATTTGTCACTTGCATACCGACCAACAAATACGGTATAAAGATATAAACACGCTACGATTATATGGTAAGCTTCTGATCATTGAACCAGATTTAGACTATCATAGATTGTTGTCACACATCCGATATATTGCATATTATTACTAGTATGGCAACATTTTAGTCAATCAAATTAGTAGAAACATTTACCTGGCAACACTGTACCCGATTCGATTAATCAATTTAAATGTAGTAAATGGGTCACCGTAGAGTAGCTTTCATCTAGTATACAGTAAAACCTCTCTAACCGACCACATCCACCACTCTCCTATATCGATCGCTTTATTTGGGTCCCAAACGATCGTCCATAGAATATCATTATAACGATATTCTAACTCCCTATACCGACCACCTCCCTAAATGGAACATTTAATGTTGGTCTCATGGCCGGTCGATTTAGAGAGGTTTTACTGTATTTATCAATTATCTGATACAGCAACAGAGCTGGTTACTGATAATGAATGTGATTACAGTAATCGTTCTTGAGCATTTCTTTAGGCCACATGCATCAACATTACATATAGAAACCGGGCGTGATTGATGTACAAATAATATATAAATTAAATAAATCTACTGATCCGCATCAAACATACACCTCGCATATTATTCTGGGTAGATGTAATATCATCTAATTTTCTAATTAAGTGTTCAATGTATTATTATTTCTTTTCGGTTATTGCTTTGTTAAATAGCGATCTACCAAATATTACTACTTGAATCAACGGACTGATCTAATAGCACAAGCCCTGAGACACACTTACTAGATTTATAATTGTTGTGTGCTTAAAGCTGCATAGTCCCATAAAAGTATCACATTTTCAAAAGCAAAGCACTTATCTAGATTTGAACCTACATCTCCAACGTAAGTACTGGTGCACTTATCAGGGATGAAAGTGGTCTCCGGGAAAAAAAGTGAAATGCTGATATTCTCCCATAGGCTTAGCATTGTCAGGGAATCCCTGAAAATTCCCGGAAGTCGGGTTTCATACATATTGGTATACGCTGATAGTGCTGCGGCTTTTGAAGCACGTTTTAGTAGTATATGCTGATAGTGCTGCACCGTTTGAAGCACGTATTAGTAGTATACGCTGATAGTGCTGCGCCATTTGAAGCACTTATTAGTAGTAGGCCTATACGCTGACCCTGCTGCGGCATTTGAAGCCATAAGTAGTATACGCTGCTAGTGCTGTAGCGTTTGCACCACATATTAGTATACGCTAATGGTGCTGCAGCGTGAAACAACGTATTGGTTGGTTGGTTGTTGGAGTTTTACATCCTGGAAACATCTAAGGTCATATCAGGACGGCCGCAACATATTAGTATACAATTATAGCTACAGGAAAAATCCCGGAAATCCGCGAAATCGCGGAGATCTTTCATCCCTGACTAATAAAGAGGGTGTGTTGCTTCATAGAACGGTATACTATGTCAATTTATTATACCCCGTTAGTGCTCAAGCCTATGGGGTTCTGAGTTTTGGCAAGCATGCCAAAATTAATGTTACCTGTTTGCACTTCGAATATCTCCTAGGTTAGTCATTTTAAAGCAAAGTCACTTCAAACTAAGGTAATGTAGATTATAACGATTAACCTAATATATTTATCTCAGAAAATAACAGAAACTCAAAAACCATCGGACTCTGCAACTTTAAGCAGACGCCCAAAATAGGAACGTCGGTCATTTTCCAAAGTTGTTCTGACTTAACTGAAACTATGGTGAATCAATAAAGCTAATTGCGAGGATTATAAATGTATATATACCAGCGTTCGAAACAAAGAGCTTGTCCGATTGTCTGGGACAAGTGAAAATTCCGACGGACAAGTGTTGCTTATTTCTATCACTGTATACTTCTGTGTTAGTATGCCGAAAATATTTATCATGCTTTAACAGCCAAAACTGAGGTATTATATGAATACCCAACTGGCCAGGTCAGGCAACCTCATAGACTACTTGATTGGTCGCAACATCTAATTAGAATTTAGAAAAGGATTAAATCACTTTAACCATTGTCTGATATGCTATTTACCATGAATATAACACTTAGAGAATCAGTTTATAAATAATTGAAACATGAAAAATGGTCAATTTCATTATTTGTGCATGTTGAATATTTTCAGAAAGGTCCACAACTGATAAAAGGTTCAAAATGCAGAAAGATAATATTTAAATTGTCTCCAATGATTGACAGTTAGCCTCAGGCCGTAAGGGTATCTAGAAAAATAATCAAACAATTTTGGCTTGATATATAAATATTTAATATATTTAGAGTCCTGTCAAACATGACTATCTTCATTTGCAAGCCTCCTCCACTCCTACCTGAACACAAATCTAATCATTATTTTGTCTGAGAAAAAAAATTAATCAATGACCATTTTGTGGAATATTAATATGCTTATAAATGTGTGAAAATGGCCCATATTAGTAAATCAAGTAAGAAAGCATAGGCTAATTAAGCTATAACACTTAAAATAACTACATATTCTAGACACATTATTAAATAGGTGCTGAAATGTCATACCATGGCATATTCAGTTCGCAACGAATCCATTGATAGCTTAATGATCAAAATTTAAATTATACCATCTTATTACTTATAGTAGGTATGCCCACTCACTCTATAACCATATCGGATTAGGCCCAAGCACACCGATTTTTGCTCAAGTTTGCACTATTGTATCTCCATAAATAATGCATACACACTTCAAATATGACTGAATGACTAAAGCAGTCCATATGTGGCCTTATTATATGTGAGAGTGTGATTGGTTCACTTTGAACCCCTTGGTGAGTCTCATCTTTCAAACTATGCGCAGCCACGCTTGGAAAGTGACCAGGCTGGCAATGGATTTGGGACTCCCCAGAACATTTTTTACTGATCTTCTGAGCCTCGACCGAACAGAATGAGCCTCATATCAATGGAAAGCTATGATCTTGACCTACAATGTACTTTGATTTTCTTAGCGATGCATTTACATTTAAAGTTAAAGTATCCATTTTGACACATAATAAAATGTTAGGTTGTGATCCGTTCTCAAAAACTCTATACCATTAAAAAGAGGAGAAATCGCTCTTTAAAATGATATATAACATGGTCCAGAAATACCGCCCTTGGAAAGTCCGTTTTTTGTTGTTTATTAAAAGAAATAAAAATAAAAATGAATTTGTTTACCTTGCCCATGAAATTGTAGGATGTGATCAGTTTTCAAGGACCTCTATATAGCTCTCGGAAAGTCCCTTTTTTGTTGAGGGGGTGGGGGTTTAAAGGGAGAAAAAAAAAGACGTCTTTTTTACTATTTATTTACCTTACCCATAAAGTTTTACTGATCAGTTCTCAAAGAACTCTATACCATTAAAAAGAGGAGAATACCACTCTCGGAAAGTCTTTCTTTGTTGTTTATTATAAAAATTATTTAATTTTTTTAATTTACCTTGCCCATAAAGTTTTAGGTTGTGATCAGTTCTCAAGGATCTCTCTATCCCATCAAAATCGCTCTTTAAAATTATATATAACATGACCCGGAAATACCCCACTCGGAAAGTCCAGGTTTTTTTTTGCTTAGTTTAAAAAAAAGAAGAATTTATTTACCCTGCCGAGAGAATTTTAGGCTGTGATCAGTTCTCAAAGAACTCTGTGACATTAAAAAGAGGAAATAGCTCTTTAAAGTGATATGAAACATGACCCGGAAATACCGCATAGGAAAGTCTGTTTTTACTTGATTTACAAAAAAATAATGCATTTACTGTGCCCATAAAGATTTTAGGATGTGATCAGTTCTCAAAGAACTCTATACCATTAAAAAGAGGAGAAATCGCTCTTTAATGTGACATATAAGGTGACCCAGAAATACCGCTCGCGGAAAGTCCTTCCCCCCCCATCTTTTTTATATTTTAAATGAATTTATTTGGCCTGCACTTACATGTATGTTTCTTAATGTTTTGCTCCATTGTATCTCCACAAATAATGCATACACATGCTTCAAATATGATTGAATGACTAAAGCAGTCTTTCTACCTTCCATTAGTCTCTGTGGAACACCTTCAGGGAACCTTTTGTTGACAGGTAAAATAAAGTCACTGGGTATGTCACTAGTGTTTTGCCTGTACATTGTTAACAGATGGAGAAAGTTGACGAAATACAATAATTTCAACAAAAGTCAAAATTAGAATTTTTTCTTGTATTTCAATTGTGCAAATTACACAAAATGCAATTTTTGAGACATTATATCTTCTGTCTTCCTCTGTTGTATGGCTAGAAAAAAAATACACTTGATTGTACTATAGATATTGTGTGTACCAAATATCAGCTCTCTGTTATCAATAGTTTTCATTTCATTTTTGAAAAATGGCAGTTTGAATTATTTGTGTGAACACCCAAAATGTGTGTTTTCAATCTGTCCTTTCTCATTTTCGAATGCAGTTACTGAGTTAGAGCCTTGCAATTTTGCATGTGATCATACTTTGGCAACAGGTATGTTTCCTGCGAGTTTCATGTGATTTTGTCAATTTAAAAAAAAATTAGTGGGTATACCTACTTATCATAAGGATTTCAATACATATTTTTGTAGATTTATAGTTGCATGGTTAAAATCCACATACAAAATTATATAAAATAAATTAAATACTAGAAGCTCATGAGATGCACCAGATTGGCAATATACAGGTAATATTAGATGGATGTGTTTTCTATTTTTGTCAAGCACAATTTCCAAACAATCCCCACATATATAGACAACACATTGTTGGAAGACCATAGTGCACCATTTACACTTCACCGTTGCCCAGTCCGATTTGAGAAGTGTTTCATATTTCAACCAACAGGAGTTGAGCTCAGCAGCTTGACTTATTACGAGCTTCCTTTATAGGCTTGAAATCCAAACTATTAAGCCATCCTGTTGAAAGAAATCACATTTCCTTCGTGGTGTTTACGAAAAAGCATGAAAAGTGAGGGTAAACTGGAATGAGCAATTAGCGTAGTCCCTACCTACAATTGTTGGATTGATTTACCACAAGTCAGGCTTAGTCAATCAATATAATTAAGAAATATGTCAGTATTGTTACCCAATTATTATTAAACATTAACCATCGCAATTAATTGTGAATCCCACAAATTATTTCTTTTAAACCAATAATGATGGCTGATGTGATGTAACTGTATTCGACCCAGAAAATAAAAAGCCACGCCCACAAATGCAATTCCTGTTGTAGCCTCTTAATAATAATAATGAAACACCAATAGAATATAACATGCTATAGTTCCATAACCCTCATTGCTTTCTTTAATGGCAAAATCAGGGGTGATAACACTTTTCGTTGTCCATCCGAGTTATCGCATACCATATTCGACGAATCATAGCGCCATCTATGATGATGATCTACTACCCCGCCTTTATCGTCGAGTCAGTGGCAATGGCAATGGAAATGACAGCCAACTATTGAGGATCATGACATGACTTGTTTGTACTTGTAGTACTAAGACTAAGCCAGGCCATGTTGACCTAGGCTCTGACTGTCACTATGTCTATGATTGAGTATGAAGCTATGACCACCATGTTATGTAAATAACAGCTGATTCATACGTGTACTGTGGTCATTTCGTGAACTACATCCTAGCACATATATGAAACCATGACCATAACATTCGGTAAATTTGTCACTGACACACTCCGAGTACCCGGATTGTCGAACAGAGAGTGCCCGGTGACGTAGTAAACAGAACGTTCTTCTAATCTGGCTGTGGCACCATCATCTTGCCCAGCTACTGACGAGTTAGCTAAACACAAGTCTGACCTCAGACCGGAAAACGTTCACAGGGCTGATTATTTCCAATGAATGAGACAAAGGAGTGGTCATCCGTGTTCTCGTATATGTACAGGACACCTTTTTCTATGTGTTAAGGTGGGATTTCTACTCCATGGAAGCGTACAATGGTGTCAAAATCCGATTGTTTCCCCACGAGAGAAGCCATCATCACGTCTGCGGGCGGGCACGGGACAAACGAGAGACACATGTCCATGATCTCATAGACAGTATGAGCCATGGTATGAGTGATACAGCCAACAAACAATAGAAATTGAAATACCCGATTGTGCTGTACAAACATGCACGGTTGTTGCACTAAATCTTTGTGGACATAGCGAAGATATGAACCTTATGGTTTGTCGTTCAGTGCAGGCGAAATCTTCTAAATGCGTCCACCATGTTGAATTTACAATTCCGCGGGACTGCAGTGTTTTCCGAAAAACTAAATATTAACTCCTTAAGTAGCTATCCAGTGCATAATAATAATATGACATATAACAATATATAGCAATGTATAGTCTCTGTTGGGTTTCAGTTTCTTAGTGTTACAAAAATAGGAAGATACAAATGAGAAAGTATTAACCAATAGGCGAATAGCAAATCGTGAGCGCAGTACTACATGACGTCATGCAGTGGTCACTTTTAAATCCCGCTGCTCGACCGGATAATGAGACGTCGTCGGTGTTGTTGATGCTTCACACAGTGACACACATATATATAATACGGTATGCATTTCAATTAAGACATTTATTAAACCAAGAAAATCAATGCTTTTGCTGATATCTCGTATAATTAATTTGACCACTGTATGAAATACAAAGCTACTTACACTTGCCCTATTCTAGGCCTACCATGTTATTGTTAATGTTAACAACTTGGCTACGTCTTTCAACAGCGGACTTACCATGGCATATGGCATATAATATTCGATATTGATAATGAGATTATAATGATATAGACAGTAAATACATATCCTGTAATACAATAAATAATAAATGTATGTTCTGGTATGACCTTAGATGTCGCTAGGACGTAAGCTAAAACAAACAAACACTTTATAGACAATAAAAAAAGAATAAGAATAACCCTCTAGCCTAGCCTGCCCTAGGGCAGAGACCATATAAAAGTATAATACTAAGATGGCTCACTCAGCCTGTACTGTGTAATCAAAATGATCAAACCCACCACTTGGTGTGCTGGCTGTTCTCTTGGTTAAACAGGTGCTATATTATATGTATAAATGTATATATGAATTTGAAAGATGTGTGATGATGGCGATGCTGATGATGCTGCTGCTGATGATGTGTATTTGTTCATAGCAATTTCATATTGATGTATATTCATACTTACCTATTTCATGTATAATATAATTGTATGTGTTTACATGTGAAACACCAACCAGCAGCTGGGCTGATCAAACCCACCACAAGGTGGCACTGCGAAATTTACATTTTTACCATGGGAGACATAGGGAGTGAGCCATCTTAGTATTATACTTTATAGGGTCTTTGACTAGGGCTAGGCCTAGCTAGAGTCCCAGTCCTAGAGTTTAGGACTAGGGATCTGTGACTGTCCATATATTAGATATATATATATATATATATCTTATACAGTGGGAAGGGAGTATATTAAACTAAATTCTCACCATTGGCCTATATAAAGGAAAGTCCCGGTACTGTTAACAGATCACCATTCAGTAAGTTTGGTAATTACATGTGTCATATGGATACAGAGAAATATAATAATTCAATTTGATATGGTGTGAAGAAAATATGTTGCAGCATCATGCATCAATGTGGTATTTTAGTGATGAATCCCTACCATGTTCAAGGTAGCATGAATGTATGTCTAATAACCATAGGAATATGATACATATACTGTTTATATGCATATCAGCAGATATTGTTGAGAATATTTATAATGTAACTTTTGAAGCTTTTCACGACATATCTATTTTTACGAGCAAAATCTGTGTTAATTTTAGAATATGCTTAGCTTCTAAAATGATTCCTAATGATTACTGTTCAAAACCTGTCTAGGAAATAATACGGTTCTTGTTCCAAATATTAGATTTACATTTAGTGTCATACCGAAACAGGCATGATGCTCTCCAGTGAAGTCACCCTGACTTGCAGTTGATGTCCTAACTGCTTTTCTTTTAATCATGTCTTAAAATTGGATGTATGTGGCACACAGCAAGCCTCGTTAAGATAAACTGTAACCTATTTCAGTTTTGACGTATGATTCCCCTTATTTGGGACCAGCATTGAAGAACCCTTATAAATACAAGCTTAGTACTCGCTTCCAAAGTTGCCCCATAATCCGAGGTTCATCTGAATGTGCATGCCCAGCAAAAATCGTCTATAATTGTGAGGGGAAAAAAAGAGTAAAATTGTGTTGGTCATGGTACTGTCCCTTTAATTAAATGTCACTATTTTCTATTTTAAATATGTTGTCTTAAAACTCTTATTAAATGCCCTATTCATTTTCTTTCTAATTTATGTAACCTAGCTCTCTGCTATCCTTTAATTCAAAATATCCTAAATATAATCTTATGCTTAGCCATTTGGCCGATCTAGAGCTATGTGGAAATGTATTAATGTTGGGATACTAGAATTTAGAAATGCTGGGGTTATACTTTTGAAGCATCATGTCATCGTAGATATTGTCATGCAAACTAAACTACTTTTTTCTGGTAATTTTTCAGATGAATGATGCCACTCCAGCTATTCCTGGCACAGATACTAATCCGATTGTGATTCATTACAATCCCGATATTTTGCTTGACAATAAATTACAGCTTGACCTCTCCTCTCATGGTGACCTGACCAACTGCAGCTCGGATTTATGTATCAGTCAGAGCTGTGCAAACGGCGAAAACCTGTCTGTAGATGCATCACCGATTTCAAGCAAAAGCAGTGTACGATCCTGTTTTAATACATCATTTTCAAATCCTTTCTCGGAATTGAACAATTCTGACACCTTATGCCGTCTACACAACAAAGGACTAACAAATATGCTGGATATTGGCAAACCTCTCAGTAATGTTAATGACGATGGCAGTATGTGTAAGTGGAAGCTGATCCCAATCACATTTCCAGAGTGTGTGGTACAAGAAATAACTACTGCTGTTGTAAAGCTCCCCAGCTCGAATGCACTCTGCCAGGGAATCACCCTGCAAGTGAATGATGATAATAAAAACAATGGTATCGTACAGAACGAAGATATCCAAGAGGGAAACTTAAAAATAATATCAAGCTGGTCGATTGCTTCGGAAGTGAATAAGGATGAAAATATTCAAGTGTGGAAAGATGGTCATCAAACAGAGAATTCAAATTTAGAGAGTATTAACAATAATTTGGATGGAGATTTTCGGACAAATACGATCAGGGATCCGAGGTTAGCTGCTTTCGCTGATAAAATACAAGTGGCAAAGATTATGCCATTGCAAGCTGTAAGTGAAATTCAGCATGTCAAAATTGTACCAACTCAGAAGTCACAAAGCCCTCTTCCAACAATCTCGAGAACACAACTACCACGTTATGAAGATAGCGCGACCTCAGGCGGTTGTGCATCAGAAGCAGCAGTTAGAACTGGAAGTGACAGTTACACAGAGGATGTAAAGGCGATTGTAAGCAATGTCCTAAACGCAAGGCAACCAATGATGCTTCTTTTAGAAGAATATTTGGTGGATTCTGTTGATGGAGACACTAAACAGGGGGCTATACAAGCACAACTAAAGATAGAAGACAGTAATGTTCCTGTTACTAATAGAGAGCACCTATCAAAAGACAGTAATGTTCCTGTTAATAATAGTGAACACCGATCAGTTGGAAGAGAATATACTAACATTGGAGTCAACACATCATTGGGAACAGATACAGTATCACATACCAATTCGCTTCTTATTCCAAATGAACCACAGAATGTTGAAAATCCTGAGGTAGCTTCCAGTGAGACTATAATTGTTGGAGAAATTAACTCTTCATGTTTACAAAACACTCATTGTATGGATAAAATTGTCAATAATGTTCAAAATGCAAGTCTTTCAGGTGTAATGCAGCCAGTCAGCCTTGGTCAAGTAGAGCCAGGAGCCAATGAAGGAACGTCTAGCCATTCAACTCTAAAGAACTCTATTTGCCATGACAACGCAAAGAAATATTTGAATAAGTTTAATGAAGGAACCGAAGATTTATTTTCAAAGAAGCATCTTAGTATTGACAAAGCAAAGATGGATCTCAATGATGGAAGAATTAAAAAGGGAACTAATTCACAGAAGACAATTCTTGCTAGCACCTCTGATGTTCGACCAGTCCCTAGAAAACACTGGGGGACTGTACCTGTGTTGAAACATTTGATCAAACATTTGCCCTTCTGTTTGCACAATGGTAAGAGGTTTGTGGTTGCGTCAGATATAGAAGAAGTTCTTTTCTTCAATCATGAACATTTGTTTGAATTGAATATGGCACAACAATTAAGCGAAAAAGGCCTATTATTTTGCAATGTGCATGCTCAGCAATATTTTGCATACCAATGTCAGCTTGTAAATAATGGTGAACTTCTATTCCCAGTTGAGGGTCTTTTTAGAGGGAAGTTTCTACAACTAGTATGGAACACAACAAAATACAGTGCATCACAAAATCACAAAGCTTTCCCGCCAATCGGCCAAGTCAGTTTTGCCAAGAAATGTCTTCCAATGGTTTTTAGAAATGATCATTTGGCGAAGAGCAGAGGGGACGTGTTTGTGTCTGCGTCCGATCTGATGAGCGCTTTCCCAGCTTTTTCCTCATGCCTGGAAACGCTTGCGACGTATGCATCTCGGATAAAAACAGTCTCGATGGCTTACTCCTTGAGATTCCGCCTAGCAACGTATGCAGAAGCACAGGCCCTGATGAAACACAAGGAGACCCATGGACACCTTGCGCCTAAAGGTACGTTTGGTTGACCTTTAAATGTTTATTTATTTATTCAATTATATGGGTCGTTCTCAGAAACTGTGTACCACTTTTGTGACATGGAAACCAAAAGTGAGAGCATTCCAAATAATATAGAAACCATTCCAAATAATATCATGATACATATTCACATGAAGGTTTATATGTTGTATAAAGATATATATGTCAGAGTTCACATTAGTTTTTTCACTTTTTGATTTTGATCTTATGCAAATTGAGAAAGTCAATAAAATTACCCGTGTAACATCCATCCATAATATCATTTTAACAAACATCTTTAACATCATTTTAACACACACAATAAATTCAAACAAGATTTGATTGATTACAGTTATTGAGTTAAGCAAAAGGTTGAAAAAAACATTTGGCTAGATGTATGGTGTCGATATGCAAATTTTCACTTTATCACAAAATAATATAAGTATATTTTGGATACATTTTGTGGGATAGATTAAAATACATGTAGCATTGTTAACACCGTCAACAATAACTATTTGACTCACTACCCCCCCCCCTCCAAAAGGCAACATCATTAACAATGTAATGTGAAAACCAAAGATCTGGTGCATCGTTTCTGAGAATAACCCATTTATATGAAACTTGTTACCATCAGCATGTGTAAGAAAAAACGCCCTCCAAATGTGAAGCATTCACATAACTCATAACTCATAATTTAGCTATTCAGTTTCTCCACTGATAAAGGAGGGGACAAACCCAGTGTAAATTATTGTATGCCCTCTACTATAATATGTTCTTTATTTCAAATGGACATCGGATTCATATTAATATCATTTCCATCTCATAGAAATATATTTATTAGCTGCAAATAGACCTACTTTGTGACAAATAACTCAATGAAAAAAAAATTATGTTATGGCAACAATCGTTATAAAGTTCCATTTACTTCTTTTAAAGGCGCCTGATATAGGCTAGTGAGACTGGAGCTGCACTCCGACAAATGCTCTCCGAGCACACCATTGCTTTGGTTTTCAGTTTATGTACCTGAATATGTAGGGGTGGGGGGAATGGGAGGTGCTGAGGTTGGTAATCCTGCTGTTTTGTTCGTGCTAGGTAGTGACAAGTATCAATTTAGGTAGTGACAAGTCTCAATTTAGGTAGTGACAAATAGCAATTTAGGTAGCGACAAGTGTCAATTTAGGTAGTGACAAGTATCAATTTAGGTAGTGACAAGTGTCAATTTAGGTAGTGACAAGTGTCAATTTAGGTAGTGACAAGTATTAATTTAGGTAGTGACAAGTCTCAATTTAGGTAGGCTACTGACAAATAACAATTTAGGTAGTGACAAGTATCAATTTAGGTACTGACAAATAACAATTTAGGTAGTGACAAGTATCAATTTAGGTAGTGACAAATAGCAATTTATGTAGTGCCAAATAGCAATTTAGGTAGTGACAAATAGCAATTTACGTAGTGATAAGTATCAATTTAGGTAGTGACGAGTATTAATTTAAGAAGTGACGAGTTATCGGGTTGCTGCTACCATGCGCGTGTTGTGTGACTAGAGACTAGTAGAGTGAGAATAAATTTATACAAATAGATTTGATGTAATATTACTTAACATTTCGTTAATTAAAAAAAATAAATTAACATTCATGATAATCAAAATAATATAAATATACATATAGCATATCTGTGGATACATGAACAACACAGTATGTATTGATTGCTCGACTGGAAGTTCACTCCTTACGGAAGCAATGCATTCATCTTACTACATCATATAGTACATGTTTCTGTTTAAATACATTCATCTACATCCGCCCTCCCCCCACCGCTAGACATGTCAAGTAAGGAATTTGTGTATAGGTATTATGGCAATAATACTCCTATCCCAGCGTACCTGAATCACAAGAACTACATGTCCTTACTCCAGTCCGTATATATATGTAATAGCAATTCCTCCGCTCCTTTACTGTAAATAAAAATAAAAATGTGCATAATCCTACAAAACTAGAATGTGTGGACGCAGTTGAAAATGCTGCCACCAGGAGAATGAATTTCCAGAAAGGCCCCATTCTTTCTCTCTCTCTCTCTCCCCTCTCTCTCTCCCCTCTCTCTCTCTCTCCCTCTGTCTCTGCCTGTCTCTCTGCCTCTCCCTCCCTCCCTTCCTCCCACCCTTCCTCACTCACTCACTCACTCACTCAGTCTCTCACTCACTTTCTCCCTTTTTTTCTCTTTCTCTTTCTCTCCCCCCTCCCCTCCTTCCCTCCCGCTCCCTCTCTCTCTATCTTTAACTATTTATTTTATGATAAAGATTTGTCATACTATTTTCTACTCTCTCAGGTCGCCACTGGCATTATCTCACATCAAGAAGTATTCTTGTGCACTGGGGTGATTTTCACAAAACCTTCCTTAAAAAAACAGTTACTTTACAACTGTCTGTGAAGATCGAAGATAGCATATTATTGCCTACAGCAATGACAACTAAAGACTATACCTGTCCTCAACTGATTACATCAGACAGCGTGACATATGGTGATACGACAACACTCAAGGAAGGTATTAAACAAGTACAAGTTGCATTAAGAAAAACCGAGAGTGTTTCCTTACACCAGGAAAATAGTAATTCTGATCACAGCAAACTGGAGAAGGTGGGTTTATAAGCTATAATTCATTGTTTGTCTTTTAACAAATATTTGATTGTGTGCTTTTACACTCTACAGTGTAAAAGTGATGGTTAAACGAAAGGGACAGAATGCAAAAATAAACACCTGTCATCATGAATATGGCCTTTGTTGCCGACATGGCGTAAAACAAGCACCAATCAATCAATCAATCTTGTTTTCATTTACATTATTCAGTGTTATGTTATAACAAGGTTATCCGGCGTTACAGTATATTTAAACAATTCTGTCAATTGATTTAATGTTGGTAATGATACGCTGACATAGCAATAAAGTGATGATTAGCAATAACAGTCTTAAAGTCTCCAATGTTGTTAGTATTTACTTTCAGCTGATGTTTGGACATTTATTACCTGGCTTTGTACGGAAATCAAAAATACAGAAGACAGGACGTAGTCCTCTTAATATATTAAGAGGGAAAAAACGGAAACGATCATTTACCAAGCTGATAAAGTTAAAGAAAATTCAGAGTAAAGCGGTTAAAGAAAAAACGCCACCCCCAAAGATGTGCAGAACTAGCAATAAACTGACATCCACCATCTCGGCAAGTAACATTGAAAGATCAAGTGGAGAATTCCTTAAAGGATCTCCTATTCCCTTCAGGAGGGAAACATTTGTGTCTGAGAAATTGACGAATGGAAAAAACCGTCTACATTCCAGTTCGCTCAACCATGCGGAACATCCAGTGTATAAGGGACTTTGGAAGCTCCAAAAAGAAATTGAAAAAGTACAGGAAGCGAAAAAGAACAGATTTAAAAGAGGGACTGTCCAAAATAAAATGGAGACACGACCGGCGATCCTGACAAAGGCTAGCGGAGATGGCAAGAAACCAATCACTGATATTTACAAAGGGAAGACACACTTGGAGAATCCAGTTGCCTATGAGAAGAAAATGGAAACCATTCACGATGAAGCAACTATCAAATGGAAAGAAGCTGTGAATAGTAATCCTTTCAGGCAGAGCATCGAAGTTTTGAAGAGCTTAAGCACAGATATAATACCGACCAAAGATGGTTTGTCTTGTATTGGAAAAGACATAATTCAAAGTGGGAAATATGAACCAATAGAATGCGACAAGGTTGCACAAGATGAATCATCAGTGAAGACCGGTAGAATGAGACTCGCTGAAAGAGATGTAGATGCCGAAAATGCAACATTTGATGCTACAAAGTGCTTCCTCTGGAAACCGCCACAAGTTATCAGCAATCCATTATATGTTGACACAAGCAGCACAATTTCAGTTGATCAAGCTGCGAGCGCTTCGCACAATCGAATCCGAGTTAGGCTAGTATCATTACCAAATGGCAGGGATAGTAAAACCAATCAAATGAATGACGCTAAAGATTCCTCTAAGAAAATGCACGTGAGTCCACAATTAAAGGATATGAAGCAAACAAAGTCAGTGATGAAGAGCAAAAATAAACAGGTATCCATGTCTGACAGCAAGTCATGTGAACGGGACGAACCAACGGCAACGGGGGAAGTAATGGAAAAGAATCATGGACGAATCCTTAAAGTTAACAGCAAGCAAAGCACACGTTCCATACACTCTGAGGTAAGGACTAAGTAAAGTTGTACAGCCATAGGTCGATGGTTTTGTGTTTCTGCAATTTTCTGATATATATATATATTATAAGAAAAATTGCTCCTGTATGTTAGACGCAAAGTAGTCGGGGTGGGGGGGGGGGGCACCTACATACATTCACTAATTAAAGTTGTATAGGTCGATGGTTTTGTGTTTCTGCCATTTTCTGATATATACTATAACTTATATAAGAAAAAGTCCTCCTGTGTGTGAGGCGCCAGGGGGAGGGGGTGCACGCGCACACATTTATATCCCTCCAGAGGGGGTGGGGGGATTTGATGATTTCATCGGACTGTAGAATCTGATGCTCGGATCTGTGGCTGTGTACGTAGGCTATGAGGAAAACAATACAGACAAAGAGAAAGGAAGATAGTAAAGAATAATAGAAGAGTTTGTCTGTTTGTTGTTTTACATGCCAGCAACATCTAAGGTCATATGAGGACCGGTACCGACTTGTGTCTGCGCACTCATGGCGACTTCATAGTGCTGCCCCACTGGAATACCAGGCTGCCGGCACCATGACCTGATATCCCACTCAGTCACAGTATCCTGACACTAAGCCAACCAGTCCTTGCCCTATCCTAATAATGCCGAGCACCAGGCTAGGAAGCAAAACAAGAATCAATTTTAAAGTCATTGGTTTGACTCGACCAGGGTTCGAACCCACGATCTACCAACACGGGAGACAGACGCTCTAACTCATTCGGGCATCGCGTTTGGTATAATAGAAGAGAGTCCAGTCCTCTGGTTTATTGTCTATATAATTAATTACATGCGTTCATTGTAGAGTATCATACCACCTCCTTCCCACAATGGGAATCAAGCATTTCTGGCCCTACCAATAGGGATCCAGCATTCCTGGTCTCCATGGACACCAGTGGTCTGCCCACCACCAGTAGCTGTATGGCCCCCATGGCCACCATCAACTTTGACCTTTTGAGTGTTGTGACCCCCACCCCAGCAGAATTGCTAGGCCCTGAATGCAATCACAACCAGACATGCCAGCACCACTATCTCTATTTACATCCCACTCAAGCACCACCATATATGTATATATATATATATATATATATATATATATATATATTTATATATTATATATAATATATATATATATATATATTTTTTTATATATATATATATATATATATATGTAGGATCGCTAAGGACGACACAAGAACGGGTGTGGATAATACAGTTTATTACTACCACTCTGAATACCGTATCTGGCTGGCATAACCGCCGAATCAAATAAACAAAAAAAATTCTCTCGGGTTAGCTGACCGGCGCGCATGCCGGGTGCGTATCAGGTGGGCGGCAGGCCGGCCGAGCGCTGTGGTTATATACGACTACTGGCACGCCGCCTAGCGAGCAGCGGGCGCATAATGCTTAGCATGGAGCCGGCGCGTTCGAAACGCCCGAATATGACCAGCTCATATATACATTCGTCAATGCCCGCGGATGTCTACACAAGCATATACACGTATATACTAGGATCGCTAAGGACGACACAAGAACGGGTGTGGATAATACAGTTTATTACTACCACTCTGAATACCGTATCTAGCTGGCATAACCGCCAATGGCGCGCAGCGCCCCCAGCCAACTAATAACTCGACAAGGTCGAAGCGACTCGCATGTCAGCTAGAATCCGCTCAGGGAGAGGAGAAGCAATATATGAAAAGATAGCATCTGATGACCAATCCCCTCTAGTCCTCAACTCCTCTAATGTAGAGCCCTGCATAGCAAGAAACGTACACCCCCCACTGCGAAGCGAATGACAAGAAAACAATTCCCCCTGCAACCCTGCGCACTCAGCGAAATACTTGATCGCACAATTCAAAGCCCTGTATTCCAAAGGCTTGAAACCACCGCTAGGTGAAGGTACTTGAAAAGCCGGCAAAGCATCCAACACCTGGACCTCCCTAAAGTGCCTCTTAGTCCAATAGACTGCACATAACTCTCGATTCATCACTTTAGCCACAGGAATCAATAACTCACGCTGCCTAAACTGGATAGTCTTAGTCCGCTTCACCGTAATCAACATCCCCCAACTGAAGAATTTAAAATCTTTCCTAGACAGGACGGAGTCCGACCTGGTTAATTGACTCTTCCTTAACAAAGCTCTAAACCCCGTTAATAAGGCAGCGCGAATCGACACATGACCTATACTGCTCGACATAAAGGAGAAAATCAACAATAATTGCTTAGGTAAAAGCGGAGAAGCGCGTCTTACTACGCACCCCAGCTGTGTCTTCGCTCCACCCAAAACTGTTTTGACCAGATGAGAATTATAATTAATCGGAGGAGAACCCCCCGCTTGGAGAAAATAATTCAATGCTGATAAGTAATTCGTAATGGAACTAAATTTCAACGATCTCGTTAACCAAGTAATATAAAGCCCCACCTGCACATCAGGGCATGGCAGGGGAGGAAATAATCCCTGGAATTCGTCTAAAAATGAAAAATACTTCTTAATCTGGGTCGAACGCGTGGCGCGACTGCTTTCCGAGTAGTAGCTCGACTGAAGTAGCGACATCTCCCGCCGCAACTCTGACAAGGTAAAAGAAAATATATAGAGTCAGGCAAACAAATGCCCACAACACAGCACCTTCGCAGAGTCTACCAACCCCACCCTAATCCTGTCCTCTCCTACCGTCCAACGACTCAACGCGTCACAGATCACATTCCTCTCACTCGGTACATACACTGAACTAATTTCGAAATTAAACTCACAAGAAATCCAAAACAATTGTCTTATCCACTCCATTATTAGTTTACTCCTACACCTCCCAGATGCCAAAGCTGCACAAACAGTCATGTTATCCGTGACAAACACTACCGACTTGTCCCTCCACTGTTCTCCCCACCTTGCTGCGGCCGCCATCACCGCCCACATCTCACGCACATTAATATGCGCGTCATCGCAAATCTGATTAGAACATGCGTAATGATGGTGAACCGACGACTCTAAGTCCTGAGACGCGTCCGAGTCAAAAACTCCAACGCACCAATCGCCTCCGTGAAGCGCACCAAATCCAGAGGAAGACGCGTCCGTATACACAGACACGCACTCTGCGTGGCTCCCCAATATGCGTGCATGGCCATTGAAACGGTCTACAAACTCTAACCACCAAGCTATCTCCTCCCTAAACGCAGTATTCAATCTAAACTGGTAGTACGGACGCTTCAGTGTCCTAACGGCCTCATAAACCCGACTACAAAACGAACGACCTCCCTTCACTACTGAAGCACAATGCGCTAAGCGCCCACCTAGCCTCTCTAAATCCCGTCTCGTCGCCTTCCGTCTCCCCACAAAGGAGAGCAAATGAGACTTCAATTTCTCTACCTTATCTGCCGGCAGAAACAACTTCATGCGCTCCGCATCAATCTCTATGCCCAGGAACCTGGTGCACTGGGACGGAGATAACATCTTAGGAAAACCTAACGAAAAAACCTAACTGTCTAAGAACTCTAACAATAATCAATTGAGAACGAACACACGCGTCCCAAGACCGATCCGCTACAGCGAAATCGTCCAAGTAATTTATCACTCCCAATGCACCCCGCCGAGAACAAGCACGCACTATGAAGTTACTGATCCTTGTAAATACATATGGACTGGAGGACAACCCCATACACATACGGTTATCGACAAAAAAACGAACACCTGTACCAAAATCCCACTGCAAACCTTGTCGATTCCTATCGGTCGGATGGATCGAGACTGCTCGATACGCATTTTTAATATCCACCACCGCCATGTAGTTCTGTGACCGCATATCATCGACCAAGTCGTCGACGCCTAGATAAGAAAATGTCTGACTCACCTTGTCGACATATGCGTTCACAGACCCACACAATGGGCGCGAACAATCTACAACACAACGTAAACCCTCCCCCGTAGACTTAGGAACACAAAAAAGATTGTGAATGCAAGCAGGGGAAACAGTCACTTCAGAAATATAACCATCACGTAACTCACATGATAACTGTTCACTAATAAATTCATCATGGACGTCAGAGCGAACTGCTCTATTAAATACAGTGTAATCAACTGGACAATCAATATTCATGACCTCAAAACCAAAAACTATACCTCTTAATAATATGTAACTCCAATCAGCGTCATGCGACCCAAACAAAAATAATTCGCAGAACGCACGACACGGGCGCAATTGTGTAAGGTTGCCCGCGATGTAATGAGTACAATGACAACTCCCTAGAAAACATGCATTCATCACACGAAAATCAACAGTGGAAAAACCATCACGATCATCAATGGCATGAACAACAAAACAATTCAAGTCTATCGTTACAAACAACCAAGTACTCATTAAACCAATCCAATTAAGTAAGCAAGTCTGCCAATCACTGTCTGCAATGTTACATTGAGCATTGTCCATTGTAACGGGGCCAGAGTGCGCGGTACAATCGCCCTGAGTTGCAACGCCCCCCGGCCCGTCGCGACCAGTCGAGCAATCAATCAGCGGAGAGTGCGTGACCCGACCACCCCGAGCCGCCACGCCCCCCGACTCGCTTTGACCAATTGAGCAATCAATCAGTGGCTCCGCCCACCGCCGGTCCCCATGAGCGTCCACTGACTTACTTTCCTCACCACCGGTGCGCCCGACCCCACATCAATCTTTCTTACATTTGTCGCGCCGGTGCGACTTCGCACCGCACCTCCCACACCAATGGCCGAACCGACACACTTGTTCGTCCCTCGAACACCCATCCTCACTATTGAAACCATAACACGGTCGCACCCCATCCTTTGTGTACTGCTTCGACTCGTGTCCTCTCCTCGACTGACCATAAGTGTTCGTCTTCAAACAGTCAAATCCGTAATAACGTAGAGTCAGTTCAGAATTGGCCGGGTTAAAAGCCGAATACCCGTCCTCCGCCGCCAAGCGACGAACACCAATATCATAATTCACATGCGCAGCATTTATAAATTTATCAGCCTTAGCCCTACCCGATAAATAAGCGATATGACGAACAAAACGCTTATAGTCTCTAATGTTCGTATCCTTAGTATGCAGCATCCAGTGACAGTTCGCCTCAATGAGCTCATGACAGTTCAACCTACGCACAACTTTCTTATCTTCTGTGAAGCGCTTTATGGACCACTTACTTCTAAGTCGCCTCTCGCGACTACGCGTCCTGTCTGAGGACGAAGACGACGAACAACTGCGGCACCTATGGCGCCTCCGACGCCTCGAAGGACTCCTGGCCCGTCGCAGCTCCGACTTGCCCGCCTCCACCACCGGCGTCCTCGACCGCCGGTGCGCACCCGGCGACCTCGACTCCCGGCGCTTGTCTGACGAGGCGGTGCGGTCCCTGCACGCACCCCCCCCTCTGTCGCCCGACACGCTCCGACCGCCGGCACTGGAGACACACCGACGGCGACTCAACGAACGGCTCCTCCGCCGCCCCCTCGACCCGCTCCCCCGCCTGCCGCCCGACCTGCTCCGCCCGCCACCGCTGTCCCGCGATGCACTCCTGTCTGCACCTCCCAACGACATTAATGATAACTCCCTCTCAATTGCCAGAGCTTTCTCCGCTATCACTGCTTTCCTCTTCTTCTTCTCCAAACCCCGCAAACGCTCAAGCAATGAGCGTTCGTCGTCACTCAGCGGGTCGTCCGAGACGACCGGCACAACCAAACTAGCTTTAGCAGGCTCCAACAACTTTTCTGACTTCAATTTCTCCTTTTCCATCATTTCTCCAGCCTGACGCGTGGCACGACGCGTCCGAGCTGGGCGTCGCGTGCACCCGTCGTTAATGGGCGCAGGGTGTATGTAGCCACACGGTGCACAAAAGTCTTTCGGCATATGTCCAATGACAAAAACCGACAAGTGACAGCAACCACCAATGAAGTGCGTACTGTGACAGGAGCAGTCGACTGCTGACAGCAGCCGGTGCAGACGACGGAGCAGGCGGCGAAGACGGTGCAGGTGTTTCTCTCGGGTGAGCTGACCGGCGCGCAGGCCGGGTGCGTATCAGGTGGGCGGCGGGCCGGCCGAGCGCCGTGGTTATATACGACTACTGGCACGCTGCCTAGCGAGCAGCGGGCGCATAATGCTTAGCCGGCGCGTTCGAAATGCCCGAATATGACCAGCTCATATATACATTCGTCAATGCCCGCGGATGCCTACACAAGCATATACACGTATATACTACCTATATATATATATATACACACACACACCTGGGCCATACGCATGACGCGGTGTTAGCATCGGATGGTGTTAACAGCTAACACCGGGTAGCTATCACCACCATCGCAAAGTATGTCACACCGTATGTACGGGTGCCTAAAACGTTAATGGTAGCTAAACGGGCAGTTATTTATAGATGTGGGGTATCCCCCTTAACTGGTACCGGCCAGCTTGCCATCTCCACACACCGGACACCAGCAAACCTTGTTATTGTGCTCCGTGGCTGTGCGCGTGTGTCTGTGTGTGTGTTGTGTTTGTGTGTATGTCTGTGTTTCTGTGTGTGTGTTGGTGCGTGTTTTTCTGTGTATGTCTGTGTGTGTCTCTCTCTGTGTCTGTGTGTCCATTGTTTGTGTGTCTGTCTATGTGTGTCTGTGCGTGTATGTCTGTGTGTATATCTGTGTATTTATGTTTGTGTGTGTATCTGTCTCTGTATGTGTGTGTATGTCTGTGTGTGAGTGTAGCTGTCTTTGTGTGTGTATGTATGTCTGTGTATGTGTGTCTGTCTGTGTGTGGTTGTGTGTCTGTCTGTATGTGTATGTGTGTGTATGTGTGTCTGTCTTTGGATGTGTGTTGTTCTGTATTTCTATTAACTTTCAATAAAATTGAAGTTTTGGACTTCGCATATTGGTAAATATAATAAAATTGTTGTGTATGTGTGTGTGCCTGTGTGTGTGTGTTTGTCTGTGTGTATGTCTGTCTCTGTCTCTGTAAAGTCAGGTCAGGAAACACACAGACACATACACAGACACACACAGACACAGAAACATACAGCCAGACACACACATACACACACAGACAGACACACACATAAACATACACACACATAACCACACATACACACACACAACCACACACAGACAGACACACATACACATACAGACACACATAGACAGACAATACAGACACACATAGACAGACAGACACACACATAAACATACACACAGACACACCCACACACAGCGGGGCTGGAATGTACACACCGCACGGCGCCGATGTAGCTAACACCACCCTTAAACCTGCTACGGAGTGGTGTTAGTCTACCCATTCTTAAACTAGCTGTGTTTGCCTAACACCTCTCCTTGACTTTTCGCCGCTAAACTGGAAACCCCGGCCAAAACCAGTTTTGGCTTGCTAACACCGCATCATGCATATGGGCCCACCTACACCGATCAGTGATAGAACATTTGCATTCCCCCTTGCTGAGTATCGGAATATTGTACAGGACTATGCAAAAGGATTACTATCGAGTTGCGCCTAATGGAAAACCAATCTATTCATGTCATAAGTGCAGGTAATTTTAGGATTTTCGTCAGTTCATGGGATTATATAGAACTACCTGGGATTAAGACTGTGACTGACACCAATATATCTCAAATTAATTAAGAACTAACAATTCAATATTTTCCCAATTGTACAAGTAATGCTCGTAACTTGTATTGGTTCATTTGTGTGATTTGTTAATTGAGTCGTGTAGGCATATGAACATTATTTGGAATAGATAGCTTCATTTAGAATTTGATAGTCGGTGTTGGAATCATATGTAATAAAAGATTGATTTGGTGAAAAGAAATTGGACTGGATAACTCAGGTTACTTCAGGACGCAGATAAGTAATTGATCCTGATAAAAGTGATATTGGTGTTATCAAATTATACATATAATACCGAATGGTGGTTAAGTTTTAGGGTCGTTCTGATCACTACTCCTCTGTTAATCGGCGCTGCAAACGTGCATCATCGTACTCCACTGATGCTTTGCCATGTATGGGTTGTTAATAGCATATTTCTTTTGTTGCCTAACGTACACATTTCATATTAATTTAGAATTTCAACCAAATATTTGAATTTCATTTTTAATTTTTTTTTTTTTTTTTATTGAGGCGGTATTTATACTGTCCATAGCATATAAGCCCGGGTACCCAGGCTTGTTTTCAATGCTGGCCAGTTGTAGTGTTGTTGTTATCTTACCACACAGTAGCTGCTAATAAGGTATTTGATTGCCTGCATCTCAGTAGCAGTTAGATAATTGGTTGGTAGGGTTAGTAGCCTATGTTAGTTTTTTTGGATTTTCTTGTCATATATGTATTTTATTTTGTTCTACTCTTATTACTAGACTAGCCTACTCCCATTTACATATCGTAGGCTTGTACATAGCTGTGTGGTGTGTTATTTGGCTATTCTTGGCATGGTTACCTTCCATCGGGCAATTTTGATGTTTTTTTAAAACTAACTTTAATCATTTCGACCAGACTGTTATTGTGACCTCCATATCAGAACTTGTGAGGCTGTTCTACACATTATTAGGTACTACTTTAGCGCGTGGCCTATCGGGACTTCCTTAACACAATAATTGTCATGGGTTTGATGCGGAGCCTATTTAACCCATGCACAGCATGGGTTAAAGCTAGTACTGGTGTAAAGTGAATATGTGATAGTTATTGATGGTGAAGAAGTCACTTACAACAACTGCTTGTATTGTTAAGAGTGATGAATCCAATTACTAATTTATATATATGTCTTCTTTGCAATCTTAGGTCAGTCATATGTTTGACCAAGTTTCAAGTGATAATAACCCTGTTCACCAGAAGGCTGCAAGGAGCAGTAGTGGCACTGACGAGAGCACTGTAGCACACGATTTTACACTCAAGTATGGATCGCTCTAAGTATATTCCAATTGTTATGCAGGGTCCGTGCGGGGCCTGGAAAGTCTTGAACTTCATTTGCCCCATTTCAAGGCCTTGAACGGCCTTGAATTTAACCTATTTTGCGTAATTAGTCTTGAAAATCCTTGAATTCCATTAAACTGTCCCCACTGATCTAAATTAGTCCGAAATGGCCATTCACCATTGTTTTTTTTCTTCCTGAAATCCAAATAAAAATATTCTTGAATTCCTATCAAAAGCAGCCTTGAAAAGCCTTGAAATAACCTTGAATTTCATATCTTCATATGTGTACGGGCCCTGCTTATGTTTAAATAGCACAGCTGAAATATTGCAGGACGGGGAAAATAGGCTTCACCTGTTCACAATGAATAGATCTTTTCAACATAGTGGAAATGTATTTCTTATCAGGACACGATTGGGGAATATACTATACCTTAGATACCCATGGTAACAGAAAGTTAACTAATTAGATTATTCTAATACAGTAAAACATCCCTAACCGACCACATCCACAGATCGACCACTCCCCTATATCGATCGCTCTATTTGGGTCTCAACAATACCATTGTAACCATATTTTAACTAAACCCACCACCTCCCTAAATGGACGACCTAAAGTCGGTCGATTTAGAGAGGTTTTATTGTATATATGCATCTCATCTAATATGTAAATGCTATGCATCATAACATGTACTTTTATAAAGTTCATATTTGTGTGAGTTTACCCACGCGTGGGTGACGCTGGCGTTTCCCTGCCAATGTGTCCACTGAGCCGCACCCCTGCACGTATAGTCTGATGGTTTTGAGTTTCTGTCATTTTTTTAATGAGATAATTATATTGAATTGATTTTTATAATCTACCTTACTTTACGTTGAAGTAACTTTTATTTTAAATGGCTAACTTTTCAACTCTGCCATATGCAGACAATGTAAGCCTATGTATGAACATGGATTCTGCTATTGTTTGAAACGTGTTCTGCTATTATTTGGAATGTTTTCACTTTTGGTTTTCATGTCACAAAAGTGGTACACAGTTTCTGAGAACGAGGCATATCTAACTCCACTGCCGTCTCTCCGTTCAAGAGTAAAGCGGCTGTCACCTCGCCGGATTGAGCAATAGACAATTGTCTAGTCCGGTGGGGTTCGGGCATGATGAGTATCAAAATGTGTCAAAATGTTGCGATATCGGGTCAAAGGATGCTGGATGAACAGATAGCCAACGGACGAAACAAACTCAAACCGGACAAGAACCATAGACGTCAATCTGGTGGCATCCGTTCTAAGTTTTGTGCATGGTCAAAACTTGTACGGACACAAACCGGACTTTGTTTGGTTTCTTTCTGTTTCCCCCAATCCGGCGAGGTGTGACAGCCACTTAAACACGCTGCAAAATGTAACATTAAAGAAGTGATAAGTAGTTTGTGTTTTCCCTTTAGATTGTCGCCGAATAATGTACACAGGACGAGTGGACTACATCGGAGTGGTATTGTCACTGTACACACGGAGATAGAATTCGACCTTCCTTACGTTCTCAACAACGGCTTTCCATACACACAGTTCGCCTTTGTCCGTATTCTCTTCCCAGATTGTCTTTGTTCACTTCTAAAGAAGACCCTGTGCAAGTCGTCCATAATGAAGAAAAACATATTCATGTGTTCATTTGAAGAGGTAGAAGCTTTTATGATATATATATATACATAGAAAGAGAACGAGACAGGGATTAATTAAAGATGCATAGTCCTATGGTTTTGTATTTCTGCAATTTTCTGCGATAAATAAATTAGATTGATCACTATGATCTACTTTACTTTCGGTTGAAATAACTTTTAGTTCAAATGGCTAACTTTGGAGATATTTGAAGCGCAAACATGGACAATTAATTTAGGAAAGCATGCCAAAACTCTGACACCATAGGCTTATGCAATATCATGTTCTATTAAATTGACTCAGTACGCAACAAATGTTTAATAAGTGCACCAGTTAGTTAATATTTTAGCTAGCGACCCGCTTAAAAAGCGGTATAATACTTAGTAGATGAGCTACGCTTGCTAATAAAATACAGTGAAGACAGTGAAATATCGTGGTAAGTAATGGGGTTTTCGAGAACACACCTGGTTAGGTAAAAGGCTTACCGATTGTAGGCATGTCCTTGGCGCACCGTTTCAGGTAGATAAAAGATTTACCCCTGACTCAGTTCCGAGGTGAATGACAACCCTATGTAGAAGCTGGGGAAAACGTGTTTCATTGTTGATGGCCTTAGTTTGGCATCCCTACCTTATGTTAATCAAAATTCAATGGCTATAATTTGATTGTATACGTCTGTCCTCCACATAATTTATTATTATTCTTTTTGGTCCATTAGTTGTTTAAGCAGGGGAAATTTCAGTCATAGACGACTGGTCTTCCTCATTCCACTGCTGGTCGATAGAAAGCCCGAGCCTACACTTTTACCGACCCAAGGGATTTTTAACCTCCCACACCACATAGACATGGTATGAGAGCAACCGGCCGTTGATGACGCTGTAAGTTATACACAGCGGTGGAAATCCAAATTGGCAGAGCTGGGGGCACGGGGATTCGAACCGCCGACCCTCAGATTATGAGTCTGACCTAGAAAAAAGTCAGACACTCTAACCACTCCGCCACATAGAACGCCACGATAATACTCTCCAGAGTGTTTATATCACATTATGTCAAGGCATATTGGCACAAAATCAGTTTGAATCAATAGAGTCCATGAAGTAAATCCACCATGTTTGAATGCACTGGTTCACATCACTGCCTCTTTTGGGTGTCAGCCAATGACTGATTATTTCCTGACCTAGATCGGATTATTACCCAGGAACCTATCAACTTCTTGTCACTCTTGCACAATGACTGCCATTTGGATATGTGAGCTCTGTTGATTCAAACTTTTAAAGTTCATTTATCTACTGGATTTAATCTACTAATCAGTTCAAAACTTGCGGGTAAATATAAAAAAGTATGTCAAGATTACATTTTGCTTTTTAAATTACGAATTGATGTGCATATTTAATTTATCCAGCCTTCTCCACTTTTTCTAATGGGTTGTACTTCATCCCTACTGTAGGTACGGGGTGAATCTTTTATCAACGTGTCAGGTGACTAATTGACTGGTAGCGGACAGAGCCTGAACTAAAGACATATATATCCTGTTATATGATGTATAACCAATTATGCGAGTATAAAGGCGTGGAAGGGAATTATTTGATTATATATTATTGTTATCCTGATTCTATGTACTCCCTCCTGCGCCCCATGGGGCGTCATCGATTAATCAACTCGGGTCACCCGAGCAACCTTTTGGTGCATGTGCACATCCTACAGACTCCGGTTGAATAAACGAATACGCTCGGGGTGGACAAAATGGTGGCTTAATCTGGAACTTAATTGTGTTTTTCAATAACCAATAGAAATACAGCAAAATAGGATTTAAGGTATTTTCTGATTGTAGAAGCTGAAAATCTGGGTTATTAAAAAAAAAGTATTAAAACAACACGTAGGAGTTGTACCGGTAGCTGTTATACTACAGGTACCAGCACAGATGTGACGTCATCGCTCCTAGCAAACCCCAGCCAAGAGGTGGGTTACTGGAGTCAGATCGTTTTGCACACGGCACGTATATTTCTCAACTCCACTCGCGGTGTTCGATTTGAAATTCTGATGACTCGGGCGACCCAAGTCGCCCGGGTCGTGTTAATCGATTATGGCCCTCATTACTGTCTTGTCGTCCCTACCGGATGCACCAACCTCACTCGCACAGAAGGAATTTGTTCTTCACTGTGTTGTTTCTTTATAATCACGACATATAAAATAGTAAATTTGATATTATAAGTGAGAAGTCTTTCTGTCAACAGGCTCAGTTGCTATACCAAGAAGGACGTCAGTTGCGAATTCCTCGAGTCACATCCGGAGACAGGATAATGCGCATTGATATCCTGGTGAAACACCTAGCAGCGCTGAGAGCAGAGGTGAAGGACATGCACGTTGGAAAAGAAAAGAAAAAAGGGTGCTACGGAGGGGCACGAGTACAGCAGGACAAATAGAGCCATGTAGTCTCACGATGCCACGACTGCCAGTCACTTGAAGCTGCGCATAGTCCGATGAAAATATAAAATGTTCGAAACCAAAGCAATTATCTAGATTTTATCCTACATATCGAGCTTTGATACTGGTGCACTTATTAAACTTTTGTCACCACATTGTTTTGTTTTTTTTCCGTTTTTTTATCGAGGCTGTATTTATACTGTCCATAGCATGTAAGCCCGGGTACCCAGGCTTGTTTTCAATGCTGGCCAGCTGTAGTTTTGGTCACATAGATGGGAATACTGAGGCAATTTAATAGAATGTGTTACTGTGGAAGCCTATGGTGTCAAGAGTTTTGGCATGCTTGCCAAAATTAATTTTGCATGGTTGCTCTTCAAATATCTGTTAAAGTTAGCCATTTAAAATAATTAAGTTATTTCATCAAAAACTAATGTAGATTATGACGATCAACCTAATGTATTTATCTCAGAAAATGACAAACTCAAAACCATCGGACTATGCAACCGTAAATTTCTGCAATAACATGTTCTACTAAATTCTCTCAATATGCCCTTCTGTGTGGTGACACATGTTTAATAAGTGCATCAGTATCTAAATTAGATATGTAGAATCAAATCAGATAATTGTTTTGGTTTTGAAAATGTGATGTTTTCATCAGACTGCATAATGCAGCTTTAAATGACATTACTCCCGTTCTGCTGCTTCAATAACCCAGCCTCCTTTTAGTACCGCTGCTGTTAATCACTTAAAGGCCCGTTTATAGTTGTGACACCGTCAGCTTTACGCCGGTTACTGCCTTGTGACGCCGTCAACTTTACGCTGGTTAGCGCCATGTGACGCCGCAAAACGGTGGGGAGTGTGCAACGTGTGGAAGCGCTGACCTTGAAAGTTCAACATAATTGAACTGTGGTCAACGCTTGCACGTCAAGCGTCGGCGTAAACTCTAAATGGGAGTGTTGGCTTGCCGCGTCAAAACTATAAATGGGACTTGAAGGCGTGGTTGGGTGTCGTGCTTATATCTGCGGCCAAACCTTTTACCTGTACAGTCAAGGAGACTAGTAGGTACTCCAAAGTGATTTTTTTCCCCAACAGGTCAGTATTACAAATTATATATCTGTACAGATCTTTTAAATCGGATCTCAATGATACAAAAATCATTTAGATCGATTGAGTAGCTGCAAAGTTATGAGTGTTTAGAGATTCATTTTTGTACCCATTTACAAAATCTTGGTTTTTAGGGTCCCACCTGGAAGCTATTTTGCATATGATCTGCCCAATATTAAAGAATCTCATTCTCTATGGTACACATAAGAAGCTCAATTTTTTTACAAACCATCACTGTTAGTATTCTTTCTGAATTTCATGTCAAACTTGCTAAATTCCTTAATTTCCAGCAACCACCAATAATAAATTCAGTAAAATTAAGAAAAATAGCATAACTCTCATTCTAATTGTCCTATCACTGCAATCTTTATACCAAAATAACCATAATTAAAAGCTCTACATGATGACATAATTGTCTAACTGATCAGAGAAAGAAAGACAAAATTCACTTTTCGGCATCGTGAGCTGACAATCGTCACTTCTCAGAACAACCTTGATGAGCATGATATGAATCTCAACCAAATATTGTTCTGGTTAGATAGAGGAAGACTTGAGCTTTCTGATGATATCATTTTCAGCACGATCCTGATCAATTTTCAAGGAGGATTGATGTCTTAATGTTTTCACTCCTTCAGTTCAATCAAATTTCCCACTTAAAAACAGCCATGCTTGATATGCTAATGTAGCCTAGTTTCTACTGTCTTCCATTGGTATTTATTTTTAGCTCAGGTCACTGTGCTCACCAATGTATCAATTTTAGGGAGCGGAGTAGCTCAGACTAGATGAAAACAAACTCGGCAAGCATGCACAGAGCTGCCGATGGTACCCCCAAACAAGTTTCCATTGTTTCATAATGGTAACTAAAAATCAGATACCCTAATAGACAAAAGAACAAGCGTTAATTTCATATAACTTTTATTTCAAAGGAAGCAGAATTAGTGGAGATTGAAGTGTTTTAAAAAGGGTTAAAATATGTCAAATTTCACGCTGTGGACACCGTATACGCTCACTTTGGAGTACCTACTGTCACCCAACCACACTGTATGAGGAAGATCTGCGATAAACTGACGGAATGCGGGTATACACTGCACCCAAGACTTTACTGTTAGAACTAGCGTGAGTAACTGAACCTAGTGTTTAAATTCACACCAGACGCCGGTTTGGTTCCGATGACGACCTGGACGGCTGAGGACATGACCCCGGTTTGTTCATGTATACGGAGCTACTGGCTACCAGACAAATACTTCAGGAATAGGGAGTCAAAGTAAAAGTCGGATATGGGGATAACCTTTTAATAAATTATTCACGTACAAATCGGTGTAAACTCGCCATACATAGTTCCTAGTGGAACCAATGGATACATCATATCCAGCAGTTTTGCATGAATTCTGTTCATATCACCAAATATGTGCATGCAAACAGAGCCACAGATGGATGCCACGACAGAGTTATATGCAATGAGACAAATGGGTAAATTAATTGATTTAATTCATAAGTATAAGAATTAATGAGCACGCTCACATGCTTAAAGCAGTGACTGCCAGTATCAAGAGAAAACACATTAAGAAAAGTAAACGTAATGAAAATAAAATTACATGCTATATTCCTTTGATTTTACAATATCTCATTACCGCGTTCCTATTTCCTTCAATAAAGCATCCAGTGTGCAAGTAAATTATCTATCAAAAATATAGTGCTCCCATATACGAGTTCTCAATGTGAGTTATCTGCTGAAATAAAATAAAGTCCAATTGAGAGCGCGACAATTCAACAGAGATAAACAACAACCCCACAAAAACTACTCATTAATATAACACACGTATGATTATCGACGGTTCTGATTACCGGTACATTATAGAAAATCACACGGTCAGACAACGTGGAGCCAGTTATTAATAATATTATTCTATCAAATTAAAGTTTTAAAATACCAGCAGTTGTGTATTTAGAATGGACACCTAAAAGATCAACTAATAGACCTATTTCATATGACGTCAGCATAGGTATTTAGGTCAGTGCGCGCGCTGCTTGGCTGCAGGATGACAGTCACACTGCAAACTCAATGGCTATGATCAATCTTCATAGAGAACAAGTGAAATATCTATAGAACAACACCATCTGGAGACAAACCGCTTGGAAAATATATAGAAAACATATTTAAGAAACAGGATTATATTAAATTTATATGGTTAGGGTTCGGCAATTCTAATAATTTTGAATAAAATTGACGTTTTGCACTGCGCGTGTCGGCAAACTCAATGCATTGTCAATGGCCGTGAGCAATCTTCATACAGAAAAAGTTAAATATCTCTTAAAACTACACCACATAGAAACAAACCGCTTGGAACACATATAGAAAACATGTTTAGCAACCAGATTATATTAAATTTATATGGTTACGGTTCTGCATTTCTAGTAATTCCGAATAAAATTTATAATTTGCACTGTGCGTATCGGCAAACTAAATGCATTGTCAATGGCCGTGAGCAATCTTCATACAGAAAAAGTTAAATATCTCTGTCACAACAGAATGAGCTACAATACATGCCCTCCATTTAGGACCGCCGCTGATAATCACTTAAGGCAGTCAGGGCCATACTCTCAAACTAGTAAAACCCAGAGCCATTTCAAAGTTAAGGCAACACAGTTTCTCAAACAGGATCATAAATATATGGAACAGTCTCCCACAAAATGTTATTGATGCTGAGTCAATAAATTCATTCAAGAACAGATTAGAAAAAGCATGGGCTGATGATCCAGGGAAATTTGACCCCTTATTCACTACATGCTACTAATTATTCCTTGTGTTGCTTATTTACTTGCACTCAAGCAAAAATGAGAGACAAATAAGTGTTCACACTTCCTGTCTACCATTCGCTATTTCGCTATTTAACGAACATGGATGGGTGTCACGCTTATATCTGCGTGCAAACCTTGTAACTGTATAGCCAAAGAGACCATCACCCAACTCGGCTTACCACACTGCATGAGGAAGATCTGGGATAAACTGGGAGACGGAAAGTGGGTATACACTGCACCTGAGTCTTCACTGTGTTGTTAGAACCAGCGTTAGTAACTGAACCTGTTGTTTTGCTCATTTCTGTTCCCTTGCGTGTCTTGCATTATCAATACATCAAGTACATAAGCTGTGTTCATAAAGCCTCTAGACAAGCATAATCAAATTAGTACAGGTTCCTTATGCTTCATAAGATTAGTTTTTGTCCGTCATTAAATTGAATGTTATATCACAGTGGTTTTATATAAATATCTATATATATATCTATATATATATATATATATATATATATATATGCAGTTGATCACGTGACAAGCGCCAGGCCAGTCAAACTCTTAATCCAGAGTATGTGTACCTAAATACACCAACCTACCGATGTTGTACACTACAAACTCCAGATAAAAGATTCACGCCTACCCAGAGTAGGGGTGAGGAACAACTCATTAGACAAAGTGGCGTAAAGCTAGGTAAATGAAATGAGCACAATATTTTATTTTTTTGGATGGGCTGTTTATGCCGTCAATAATCAGGCTTGTTTTCAATGCTGGGCAGTTTTCGGCTTTTTTTTCTTCTTCTTATAGTTGGTGTTTATGGTTAGTAAATCTATGTTATTTTTTGGGTTTTTTTCTTGACAATTGTTTTCCTTCTACGCTCATCTCTAGACTAGCCTACTCTATTTACATATTATAGGCTTGTACGCAATAGATGGTTGGTGTGTGGTTTTGTTGATATTTGCTTATCTTTTTGGCCTGGGCACCTCCCAAGAGCTGTCCAGCTGGCAGGCCGTGACATCACATGCCCCGCTTGGTCACAGTTCAGGGGTGGTTTCCTGGTTTTACCATGCATAGATATTTTTTGTATGTTTTTAGGTCAGGAATTTGTCTTTCCTTTACCGTTAGGCCTTTCCAGACGTTGGCAGCCATTTCTAGTGTACTTCTTTCATGTGCTTTGATGTGGCTTCTGGTTTGCGTTAGTATTCATGCAATGTTTGCTCTGGTGTTCCTTTGTGGCTGGGTTAGGTACCTTTATTCTCGACTATAATAAATATATTAGGTTGATCATTATAATCTACCTTTCTTTTCTTTGAAGTAAATTAGATTTGAAATAGCTAACTTTTGAGATATCTGAAATGCAACCATGCAAAAACTCTTGACACCATAGATTTCTGCAGTCACAGGTTCTATTAAATTGCATCGGTATGCCCTTCTATGTGGTGACAAATGTTTGATAAGTGCACCAGTATCTAAATCAGATATGTAGACTCGAATCTAGATAATTGCTTTGGGTTTGAAAAATTGATGTATTCATCAGACTATGCAGCTTCAAATTATCTTGGATAAAGTAAATTCCACATAGCAAACACCTAATGGACCTGTCTGACTTTCTGCTACCTTATGGTCTCCATTCTCTCACCGAGGCTGTTGGTTGATTGTTGGAGTCCTACATCCTGGCAACATCTACGGTCAACTCAGGATGGGTAACGACCTTGTGACAGTGCACACTCATTATTATTATTATTATTATTATTATTATTATCCTCTTCTTTGATGCAGGCTTGTGGTAGCCTATACAAAGCTTGTAGCTCTCAGATCTAATGGTATGCAGCCTCAAAATCGTACAGGAATGTTTCTCTGGCCCAGGCCCTGTCCAGCGCATTCTTGAATTGATTCATGGCATCACTCGCTGTGAAAAGAAGGCCCCTCTGAGTGAGCTGTTGTACCTTGGCTTGAAAAGCTTCTTGGAGTGACCTCTGGTATTGCTTCCCTTTATGCGTCTGAATAGCAAGGCCTCATCCACATTATACTCAGCATTCAGGAACTTCCATGTGTTGATCATGTCCCCACGAAATCTTCTGTATGTGAGGCTTTGTAACTTGAGTCTCCTGAGTCTGTCTGGATAACTAAGGTCCTTCAGATGTGGCACTAGCTTAGTTAACCTTCTCTTAACAGCTTCAATGGATCTAATATCCTTCTTTAACGTTGGGTGCCATATAGTGACTCCATACTCTAGTATTGGCTGTACTTGGCTCTTGTACAATATGATCAGCATCTTTTCGTCCAAGTATTTGAAGGTTCTGCGAATCATTCACACAATCTTATTGTCTACAAATACTCCTAAATCTTTCTCTACCTCACTCTCTTCGAGATTTAGTGGCTGGCCACTAGAACTTTCATGCATAACATATGTATAGTCTGGGTGGTGTCTCCCTATTCGCATGACGTGGCATTTATTCGGATGGAACTTCATCTGCCACTGCTTGGCCCAATTCTCCATTTCCAGCAGGTCCTTTTGCAGATCAGCACAGTCTTCCGTGGAATTCACAGTTCTGTAGATCTTTGCGTCATCTGCAAATAATTTTATCCCACATGATACAATCTCTGGCAGGTCATTGATGAAAATGACGAACAGAATAGGACCCAGGACGCTCCCTTGAGGTATCCCACTGAGAACCTCTTTGAAGGAAGATTTACTGCCATTTACTACGACTTGCTGTTTCCTTCCAGTCAAAAGACTTTGGATCCATCTCAGAGTATTTCCTTCAATGCCATAGTTTTGTAACTTGGTAGCTAGCCTCTGGTGGGGGACAGTATCAAATGCCTTCATGAAATCTAAGTATATAGTATCTAGTGATTCCCCCCTATCCATTGCGTCGGTTCACTACTTTATAGTGGCTGCCCCACTGGGAAATCAGGCAGCCAGCACCATGACCCAATATCCCACTCAGTAACACTATCCTGACAATGAGCTAACTAGTCCTTGTCATATCCTATTAATGCCGATTGCCAGGTTAAGAAGCGACAAGTATCAATTTTGTAAGTCATTGGTTTAACTCGACTGGGAATTGAACTCACAACCTTCAACACGGGTTCGGCTACTGCGTCTGGTAAACTCACCCAGGCTGCTTCTCAAGTAACCCTAGCCGCTTCCCTGGGGCACACCCTACACGCTCTGGGTGATTGGCTCATACTCGAGGAAATGCTCGCGTTGATGCAGATTTAGGCTGCGCGTCATGTCGCCGGAGGTGCCGTACCCGCGCACGCTGCCAGGGGGCGCCCCGTCGTGCACGGTAGTGGTGGCGCCATCTAGCAGCGGCTGGCGCTCGGCGACTGTAGGGCTCGCCTTAGGTGTGCTGCTGCTGCTGCTGCTGATGTGGACAAGGCATGGCGTTGGGTGGACTTTCCTCTCGTATATCCACAGGATCAGGAGCACAAAGGCCTGGGGGCATAAAATCGAGCCGTCTTTAATAATAATAATAAACCTATGATGTGTAAGCCATTTATGATGTCTGTAAGTGGTGGCGCTATTTCGAGGACAAGGGCCTGGTGGTATTTGTAAGTGGTAGTGCTGTTTCTTTACATAGTAATATAGCTGATTAAAGGCTATCTAAACAAACTTTAAATAAATGTGTTTACATATAGCCGATTAAGGGCCATCTAAACAAACTTTAAATGCAAGTATTTACATCCAATAACATATTTTCCCTTAGGTATTCTGTCATAGTGAATGTCGATGTTGATCCATTAACTTAGATTCAATTTAAAGTTGCATAGTCCGATGAGAACATCAAATTTTCAAAACCAAAACAATTATCTAGATATGATTCTACCTATCTAACTTAAGATACTGGTGCACACTTGTTGCCACATAGAAGGGAATACTGAGGCAATTTAATAGAACCTGTTGCTGCAGAAGCCTATGGTGTCAGAGTTTTGGTGTGGCTGATAAAATAAATTTTGCATGGTTGCACTTCAAATATTTCAAGAATTAGCCATTAAAAAAAACCCCAAGTTACTTCAAACTAGAGTAAGGTAGATTATAACGATCAATCTAACATATTTACCTAAGAAAATTACAGAAATTCAAAACCATCGGACTATGTAACTTTAACTTACAAGTTACAGATCCTTCTGGCTGATCTAGGCCCATAGGGGAAATTCTAAACTACTCCTCTCAACCATGGTGGCCCATTTGAATACCAAACTAACCGCAAATTATTCTTTCATCTAAACACAATTAAAAGATACCAGAGACGGCTACAAAAGCCACAACATGCAAGCCAGGCTCTGCATACATTCTCCATATCTCGAGAGTATTATTTCTAAACATCCCTACCACTCACCACTTTGTTAGACAGACAGAAGTTATTCAAAGATCTGTGCGAGAACATTTGACAAGCCAGGAGGCGCATGCGCGAGTAGGCAGTGTCTGAGCTGGGGAATTGTAGATACTCACAGCTAACGCGCAGGCGGCAGCCGTCAGGTTCATGCACCACTCAAAGTCGTTCATGTCCACCAGGAAGCCACCCAAAATCGGACCGATAAAGTCCCTGAAAGACGCGCCAGACAAAGTCAGTGCTATTTTTTATTTTTTTATAAAAAAAAAAATATCCTCGCAACATCTATGGTTATATCAGGATAGGTATCGACTTGTGAAAGTGCCCACTCATGGTGACTTTTATAGTGCTGCCCCACTAGGAGACCAGGCTGCTTGCACCATAATATATCCCACACAGTCACATTATCCTGACACTATTCTATTAATGCCGAGCGCCAGGCTAGGTAGCGGCAAGTATCAATTTTGTAAGTCATTGGTTTGAATCGGCCGGAAAAATAAACTCCTGACCTTCTGCACGGTTACCATTGCATCCTGCCACCCTGATGATGATGATGATAATGATAATAATAGGTAATTACCACATACAAAAATAATGTTTTTTGAAGAAAACCAAAGATTTGTGTTTTTTTGTTTAACGACCCCCGAGCACAAAAAGTAAACATTGGCTATTATTAGGGCTCATACAGTGGTTAAACATATCAGAGTTAAAAAAATTACATTTCAAACAGCTAAAATAGAGCAAGAAATGCATGCCAAAAGAGCATACAACTGGGGTAAAATCACAAGTGGTATATGATGAATAAAATCAAAAGTAAAAGACTTTTCAAGTTAAAAATTGAAAATTAATTTTTTGGTAAAAACCAGTTTCCCTAAAAAATTTAATAATGAGTTGCGGATTTTGTACAAGAAATTGGAACAATCTGTCCTGTGTTACCAAGTTCATTGAAATAGCATAGTGAAAATGCATGCCAAAATACAACAATACCACAGGGGAAAATGCATTCCAAGACATTACTATATTGGTAACCATTTTATGAGTTCATTAAGTTGGATACTAACAAGCCTTTCGCCAATCGCTCGCTCACACTTGTTTATAGTTGCAGTCCGATGAAGCATCAAATTTTCAAAATCAAAACACTTACCTAGATTTGATTGTGCATATATAACTTTGATACCGATACACTTATGAAGCATTTGTTGCCAGATAGAAGGGCGTAATAAGTCAATTTAGTAGAAACTTAGTGCTGAAGCCTATGGCGCCAGAGTTTTAGCGTGCTTGCCAAAATTAATTTGAGAATGCTTGGGCTTCAAATATCTCCAAAGTTGGCCATTTAAAATAAAAGTTACCACAAACTAAAGTAAGGTAGATTATAACAATCAATTTAATATATATATATCTCAGAAACATGGCTGAATCTCAAATCCATCGGACTATGCAACTTTAATATATCGGTCATCCCACTCACCCGAGTGCATAGGCCCCGCCCCACAAGCCGGCCACGTGACTGTACATGGCAACGTTATCCTCCACACCAGCCTTCCTGCAACATGGAAAAAAACAATTATGCGTCATATAAAGTTGTGGAGTACTATGGGTCATTCTCTGAAAGTGAGCACTAAATTGTGAAATGGAAACCAAAAGTGAAATCCTTCCAAATAATAGCAGAAAACATCCAAATAATAGCAGAATCCATGTTCATATGAAGGTTTACACGTTGTGCACGAGTTGGATAAAAAAAAAAAACCCAACTATTTCACTTTTTTATTTAGATCTTATCAAAATTGAGTAATATGTTATGCATGTTGGCCGAGGCTAACATCGCTAATTTGCTCACGAGGCAAGTGCTATTTTTTGTCTTTCCTCGCTACCCTCCCTACAGCTAGCCCGTCACTTCGCTGCCCGCTTGCCGCAGAACAACATCACTCACCACCACCGCTAGGACGTAAAACAACAACAAACAAACAAACCACTCACCTCACCAGTGGCATTGGTACAACACTGTTCACATAGACCACCAATCAGATACCGGCAGCTGTTTCCGGTTGGCGACCATGCCTCCCCCCCCCCCCCCCCCCCCCGGTGTCGCAAATTGACCGCCCTGCCAGTTTGAGTGCCCTTCTGTTGCTTCTGCGCATGCGCGGAATTTAACAGCATCGTCTGCGCATGCGTCAAATTCTACCCAGTTTCAAACTACCGTGGCCTAAGACAGTTGACTAAAGCCGTGTTCACACGGGAAAAGTTTAAAGCGATTTAGACAAGGCGAATCATATGAATCGATTTAGTTTGAAAGTGTTTCGCGTTCACATGGGCAGTGCTTTGAGTCGGTTTAAGGCGGAAGTGGATATCTGCGTATGAGCAAGTCCAGACTAACCAGCACCAGTTTTGGTTAGTCAACATCGGCACGAGAGAGTGTGGGTTCAACCTAGATATGTATAGACTGAATCATATTGTTTGGGAATCATAAAAACTTCTGCTGGGCAGTGAAACCCTAAAAATAAATGATGAACAAAATATCTGTGCATAGCCAGCGGTTTCATTAATTAAATTATATAATATGCACTTTTGATCGACCGGAAAGTCAACAAACTAAGGTCTCGACTGCGCATGCGTGTGACGTCCTTAATCCGCATCAAGTAAGTCGGTTGCGTTCACACAGGCGATTTAAGTCAATTCATAAAATTCGCTTCATATAAACCACCTGCTAAGGTGGTTTATAAAATCCGAATTATATGAATCGATTCAGCCCTAAACCGCCTCAGCCGCGCTTTCACACACCGAATGTGAGTCGAACTAGGCAAGGCGATTCATATGAATCGAATTAACTGCCCCGTGTGAACACGGCTATAGACATAGTTGCAAAATGAATTAAAAAGCTTTCATTGGATCGATTAAAAATATCTTGATGCGTGATTGAAGAGGAAGATCTGAAGTATTTAATTTAACCTAAGAAAAATTTACTCTGAAAGTATTAAAAACAGAGATAAGTTGGGATATTCTGAGTGTCAGTGCCAGTGTTAGCCTCATCAGATCATGGCCTCAAAAACTATTTTCGCAAAATAAATTCAAGAACTTCCAATTGGCTGATAAAAAAAAATCTGAATGTGAAATTGTAGAGAAAGATCTGAACTATTTAATAGACACAAGAAAAATTTGCTTTAAAAGCACCAAAAAGCAGAAATTACTGTGATAGTTGGGGTAGTTTTAATGTTGTCTCTATGACAGCGGCATTTGGTTTACCCTTCGCTCGTTGTCAGTGCAAAAAGTGCCCAATGTCCGACATCGAGAATGATGTGAATGAACAAGTGATGACAATAACAAATGATTAAACTTAAGCTACATTTTAAACTAATGATTATGATGAGATACTGATGCGTCTCTTCACAGTTAGTAAAAAACAAAGTCAAACTGGCAGGGCGCTCAAACTGCGACATGTTGCAGTTTGAAGGCGTCAGAAAATCCACGCATGCGCAGAAGCAACAGAAGGGCGGTCAAACTGGCAGGGCGCTCAAACTGCGACACCGGCCACGGCTCATACAGCAACAAGGGAGGTCACAACCGTACACAGAAGTTTGGTCGTCCTGTGATTCCGACTCCCAACAGTCATCACTACCCAGCTTACAGCATGAACAGCCGGCGCCGTCAACATCCTCCTGCATATCTTGCCCGAATTATCATCAATGCCGCTATTAGGTCCGTTCACATCCTCACCCTTCCACCCCTGGTGTCAGTTGAGCCCCCTCATGACCCAGCTGAAGAAAAACTCGACCTTGAAGCGTGTTATAATAAACCTGAGTTTCCCCCCCCCCCCCGCCAACCCAGACCATAGCGTGCATGCGGGCATCCTAAAAGGTTACTATCAAGGCCTCCCATTTAACTTCTCGTTGCTGACAAGTCTCCACTCTCACTGATAGTAGGTACTCCAAAGTGGGCGTATACGGTGTCCGTAGCGCGAAATTTGACATATTTTAACACTTTTTAAAACACTTCCATCTCCACTAATTCTGCTTCGTTTGAAATAAAAATTATATGAAATTAAAGCTTATTCTTTTGTATTTTAGGGTATCTGATTTTTAGTTAGCATTATGAAATAAATTAGAGTCAATGGAAACTTGTTTGGGGGGCACCATCGGTAGCTCTGCGCATGCTCGCCGAGTTTGTTTTCATCCAGTCTGAGCTACTCCCCTTCCCTAAAATTGATACCTTGGTGAGCACAGTGACCTGAGCTAAAAATAACCACCAATGCTAGCCCGACACTTTTCTGCCCGCTCGCCGCATAGCATCACTCACCCACCCACCCACCCATACGACATGGGCGCGAGCGCCGACCCACTGACTGATTGACAATCAACATCTCGATATCAGAACTATCCAGCCGAGCAGCATTTAACCGATTACAGTGTCTCTGTCACCCATAAGCAAAATGATACCAGACTGGCTTTATCATGGTGTAAAATATACGGATTTTCGGTTAAGAATTATATATTGGCAGAGAGCATTATTATTCTTGGACAACGGAGTGGGAACAAGGTTATGTAAACTAAAAGCAATAGAATCCCACTCCCAATTGTACATGATAATGAGTGATGTGAAATATATGTTATATATTATGCTTAGGGTTAATGAAGAAATGTGTTATGTAAGAAACAGTTAAGGTTGATGAAATGTCTCTCTGTGTATTCATAAAGAATGCAATTGGAGAAAAAGGACATTTTGAATATGTATATATATCTGTAACTGTTGCAGCCACCTGTCCTCCCATGACCACTGGGCTGACCCACCAGCCTAGTCTGCATATGCATAGAGTGCACTACCTGCTGCTGGGTTGAGTGACAGCCACCCCTACTGGGGGGTGTCACCCACCCAGGCTGTGGGGGTGTCTGATTGGCTGGCTGGGGGAGGTCCAGTCACATGACCCCCTTGGCCTATCCTGACCACACAAGTCTCATTCTAATTGATTATTCAAGATACTGCTTCATACACACTGAAGAGAAATCACTCTACTCCTGGCTCTTGAGAGAGACACACCTACTCTAGAGCAGGACCCCAGACACTCTGTCTGATGCTATCCAAATTCACATATTCCAAATTGAGTTGAGTGCAACACCCAAGGGACCCCAGTTCCAAGGGCTGTAGGCACTGCTTCCTATATAGAAGTAAGGTAATGAGACATAGTGTGGACAACAGGTAAGGAGTGAAAGTGATAGGTCACAGGTAGGTGGACAGGGGTTGATGCCAATAAAGCACAACTTATTCACTGTTCATCTGTGTGACTTGTTTTCCTTTCTCTTTTAAGTACTGGTTCCAGAGTTGGTTATATTGATTTAGGATGATTGCATCACAGGTGAAATGAAGGGGAAGAGTTTTGTAGTATTATCTGGTGTTCATGACGGCCGAACCCAGTGATATTATAATGGGTCCTGATTTATTTGATTATATAAATATAATTAAACTGCTTACATGCTTTGTCCGAATGTTGTGAATTATTATCATACATTTAACATGGGAATCAAAGGCACATCCAGAACATCATGTTAACAATAACCTACACAACAAATTCAAACAATATTCGATTGACTATGTTAAGCAAACAAGGTTATGTCTAACACAAAATTATTTGAAAAACAAAATAGAAAAAAACTTAAGTAAATAAATGCATGGTGTTGAATTGTAAATCATCACATTTTCACTTAAGCACAAAATCATACAAGTATACTTTTGATATCTTTTGTGGGATAGATTAAATATATGTAGCATTGCTAATATACTTAATACACAGAGGTAACAATAATATAATTATTCGACTTGATATTAATAAAAGAAAGAATTAATTACCATTGTAACATGGAAACCAAATAGGTGGTGCTCAATTTTAGAGTTGGTTGGTTGTTGGAATTTTACATCCTGGCAACATCTAAGGTCATATCAGGACCGGGACCCACTTGTGACAGTGCACACTCATGAATACTTTATAGTGCTGCCCCCGTGGGAGACCAGGCCGCTAGCACCACAACCTGATATCCCACTCAGTCATATTATCCTGACATTGAACCAACTATTATCCTAATAATGGCGAGCGCCTGGCTCGGAAGCGACAAGTATCAATTTTTAAGTGATTGGTTTCACTCGACCAGGGTTCAAACCTGTATGTTCGAATCCCACGATCGACCAAAACGGGAGATAGACGCTCAACTCATTCGGCCATCCCATCTGGTGCCCAGTTTTAGAGAATGACCCAAATCATAACCTACTTACTCAGCTGCATCTATGATCTTCTCGAACGTAGGGATGATGGAAAGGCTGACAGCCATGCCGAGGATGATGAGGGCCACAAGGTCCAGCCATAGCCTCCTGAAAGCGAAAATACGCAGTGTGCATGACAGCCTTTTATTTCGTCTTTAGTAATAACATAGATGAGAATGGCCTGGCGAAGAAAATCAGGAAAATATCTGATGAATTCTTGGGACTTCTAAAGTGAAGGGAGAAGCCGGAATGGTTGCAAACCTTTACCTATATTTGAAATATAGGTCAGTGTTTTGGTTTTGAAAATCTGACGCTTTCATCGGACTATGCAGCTTCAAGCTGGTTAAAACGTCGCAAATTAATTGGAGCATCCAGCAAACAATCCGCCAAGCAAATAATAAAATGTGAGGACTTGACATCAATGATGAGTGGACTCTGGTCACATTATACAAGTCTGTGGTAAGACTGCACCTGGAGTTCACAAATCAAGTTTGGGCTCCTCATCTGTTTTCCTAAGCATATTGTATCTCTGGAAAATGTACAAGGTCTTGCAACAAGGATGATCCCAGGATTGGGAGAGATGGCATATGAAGATCACCTGAGGAGACTTAGGCTACCAACATTGTCATCACAGGGGTTGTTTGTTTTATGTCCTAGCAACATCTAAGGATGGATACCGACTTGTGATAGTGCGCACTCATGGCGACTTTATAGTGCTGCCCCACTGGGAGACCAGGCTGCCAGCACCATGACCTGATATCCCACTCAGTCATACTATCCTGACACTGAGCCAAACAGTCCTTGTCCTGTCCTAATAATGACAAGCGCTAGGCTAGGAAGCGATAAGTATCAATTTTTAAGTCATTGGTTTAACTCGACCAGGGTTTGAACCAACAAACCCATGCGTTCGGACATCCCGATCTCCCAAAACAGGAGACGGACGCTCAACTCATTCAGCCATCCCGTTGGTGATCGTCACATGGGCGATATGCTAGCAACTTATAAGATTATTACTGGAGCCTATGACAGTGATGTCACAATGGGTTTGTTCAACCTCAGAATAGACAGCAACACCACAGGCTAACAGTATAAGATCTTCAAGGAGAGGTCCAGGCTTGAGGTCAGGAAACACTCACTTTTCTTTCAAGTGACAGATCCATGGAACAGTCTTCCAGACCAGGTGATTAAAGCACCAACGGTAGAAGCATTTGAGAGAAGGCTGGATGGACATTGGAGTGGACACCCACAATTATATGACTTCAAGACTCCGTCCACCTCCATATGTATACAAACAAATGAGTTGTTCCTTTTTACCATAACAAGCTGGCATTAGAGGCCTAATAAGCTCTAGATCAGCCATAAGAGGATCTGTTAGTTAATGAACAGACAGCGAGTGGTGCTGAGTCATGCTACCCACTCACAATAACACCTGCCGTGCTAGCAGTAGCAGGGTCTGGCCACATCGTTTGTTATCTGCAGGTCCCCCTCCACCTGGACTCCTGCGTTATCACTTCACCCAGCCACTCCACCCTAGAACAAACAAGTCACGTAGATACACACAGTGCAGCCTGACGATGCCTCTCTTCATTCACACACACCGACGTCATGCACACTGTACACTCCACAATCGGTTACCAAATTGTCATTTGTACATGTTTCGTGGGCGATCAATAGCATATCCCAGTCTATTCTTCAAACGTCACGCACACGACCTACTCCAGAACCGGTTACCAAATTGTCATTTGTACATGTTTTATGGGGGATCAATACCATATCCCAGTCTATCCTTAAAACGTCACGCACACAACCTACTCCAGAACCGGTTACCAAATTGTCATTTGTACATGTTTCGTGGGGGATCAATACCATATCCCAGTCTATCCTTAAAACTTCACGCACATGACCTACTCCAGAACCGGTTACCAAATTGTCATTTGTACATGTTTCGTGGGGGATCAATACCATATCCCAGTCTATCCTTAAAACGTCACGCACACGACCTACTCCAGAACCGGTTACCAAATTGTCATTTGTACATGTTTCGTGGGGGATCAATACCATATCCCAGTCTATCCTTAAAACGTCACGCACACGACCTACTCCAGAACCGGTTACCAAATTGTCATTTGTACATGTTTCGTGGGGGATCAATACCATATCCCAGTCTATCCTTAAAACTTCACGCACATGACCTACTCCAGAACCGATTACCAAATTGTCATATGCACATGTTTTGCAGGGGTCAATAGTGTTTCCCAGTCTGTCCATATAATGTTCATACCTATATTTACTTATACTTATCCTCTTCTGTTTATATAGTTAGGCATAATAGCCTGTTAACAGAATCGGCCTGTCTATATATAAGCTGTCATAATTATAATGGTCATGCGGCAAGGACTGACTATACCAATACAGAGTCCAAAATTGATCAAGTCTGTTTTTCAATGCATTTAGTGATGGAGCTTCGACTATTTCGGGTGGAAGCCTATTCCATGTGTCTGCCGCTCTATTGAGAAGAAAGTCTTTCCTATGGACAAGTTAATTTTATTTGCTTATTTCTATCACTGTAGTGCAATAAAGAATTCAATAAATGACCCGAAGCAATCCGATTCACCTCAGTTAATACTCCTAGAGGTTCTTTGTCCTCGAATTATAGTACAAGTGGTGGTCTCTGTGGCGGACTGGTTAGAGTGTCTGACTTTTTTCTAGGTCGGACTCCTAATCTGAAGGTCGGTGGTTCGATTCCCCGTCCCCCCATCTCTGCCAATTTGGATTTCCACCGCTCAGAGCGTCATCAAAGGCCAGTTGCTCTCATACCATGTCTATGTGGTGTGGGAGGTTAAAAATCCCTTGGGTCGGTAAAAGTGTAGGCTTGGGCTTTCTATTGACAAACTGTCTAATGGTGAAAACAAGCCTAATCAGGCTTATCCATGACGGCAGTATAAATCTTCAACAACAACAAAAAAAGAAGAAAAAAAGTGGTCTACCGGAAATAAATATCACCTGACATTAGCCGAGTGACAGATGGGAGAATCTGACTAATGCCTCGCCATGTGGAGCACCACAATAGACGCACTGTCCTACGCTCATTCACCCATGTGGCTACGCAGTGTGCATAGCCACAAAGTGACCACACGCACCACTCTTAAAGTTACATAGTCCGATGGTTTTGAGTTTCCGTAATTTTCTGAGATAATTATAGTAGGTTGATCGTTATAATCTACCTTACTTTAGCTCGAAGTAACTTTTATTTTAAATGGCTAACTTTTGAGATATTAATTTTGGCAAGCATGCCAAAACTTTGACACCATAGGCTTCTGCAGTAACAGATTTTCTAAAATTACCCCAGTATTATTCCCTTGGATGTGGCGACACATGATTAATAAGTGCACCAGAATCTAAGTTAGATATGTAGAATCAAATCTAGATAAGTGTTTTGGTTTTGAAAATTTAATAGCTTCATCGGACTTTGCAGCTTTAAAGTCACCCGGTATACTTGACCCAAAAACAAACGAATCTGGTATCAAAAGCTCTCCAAACACACCTTTGCTTCGTTTTTTCATGACATCATGGCTGGGATTCCCTCATCACATGACCTAGAGGGGTTCTCCACACACAGTGGAATCCATGGAAACCACCAAAATAGGAGCCACAGGAACCTCTCAATTCAACTTTTAAAGTCTGTTAATCTACATGATTTAATAAATAATTCGCACAAAATGTAGCTGGTTATGATAAATAAACATTTGAATTTTATATTTAACATTTTAGATTGCAACTTCTGACATTTTTCTCTACAGGGTTGTGTAGAAACCTTATCAATGCTGCTCATCATCATCATCATCATCATGCTGTCGGTCGCAATGCGACAAAGACTGCTTTCATTACTTGACTGCCGCTCAAAAGTCTGATCTTCTTACTTGAAATGCCGCTGGTGCGGTTGTACATGTCTTGAAAGCTGCCTGCAAAGAGTGTTGAAGTGCCTGAGGGCTTTGCATGTAACAAGCAGCTCTCTATCGGGGCAGCAATTAGGGGGTTTTCACACCGGCAAGAACATGTCCAGACAGGCGCAAAACTATTTGTCCCTGCAGTGGCTGGTCGGGAGATGTTGGGACTTCCATACATCAACCACCCTTAATGCTGCCACAGTGACATGGTGTTCTGTTTAGGGTTTGCTCCCTTAGCCTTCGGTTCTGTCATGAACCTGTACCACAAGGCAGTGGTTTACAACTCTGCAGGGCAGGGGCGTTAAACTCCCTGAGGTATTTCTATACCTGCATACCATCAATGCTGCGAGACTAACTACAACAGCAGGAGCAACCAACCTCAGCACTCCCCCATCTGTCACTCCACCTAACGACTCCACCCTGGAACCAACGTATCACGTAGATACACACATGCAGCCTGACAATGCCTCTCTTCACTCACACCGACGTCATGCACACTGCACACTCCAGAAGCAGTTACCCCCCCCCCCCCCACACACACATGCAGCTTCATGAACTGAAAACCTGCAACGGTATGCTTGGAGAGCATTTGTCGGAGTACGGTTCGTGTCTCAGCGGCCTATACTGGGTCCAATTAAAATGGTTCAAACATCTCAGTAAATTATTAACAAGTGTCTGAAGAAAGCTATACTCTGTCATTATAGATTAACTGAAACCTTCAGAAAAGCCATATATGACGTTAGAAGGCACACACAAGTTGATTTGTTTGGCTGTTGGAATTTTACGTCCTGGCAACACATGTCATATCAGGACGGGTACCGACACGTGACAGTGCGCACTAACGGCAACTTTATATTGCTTCCCCACTGGGAAATCAGACCACCAGCACCATAACCCGATATCCCACTCAGTCACATTATCCTGACACTGAGCCAACCAGTCCTTGTCCTATCCTATTAATGCCGAGCGCCAAGCTAGGAAGCGGCTAGATAAAGGATTCACCCGGCACTCGCAGTACACGGGTGAATACCAACCCTATATAAAAATGGTCAAAAAAGCGGGTTAATGAATTGAGAGCCTAATTTCACAATCTAAGAAGCAACAATTATTCTTTACATATGTCTTATTGATAGCCCGCTACCTTTGAGTTGAAAAATATAATATAAATTACTAGTTTAATAAAAGCTTTAAAGAAATCGACAGGTGTTTCTGCGGCCGCCATCTTGTCTTTTTGCATTATTCCCATTTTCACCAACTCTGTTCTGATATAAGTAACCATTTGACACTGGTACCAGGCAGTCTACTTCTTGTTCCATACTAACGCTATTTTCGCCTGTATTTATATAAGGCTGGTCTTCACCCGTGTACTACAAGTACCGGGTGAATCTTTTATCTAGGAAGCGGCAAGTATCAATTTTGCAAGTCATTGGTTTGATTCGACCGGGAATCGAACGCCCAATCTCCCGCATGGGAGGCCTGCGCTCACCGCATCTGGTGGAAGGTGAGTTGATACACGGGATGTGCACACCTATCACTGTAGCCGGATGTATCTTGTGTGACAGGCAGATAACAGTCACGGACACTGATAAACAATTACCACAAAGCATGCACTAGTAGCCGCCCAGCACACCCACGTTAGAGGCACACAGTTAAACGCACAGACATGAACAAAGAAGGTCTTAAGAAAACAACTTGTACAGTACAACCCCGTTAAACCAAGCTCGGTTAAACCAAATGATCGGTTAATCCAAACTTTTTCGGCGGCCAGGCAAAATACTACCATTTATCATATAAAAAAGTTGGTTAAACCAAAGTCGGTTAATCCAAAGTATCGGTTAATCCAAACAAAACTGTCGGCCCCAGGCCACTTCCAGTTCAGTTAAACCAAACTTTCATGTGGTTTTGAGGTCCTCTTGAGACTTTTTTATATGATAAATAGTAGTATTTTGCCAGGTCGCCGAAAAAAGTTTGAATTAACCGATCATTTGATGTAACCGAGGTTAGTTTAATGGGGTTAAACTGTATATATACATAAAAAACAATAATCATAGTGTCCACATACATTGTACATTCATAATGCACCCCCGTTTTTGCCAAAGCCAAGTTAAAGTCAAAGCTCGGTTAAACCAATGATCAGTTAATCCAAACAAATTTCTAGGGTCCCTTCAAGTTTGGTTTAACGGGGTTATACTGTATTATGTTTACCGGCAACATACCTAATACACCGTACCCATTATAGCAGCACAGTTTATGCAACAACCCACCACTTAGCTGAACTTAGCTCACCCACTAACATACTAACCTCCTTCATAATCAGCTATAGTACTAATAAAGTAATATGCCCTACCTAAGTACCCGTTGAACTACGTATCTTACAATGTAATATAAACGGCCGGAAGACCAATGCCTCAACGCTGAAAAAATGCATCATGTTCTATCAACGTTCCCCCACCCCCCCCATATTTAAGTCATTTACTTACCAATCATACATACCCTGAAATCGGGATGAGAGTGATTTCCGGCAAAAAACTCCCACAAAAAACGGAATTCTATTCCTATGGTAAATCATGGAAAATTCCCAGATACATATTTGTATACACTGATAGTGCTGCAGCATTTGAACAACATATTAGCATACACTTATAGTGCTGTGGCATTTGAACAAAGTATTAAAGCTGCATAGTCCGATGAAATATCAAATTTTTCAAAACCAAACCAATTATCTAGGTTTGATTTGACATATCTAACCGAGATATTGATCCACTTCTTAAGCATTTGTTTCTGTGTAGAAACTGAGTCAATTTAGCAGAACCTGTTACTGCAGAATTCTATGGTGTCAGAGATTTGGCAAGCTTGCCAAAACTAATTTTCCATGTTTGCACTCAGAATATCACAAAAGTTCATCATTTAAAATAAAAGGAACTTTGAACTAATGTAAAGTAGATACTAGTGATCGATCTAATATATTTATCTCAGAAAAAATACAGAAATTCCAAACCATTGGACTATGCAACTTTAACATACGTTGATAGCACTACGGGATAACCAAACAGTAAAAGAAAATCATTGGTCGTAATGCTCGCATTGCGTTTGATTTGTGGCGAGGGAGGAGTACCCCCCCATCTCTCCCTTCCCTCGCCCGTTGGGACTGACGTAACCACCTCTCCTTTCCTGGCCCTTATAACTGTACGCCTAGCTGCTCCTAGCCACTCGCCTCTCCTCACCCTCCCAGCACGCACACCTTTTTTCTTTGGCTCTCATCACCAGACCCCACGCCTTCGCGACTCAGCCTCCACGCCTCCGCGACTTACTATCACTGCTGGCCCACAGATGCCTGCCGCTGCACGAGGACGAGGCCGCCCCGCCGGCCGCTGGGTATCCCGCCGAGGAAGGAGGGCCTCCGCCACGTCCCCGGATGCCACCTCCGCGACGTCCTCCACCCCCAGCCTCCAGTCCGAGGCCACCTCGTGGGCGTCCGCAGTAGACGCCAGGATGGACGCACAGACTCTCGCGATGAAGCGCCTCACCACCCTCGTGGAGGCGCTGGCCCTCGCCCCGCACCTCCACAGCACTGGATCGCCTCGCGGATATTATCCAGGAACTCGCCCTGGGAGCCGGAGGCGCCGCTCCCACGGCCTGCCTCCTCCCCGCCCCCGCTACGCCGCCTCAGGACGTCCACCCGCTCTACCGGCGCTATACGAGGCAGGGCACCTATCTGACACAGCAGGCCGCCTCCGCGGCCGGCCTCCTGGCTGCCCTGCGTGCCACCCCCCGACCACACACCCGTGCTCAAAAGGGGCGAGACCAGTATGGAGGAATACAACCTCGCCCTCCGGATGCTGGAGTCTCACCCCGCCTTCCCCTCGGACTCCATCCCCGGCCTCCTGCACCACAACCTCACCGTGCAGCGGGACCCATCCGTGGCCGACCGTTCGGCGCCACTCGGTTCTTCTCCTGGATCGCCGACAGGATGGGTGGCGCGACCCCGTCGCGATCAATGCGGTGCGATTGGATGTGATCACCGCCCCTGCGACTGCACCAGGGGGCTCCCGAGCCGTCGCCCCTCCCACGCCTCATCCCCTCGCCCAGCAGCCACGAGCAGCCCAATCCAACCCGCGCACCCCCTACACCCAAGAGGCCTACGGAGTTCCCTGCCCCACCTGGAACAGGGACCCCGCCTCATGCGACCTCGCCCTCGCCGGCGAGGCGCACAGGAATCAGGGCGCCAGCGCCTACTGTGCCGTAGCCTGACCATGCACAGCGAGGTGGTCTGCTTCACAAAGCGGACCCGGGAGCATGCCTCAGCCACCCCCGCGATCACCTCGCCGGATTTTCAGTCCGGCGGCGACGCGCCCCTCGATTTCGGGCCCCGCCCCCCTCCAGCCCTGCCACCACCCCCCCTGGAGGAACCCGACCACCCCGGTCCCCCCTACCCCCAGACCCGCCGTCGCTCAGATGACGTCATCACAGACGCCGCCCCGCACCACTCGCAGCCCACCACCGGAAGTCCCTCCCAGGACCCGGGCACCAGCCCCCTGGGGCGCCATCACCACTGTCGCCCCCCACCGAGCACCGGAAGCCGCCCCCTATGCAGCTCACCACCATCCCGTCCACGTAACAACCACCACCCTGTTCGCGCCAACCGCCCCCCTCTCATCTTGACGCTGCCCCCCGCAGTCCACTACCCAACCACCACAACCCTCACATCTCCGCCGCTAGGGCCTCTCACATCTCTGCCGCCGCCCCCCTTACATCTCCCACCACCAGCACCGCCGCCCCCGTGACAGCCTACCTCCACCACCTCCCCGGTCTCGACGCTGACCACCACCACACACTCTCAGCCGACCACGCACTCGGCTCCCCTACCACCCCCACCCCTCACGAATTCGACCGCCCCCTCTCGCGCCCCCACCGAACCTCCTCCCCCGCCCCCCCCGAACCTCCTCACCCGCCCCCCTCCCCCTCACGCACATTTTTTTTTTGTGACAAGTTTTTTTATTCTGCCCATAACGTATAAGCTCCCGTGAGGGTGCTTGTTTTCAAAGCTGGACAGCTGTGATACTGGATTGGTCTGGTCCCGCACTCAGGAGTCTTTACCTGATCTTTCTCGGGCCAACCTTTGCAGTTTTGGGTGTTAGTAGTTTCTATATTAGTTTTTCTTTTAATTTTCAAGTTTTTTCCTAACCTGTATATGATAACTTAGCCTACTATGTACATCTACGCACATCCCATTGTGGTTTGTTACAGCATCCTTTCACCCATGCCCTGTCCTTAGATAGTACACCAGTGTGCCAGAACAAGGCCCTGGACCCTTCAAGACTGCGACTAGGTGAGATGGCTGTGTTGTATGGTTAGCCATTTTGTATTTCAGGGTGATTCGGATGCATGACCGTGGCCTGTCTGGTTCTGCTTTGGTGACTTTACAGTGCTGCCCCACTAGCACCGTGACCTGATATTCCACTCAGTCACAATACCTCTCACCTCCCCCTCCATCCCCCCCGCCCCCCTCTCCCACCGAAATCGCGAAGATAATTCATCCCTGTTTAAAATTTATGTCTAGCTCACAAAGCACATGTAACATTCAACAAACAATAGATGCCGAGATATATATGGTTTTCTTCCCATGAGTAATTCGATCCACTATTCGGATGAAATGCAAGGCGTCGAGGTGGCTATAAATCTAACTTGGCCATGAGTTGTTTTTTTCCCTTTTTTTTTAAAACACCGGAGAGCTCTGCACACGTCGCTGGTGGCCGACTTCCTTACCTGTATCCGGGCACAAAGCCGAGCAGCGTCGACGGTCCCAGCAGCAGGAGCCCGAGCCCGGAGAACACGAAGCCCGCCACCATGAGGAGGGTGCTGTCGTCCTGTAGGATGACAGTCACTCATTAACACGGTGTATGTTGTTGTTTTACGTCCTAGTAACATCTAAGGTCCTAGCAACATCTAAGGTCATATAAGGTGTTCTCTGCAGGGGAGTGTCTGACTTTAATCTAGGTCAGACTCCTAATCTAAAGCGCCTGTCACACCTTACCGGACTGAGTACCGGACAAAGAATTTTCTAGTTCGGTGCTGTCCGGTACACAAAATGTATTGAAATGGAGCTTAATTGGGTCAATTGCCACCGCACAACCGGACAAGTACCGTACATGTACCGGACGGACCGACCATCAACCGGACACGTACCACACTGTATTTTTTGGATTTTCTTGGTATTGTCATGGGGGTGATGAAAATGGGAAATATTGCGCATAGAATGGGACTCGGACCCACATCTCTTTGCATTCCGGGCCAGTGTGCTAACCATTACACCACCTAGGCTCCCTGATATCAACACACTACCCACGCCTACCTGTCTATGTGGTTACTTGCTTGAGAGGTCAGTGCCGACTACTACAGTATATATATATTTTATTGACGTTCTCGCCACCAGACAATTCCGGAAGCAAATCGGACACCAACGAATGGGTACCGGACACGTACGGATGGGTACCGGACATGAACCGGACACGTCAGTCCAGTAGAAGTTTTGTGCATGGTCAAAACTTGTACCGGACACCGCTGTACACCGCCGGATGGGTACCGGATATCGTCATACACCACTGGACAGTGTCCGGTTCTCGTCCGGTTCCCCAGTCCGGTAAGGTGTGACTGGGCCTTGAAGGTCGATGGTTTCGATTCCCCATGCCATCACTCTGCCAATTTTGATGTCCACACTGTGTATAACTTACAGAGTCAGCAAAGGCCAGTTGCTCTCATACCATGTCAAACCAGTTCTTTTTTCTCTTTTTCTCTCTTGCCTCATATCACCCACCTCATCTTCCATAACATTCACAAATCACTTAATTTGATATGTAAATAGTTCGGGAGTTCGAATCCCAGCCGAGTCAAATCAATCCTATTAATGCCTAGCGCCAGGCTAGGAAGCTACAAGTGTCAATTTTATAAGTATTGGTTTGACTCGACCGAGAATCGAACTCCCGATCTCCCGCACACGAAGCCGCACTCTACCGATTCGGCCACGGCGCCCGTTAACCTTCAATGTGAACACTAGTAGTAGGACTAGTACTGTAAGACCAGGGGTCCCAGCAAAAAAAAATACAAAATCCCTGAAAAACTAGTGGGGGGGGGGAGGGGGGGGGGGTCTGGAGGCATCCCTCCCGGAAATTTGTTAAAACCGACAATCAAAAACGTGTAATCTGGCACCGACTTGGACAAATTTTGGCCATGAAATTCCAACTGTTTTATGATTTCAAGACGAACAAAAAAATTAAAGTAACATTTTCATTCACTCCCTCACTGTCAATGAATTACAACATCAACAAAACAAATATAATTTATTTTGAAATTATCCACAGTAAAATTCGGATTCAGTTAACAAATTTCAATCCTATCCAATTTTGTTTTCCGTGGATAGGATTCCCTCCCCACCCCCCTGCTTTGGAAACTCAGTTTTCGCCGAAATCAGTGATTTCGCTAAGAAATGGGATTCCTGAAGATGACAGGACAACCCATATTAGATGGCAGCCAAACACGCTTTGTAAATATTTATTGTAACTATTTCTTATCAGGGATAAAAGTAATCAGTGACAAAAACAAACTGAAATCAGGACGAGACCTTGGCAACAGACATGAATTTCCAGGAAAATGCAGATTTCCCTCCATAGGACTAGCATTGTCAGGGAATCTCGGAAAATGTCAGAAGTCAGGTTTCATCTGTCATTTTTGCGACTGATTTGCAGATTTTTTGGGGGGGGGGGTCCATTAGTTGTTTAAGCAGGGGAAATTTCAGTCATAGACGACTGGTCTTCCTCATTCCACTGCTGGTCGATAGAAAGCCTGAGCCTACACTTTTACCGACCCAAGGGATTTTTAACCTCCCACACCACAGACTTGGTATGAGAGCAACCGGCCTTTGATGACGCTGTAAGTTATACACAGCGGTGGAAATCCAAAATTGGCAGAGCTGGGGGCACGGGGAATCGAACCGCAGACCCTCAGATTAGGAGTCTGACCTAGAAAAAAGTCAGACACTAACCACTCCGCCACAATATAATATATATATGTATATTGGACATATGCTATATCTTTTTTTTTTTTAAGGAAAAGAGAAAGACAAAGGAAGAAAGAAGTGTTTAAAGACAATTCTAGAATAGTGCAATACCATGTGATGCATACTCACCAAGTGCATAATACATATCTTGAACTGGAATTGTATGCAGTTACTATCACAACTAATAGTTCATTTATATTATGCTTCTATTATCAAACAGGATTTTCATGTGGTTATTATTGCAACTGATATTGTCATTTATGTACCAACAAATTGTACTGAACAGCCGGAAGACCAGTGCTCTGGTGCTGACAAAAGACATTATTTGCTGAATAAAATAAATTTAGTCAAAAAGAAATTATCACCCATATAAAACCCTTTCTTGTTTCGTTTCGGTTTGATGTTCTGGCAACATCTAAGGACATAAGAACAGGATTTTGACAAATCAATTGCTGTCATATATATATATATATATTATATATATATAACATATATTTTGTTTAAGGTTAACCGGTAAATACAAAGAATCGCGGAGATCTTTCATCTCCGTGTTATGGACCAACTGAGAAAAGAATATTCTTAAATCAATTCAAAATTCTGAACTATCCCCCGCCCAAAGAAGAATGTGGTTTGCACTTACCATTTTATCCGCAATCCATCCCCACAGGGGAGAGGACAGGGCATAGAACGCCGACATGAGGACAAAGATCATCCCGATCATCGCAGGACTTATTCCGTACTGAAAGTGGGATCAGAGTGGATGTGTGTGGGCAGTAGGCAGCGGCAGTTTGGTTGTTGGAGATTTACGTCCTGGCAACATTTACGGTCATATCAGGACGGGCACCGACTTGTGACAGTGTGCACGCATGGTGACCCTATAGTGCTGCCCCACTGGGAAATCAGACTGCCAGTACAATGACCTGATAACCCCATTATCCTGACACTGAGCCAACCAGTCCTTGCCCTATCCTATTAATGCCGAGTGCCAGTATTAATGTTGTAAGTTATTGGTTTGACCTGTACCGGGAATTGAACTCCCGACCTTCCGCATGGGAGGCCTGCACTCTACGGATTCGGCCACCTCATCCAGTGGCAGTCAGCAGTGAAAACCTCGGTTTGATTCTACATCAGCTTTACTTATCAATTACCAATCTTAACGAGATATACTGGGTCATTCTTGAAAACTGGGCACCACATTTTTGGTTTTCACGTTACGATGGTAATAATTAATTCTTTCTTTTTTATTGGTTGCAAATAATATTATTATTGCTGCCTCTTTGTGTTAAGTACGCTAGCAGTACTACATGTATTTAATCTATCCGACAAAATATATCAAGATTACGCTTGCATGATTTTGTGCTAAGGTGAAAATTGACACATCGATACCCTGCATTTACCCAAACCTTTTGTTTTTCAATTCTTTTCTCCTAAGACATAAATTTGTTTGCTTAAATGTAATCAGTAAAATCTTGGTTGAATTTCTTGTGTTTAAAAAAATGATATTCTGCATGTGTCTTTCATTTCCATGTCACACACATGATAGCAACGTAATGCTCAATTTGTATAAGATCAAAATCAAAAAGTGAAATAGTTTGTATCCCAACTCTGAGGCATGCATAACGTGTAAACCTTAATTTGAACATGGATGCTGCTAATATTTGGAATGTTTTCCACTATTATTTGGAAGGTTTTCATTTCTGGTTTCCATGTCACACTTTACTGCCGAGTTTCAGAGAATTACCCATCTCCTTAATGAAGATCCTACAGTAAAACGGTGACGCCTTCTTATTGTGACAAAATCTAAACGCTGGGCGCCTTACACATTACACTGTATCGGATAGGGAAAACCCGCATGCAGCATAAGGCAGCAAAGCCTCAGTCACACAACCGCTTGTGACCACTTTGCGACCAAAAGGCTGACTGGTCCCCGACTGGTCACCGAATGGTAGAAAGCGCTGAAAGTGGTCAGCGACCTTCTTGCGACAATTTTGGTCGCAAGGTTTTGGTGCAGTACCTGCAACTTCCATGCAACCATGTTTTTCCTGCCTTTTTTGGTGTTGCTTTGGTCACAAGAAGGTCGCTGGCTTTTGGTCGCAAGCCATAGTATGACTGAGGCCTAAAGAAGTGTCTAAGTGAAAAGGCCTGCTCACAACATCCAGGTGTGGGGCAAGTGTGGGGTCGAGGATGGCCCAGACGATAGCTCCGACGACGGTGACAAAGCTGACGACCATCACAGCCGGGATACACATGACATGCCAGAAGGAGCCCGAACGCAGCTGCACGCTGTCGGCTGGACAATTAAATGATTGATTGACGATTGTTTTAAGCTATGTCGGCAGCAAAGGCCATATTCACGGCAAAAAGTATTTTAACTTGTATTCTGTCCATTTTTCGTTTAGCCGTCACTTTTACACACAATGTAAAAGCACACAATCAAATATTTGTCAAAAGACACTTATGAAGTTAAAAAGCACACAATTGTAAAAATTGTGGACAAGGAAAATAGAATTCAGGGTAAAAGTAATTCTTAGTAAATTGGCAAAAATTGATTTAATAAACTATATGAGGTGGTACAGTCCTGCTGGGAGAGTTAAACCAAGGAAGCCTTAAGTTAAGCCTCTATCACAGTGTCCCGTTGTTTGTTGTTTTATGTCCTAGCAACATCTAAGGTCATATCAGGACAAGAATCGACGTGTGACAGTGCACACTCACAGTGACTTTATAATGCTTGCCATACTGGGAGACTAGACTGCCAGCACTATGACCCAATATCCCACACAGTCACATTATCCTGACACTGTGCTAACCAGTTCTTGTCCTATCCCATTAATGCCAAGCGCCATGTTAGGTAGCAACAAGTATCAATTTTATAAGTCATTGGTTTGATTCGGCTGGGATTCCCACTCCCGAACTTCCACACAGGAAGCCTGAGCTCTACCAATTCGGCCACCGCATGCAGTCACGACATCAGGGCCTGTATGCAGGAGTCGGTGATAGCGAGCCAAAACGGTGTTTGGCGGAACTCCCCCGTTTAGCGGCAAAAAGTGGCATGCATGAGTCAGTGATAGGCCTAACACCAAAAGCTTAAACTAGGTTACGGTAAACCAGATCCATAGCTGGCTTACAGGCGGTGTTAGGGATCAAATCTATTCAATGGTGTCATATTTAACAAAGTTACATAGTCAAATAGTGAAATTGTTATTAAATTAACCCTAAAATCGAAGCGAGATTAACGCTGCTGCAGCAACGGTGGCAATATTAATATTTTCGAATCGACGGATGTAAAGTAAACAAATCGCCGCCCCATGGACGTCGATATCCATACTGTCGACGCCGCTGCCGCATCAGCGGCAATATATTAGGCCCAAATCTATTCAATGCTGTCATATTTAACAGAATTAAATACGCCATAAGTGATATTTTACCAATTTAACCCTAAATTCAAACCGATATTAACGCCGCCGCCGCATTGGCGGCATTATTCATATTGTCGACTCGAGGGAGTTCCCAAATCTATAAATAATTTCACGTTTAGCTATAATCAAAGTGTTACGAGCTCGTGCATACCACTTGACATAGTTCCCGACCTCGGTGATAGCTAAACGGTGACAGGCTGCAACACCAAACGCAGCTATCACCGACTACTGCATACGGGCCCTGATCACCACCTCATACACCCCAAGTGGGCCACCCGTTAAAGTGTAGAGGACATCTGTATAGATATATGGTTCACAGCCTCAACTGTGCAGTACTACATTCGAGTTCCAGTACAAATGTCTGAGTGAGTGATCATTTAAATTTGCACAGTTCGATGAGGCATCAAATTTTCAAAACCAAAACAACTATCTAGATTTCATTCTACATATCTGACTTAAGTTAGACACGGTTGCCAACATTGGAAAATGAAAAACCGGAAGATCCTAAGGGATGTTATATTAGGGGGCCTAGGGGCACTCCCCCAGAAATATCTTTACAAATAATCCGTAAGATTGATATAATATTACTATATATATATTACTAGTGGTATTGCAGGGCTGCCAACATTTGAAAATGAAAAACGGCAAGATCCTAAGGGATGTTATATTAGGGGGCCTAGGGGCACTCCCCCAGAAATATCTTTACAAATAATCCGTAAGATTTATATATTACTATATTACTAGTGGTATTGCAGGGCTGCCAACATTGGAAAATGAAAAATGGGAAGACCCTAAGGGATGTTATATTAGGGGGCCTAGGGGCACTCCCCCAGAAATATCTTTACAAATAATCCCTAAGATTGATATAATATTACTATATTACTAGTGGTATTGCAGGGTTGCCAACATTGGAAAATGAAAAGCAGGAAGATCGGTATATGGTGATGACGGGACATAAAATATTGTACACCTTATGGCAAAACCGTAAGGGTTGGCAACCTAGATAAAAGATTCACCCGGTACTCGCAGTACACGGGTGAATACCAACGTAATCTAAATATGGGCAAAAATGGCTTTAGTATGGAACAAGAAGTAGAATGCCTGGCTCCAGTGTCAAATGGTTACTTATATTGGCACAGATTTGGTGAAATGGGAGAGAATGCAAAAATCCAAGATGGCGGCCATAGAACGCCGTCGATTTCAATTTTAAATCATTTTAAACTAGCTATTTTATTATATTTTTCAACTCAAAGGTAGCAGGTAAATATGAAAACATCTACAAAGAATAAATGTTGCTTCTTAGATTGTGAAATTAGGCTCTCATTTCATTAACCCGCTTTTTCGACCGTTTTTATATAATGCTGGTTTTCACCCGTGTACTGCGAGTACCAGGTTTGTTGTTTGTTTGTTTGTTGTTGTTTTACGTCCTAGCAACATCTAAGGTCATATCAGGACGGGGACCAGGTGAATCCTTTATCTATTGGCAACCCTGCTTAGACGTTGATGCACTTATTAAATAGTTGTTTCTGCATACAAGGGAATACTGAGTCAATTTAATAGAACCTGTTACTACAGAAGCCTATGGTGTCAGAGTTTTCGCATTTTTGTCCAAACTGATTTGATATGTTTGCACTTCAAATATCTAAAAAATTAGCCATTTAAAATAAAGGTTACTTCAAAGTAAGTAAAATAGATTATAATGATCAATCTAATATATTTATCTAGGCAAAATCACGGAAACTCAAAACCATCAGACTATGCAACTTTAATACCAAACTACCCGCTCTAACGTAGGGTGATCCAAAACGTTTCACTGTTGAAATTTGATTAATTGAGAACCATCAATTAACAATTAAAAAAAAGATACCTTTATTAAGATACCTTAAAGCCCCAGTCACAACCTACCCGGATGAGTCCCAGATTTTGAGCCGGACCCCCCCCGGACAAAATCGCTATTTTCGTCGTTGTTTGCCTCGCTGTCATACGTACCCGGCCGGTGTGATCCGGGGCCTGTCTGGGCTGTCCGGGGGTGGTCCAGGACTGTTTCACTACTACTACTACTACTACTACTACCATGCCTGATCGAGCCCGGATGTTTTAAACATTTTAAGACATCCGGGGCAGACCCCGGACCAGCCACAGATCATGCTGGATCACCACGGACGAGCCACGGATCACCCCGGACCACCCCAGATGACGGTCCGGGGCTCGTCCGGCCTCTGATCCGGGTAGGTGTGACTGGGGCTTAAGATTTGATATGTGGCAATAAGAGAACAATGAAAAGCAACTTGTCAAACATAACTTCCAGTGCCAAATGACACACATTAACACTACGCAGGCACCTACATGCTTGAAAGAAGCTGGATTACATCGCCTGTGAGAAGTAGATTAATGCCTGTGGGATATCCTCTACTTTTGTGTCATTCCGCTTCTTGCTACAGTCAGTGAGTGTAGCGTACTATTAGGTACTGATAGTGCTTATTAAATAAAACTGGAAGAAAGTTTGAAAATCATGAAAAATTGCTAGTTTTTAAATGATCCTATTTGGGTGTACGTTTAAATTAAAAATACCCAGAAAGTATGGTGAATGAACTGAAAGCTTTACTCTTTATTTTGATAGCAAAATTACTTGGGCTGTATATTAAGAGAACACACCAAAATACACTTTATTGCAGGCACCTTTGATAATTTGCGCATTCTTTTGCATTACACTAATCAGAACAAGTTCAAAAGCATGCCGTTTTGTTTCGATCAGCGCTGAATCACCATTGGTTACACAGGCTATTAATAGATCCTATCAGAAAGACCACTAAATGAGTTTTAATTTGGTATATTAACTTCCCAGTTTAAAGATTTTTAAAATGACTGTCGCCTTATTTAGCACAACGGACATTTCAGACGAGTTCCAAAAGCATGCCGTGTTGTTTCGATCAGCGCTGAATCACCATTGGTTACACAGGCTATTCATAGATGCTATCAGAAAGAGCACTAAATGAGCTTTAATTTGGTATATTAACTTCCCAGTTTAAAGATTTTAAAAATGACTGTCGCCTTATTTAGCACAACGGACATTTCAGACGAGGCTATGAACGCACGCAGCAGGCAACCGTGTGCCCGGGTGATTGTTGGAGTTTTGTCCTGGCAACAACTAAGGTCATATCAGGATGGGTACCTACTTGTGACAGTGTGCACTTATGGTGACTTTATAGTGCTTCCCCAGTGGGAAATCAAGCCGCCATCACCATGAACCAGATATTCCACTCAGTCACATTATCCTGATACTGAACTAACCAGTCCTTGCCCTATCCTATTACCGATTCGCCCGGTACCTTACCTTCCTGTACGGGCAGAATGCACATGTTGACGGGCACAGACAGGATCATGAGAATGCCGAGAATCACGAAGGGCATCATGAAGCCACCGGCCTGCATGAAGAACAACGCGGTGAGCTGTCAACTCATGTATTTGGTTTCCATGCTACGATGCTGATAATTAATTCTTTCTTTTATTGATAGCAAGTTGAATAATTATTGTTGCCTTTGTGTATTACGCATGTTATTGTTTTGTTTGTTTGTTGTTGTTTTACATCCTAGCAACATCTAAGGTCATATCAGGACGGGTACCGACTTGTGACAGTGCGCACTCATGGCGACTTTATAGTGCTGTCCCACTGGGAAACCAGGCCGCCGGCACCATGACCTGGTATCCCACTCAGTCACATTATCCTGACACTGAGCACACCAGTCCTTGCCCTATCCTAATAATGCCGAGCGCCTGGCTAGGAAGCAACAAGTATAAATTTTAAAGTCATTGGTTTGACTCGACCGGGACTCGAACCCACGACCACATGATCTACCAGCACGGGAGACGGACGCGCATGTTATTGTCATGGGGGTGATGAAAATGGGAAATATTGCGCCTAGAGCGGGACTCGAACCCAGATCTCTTTGCATTCCGGGCCAGTGTGCGAACCATTACACCACCTAGGCTCCCTGATATCACCACACTACCCACGCCTACCTGTCTATGTGGTTACTTGCCTGAGAGGTCAGTGCAGACCACTACACTATCAATATTACATATATGTAATCTATCACACAAGAGATAATAAACAAATATACTTGTATAATTTTGTGCTAAAGTGAAAATATACACATGGACACCATGCATATATACCCAGACTTCTTTTTTTTCCCATTTTTTCAACTTTCTTCTTGCAAGAATATAATCTTGCTTACTTAACTGTAACGATCAAATCTTTTTTGACTGTTGTGTATGTGAAAATTATGTTCTGCGGGTCCTTGATTTCCATGTTACACAAGTGATATTAACATATTGTTTAATTTAAATAAAAAAGTAAAGTAGGTTTTTTTTTTGCAACTGTGGCATACGCACATGTGGTGTTCTCTGTGGTGGAGTGGTTAGAGTGTCTGACATTTTTCTAGGCCAGACTCTGAATGTTGATGGCTTGATTCCCCATGCCATCACCGTTGCCACTTTGGATTTCCACTGCTGTATATAACTTACAGCGCCATCAAAGGCCAGCTGCTCTCATATCATGTCTATGTGATGTGAGAGGTTAAAAATCACTTGGTTCCGTAAAACTGTAGGCTCAGGAATTCTATTGAACAACTGTCAAATGGTGAAAACAAGACTATTCAGACTTCACCATGATAGGCAGTATAAATCCTCAAGAGAAAAAAAAGGATTCCGCTATTATTTTTTATCTAATTTTGTTGGGGGCGTAAATATTTGATTCATCTGAACACATATTTTGTCAACGCCGAGGCACTGATCTTCGTTTTTCACTCTTGGTTTCCATGTCACACTTTAGTGCCCAGTTTCAGAAAATGACCCACTTACCTCGTAAAGGATCCCACCGAGCGCCGGCCCCAGCATCAGGCCGACCCCGGTGAAGGTCTCAAGCAGGCCAAACACCGTCGCCACGTTGTCAGGGAACGTGTCGACCATGATGGCGAAGCTGGCCGTGGCGCTGGCCGTGCAGCCGACTGCCATGAAGACCCGGATAAGGAAACAGAAGGCCACAAACACCACCCCATCGTCATCGTACGGCACATAGTCCAGCAGCCTGTGGGAGGGGGCAAGGAGACGCCGAGTTCAGGTACTTACCATCATTTGTATTAGTATAAATACAAGTGTGGTGTGTCTTTGAAACAAACTGTGAATATAATGAAATAACATAGCATCAAGCATTGTTATCTTTATATAGTCCAGCAACCTACTTTGGGGGGGGGGGGGAGGCAAGAAGACGCCTACTTCAGGTACTTACCATCATTTGTATTAGTATAAATACAAGTGTGGTGTGTCTTTGAAACAAACTGTGAATATAATGACATAACATAGCATCAAGTATTTTATATAGTCCAGCAGCCTACTTGGGGAGGGGGGAGGAGACGCCGACTTCAGGTGCTTATCACCATTTGTATTAGTATAAATAAAAGTGTGGTGTGTGTTTGAAACAAACTGTGAATATAATGAAATAACATAGTCTAGTATTACTGCGTTCGGCCGTCATGAACAACAGATAATATCATAAACTCTTCCCCTTTCATCTCACCTGGGATGCTTCTATTCAAACCAAGACTAATACTCAGTAAAATACCATAGATACCATGCTGCTCGGAAGTGACATCAAGGCACATAGCACACACCTGACGGTAACAGTCAGGAGCACAAAAACTACACACAGGCCGGAGGACAGATACAGCATCGAACTACCAAGAGGGGCAAGTGCTGATTTCTGCCCGGTGCGTGCATGGCACAAGTACATCCATCAGTCTCCAGTGCATGAGGGCGCCCCAGCATTCATGATGGCGAACGGGGACCCCTTGACTGCTAGAGTGTTCAACAAGTGTATGCAAGTTGCATTGAAAGCGTGTGGACTTCCCTGGTGGCCTTTGGTGACTTGTCATAGCCTACGGCGAGGGGGAGCCCAGGAGTATGCAAGAGTGGGAATGCCCCTAGATTGCATAAAAACACTCAGTAGATGGAAGTCCGATAGTGTGTTTAATTACGTGAATAAAAATGTATTTTAGGGAGGAACCATTATCTCTCCTGTTCCAAATTTGGCTGAGAGATTATGGTTTCTATGACCTAGAAATGAATGTTGCTGTATGACATAAAAGTGCAAGTGTGTGTGAGTGTGCCAGATGTGAGCTGACCGTGTGACCGTGATCTGCCTTAGTTGCTGCCTAATGTCTTCTATTTTCAAGCCTCCTCAAAAGAAATGAATATAGTGTCTTCAGTGATGTATCATACGATTATTATGATAGTACAATCATAGATATGTTCTGCACATAAGTAATGAAATACTGCAATAGTAGATCTATACAGATATCTGACCTGCACATATGTAATAAACATCAGAAATATGATAGCGCACAGGTTGTACTACCTGAGATTAGATAGAGTAGTTAAAGCTAATAGTCTCAATTGTATTATTGAGTATAGCTGATATGGAAGATGTTCACAAACTTGTAGGATCTAAGGCTTTTGTAAATATTTATTAAGCCTGATTAATAAATTTATTACCCCAAAAAAGGATTATCTGTGTCTGGTTTTGAATTATATGAATTTTGCTAGCATCAGACAGAGTGTCTGGGGTTCCTGCTCAAGAGTAGGTGTGTCTCACTCAAGAGCCAGGAGTAGAGTGCCCGTGTCCAGTGTGACTGGAGCATCGGTCCTTGATTTGCATAATCTCGTGTAGCTTGTGTGGTCAGAAGCCAAGAGGAGAGGGGGCGACTGGACCTCATACAGCCAGCCAATCAGGCACCCCCCCACAGCCTGGGAGGGTGGCAACCCCCAGCAGGGGTGGCTGCCACGCCACCCAGATGCAGGCGGCGCATCAGTGTATATGCAGATTAGGCTGGTGTGCTGCCCATCAGCACCATGGTAACCGGTAGTTGCAAACAGTTACAAATATATATATGGGTCAGGATCACGAAAAGAGGCCAATTGGTGGAATTTGTCGGCGTCGAGCTTGGATGTCTGTGTCGATCGGTATAATTATAATTTAGCATTGACATAGGTGTTGGAAAGCCTTTAAATGTATCCTGAATGTAAAGGTCGAGAAAGTACAACAACCTGATTTGTTTCTAGGATAATATAATATAAAACAAAGAAATGTATGAGACTTTAAGAATTGCAATGCCGACATCTATTAAAGTTGTCAGCGTCGATCATTTGATGTTGGTGTCGATCAGGATAATTATGATTTAGCATTGACAGAGGTGTTAGAAAGTCTTTAAATTTATCCTGAATGTAAAGGTCGAGAAAATAAAACAACCTGATTTCTTTCTAGGATAATTGAATATGAAACAAAGAAATGCACTACACTTTCAAGAATTGTGATGCCGACATCTTCACTTGAACACCGATTGGCCCGTTTTCGTGAGGCTGACTCGTATAGTTATACGAATCTTACCTGGGTATAGATGATGGATAACTGTTGTTTTCCCGAGGTAGAAGCCTCGGGTAGACGTGGGCTAGGGAGAAGGAAGCACGTGAGGTACCAGCAATTTTAACCTACTTATTCAGGATAAAAATGATCTTTCAATACAATGGATACTATGATTTTCCCGTAACGGTACACCAACGGGATAGACGTGGCAGGGCGTGGTGGGTGGGCCCTAGCCCACGTCTACCCGAGGCTTATACCTCGGGAAAACAACAGTTATCCATCATCTATACCCAGGTAAGATTCGTATAACTATACTATTTTACCTCGGTATACAGCCTCAGGCTAGCCTCAGGCTAGGGAGACCTTTACATAATTCATTTTTATCCTAATATCATCCATTCTTATATAATATTCAACGTTTTTGTTCTCACCTATTCTTGTTAGTTTGCGAGCAGGCGCTTTGCATTTGCAATGCCGGTTAGGCGTTTCTAGTCGCTTTTGTAAATGTTTTGCAAACGTCTTAGCCGTCTTCCAGCCGTGCATCGCGCTAGTTTACTTTTCACAAAATACCTAGCAACCGTGCCTTGGAGACCATGGCACCTCTAGTTGAGTGGAATGAGTTTTTGCTCGTATCCACCCAGCCAATTTCAACACCGTAATTGTATCTGGCAAGGGAGTCTCGTGAAATTGCCTTATGTGGCCTTATAAAGCTCACTAATAGTTGTTGTGATGCACGTAAATCCTTTGTCTTAGATATATAAGCCCGTATGGCTGACACAACACATAATTTCCGATCACTCGGAAAACAGTCTAAGTGAACGTAGATAAAGGGTCACCTAACGTGTTCGATTTAAGCAATTGTGCTAAATCAAACGTAGCTTGTTTCTTGTCTATTTCTAATCCAGTTAAAGACAAAGCAACAATGGTCTGTCCTCTGTGTCCGGTTACTAATAATAACAGGACCGCGACCTTAAAACCTAATTGTTTTAAATCTAACCACGAGTTGTGAGGCCAAGCCTGAAACAACTTAAATACTACAGACACACCCCAAAACCGACTATACTTTGGTTTTGGAGGATTCCTTTGATAAATTGAACGAAGTAAATATCCAAGAACATAATGTTTTCCAACTGTTTCACCATCAATTCTCGGTAATATGATTGATAACGCACATCTTGCCGCATTAATCGACCCAAAAGATAGTCCCTCATCCTCTAGAGAACGAAGAAAACGAGCTAGTTGTGAAATTGTTGGATTTGTTGGCTTAACTTTCATTAACAAACAATGTACACCCCATTTCTTTAAATAGGATGTGTAAATTTTACCAGTTCCTGGCCTCCAGGCATCAGCTACTATCCTATTCTCAGTAATTTTGTCCAATCCAAATTGCCGCAGCTGGTTCCTTAGAAAAGGAATGCCAATAGGGGCGTCGTTGACAAAACTCGCCTTGAACCACAGCGGTCCGTGGTGTGTCAGATTCCCGATTTTTCTTGGGAATCGTATATGTTCTTTTGCCAGTTGTGAAACTGCTGGCAGCCAAGGTTGCGTGTCCCAATCGGGCACCACCAGTACCGCATGTGTCCTTTCCAGACCGATTTTCCTGACAACTCGGCTGATAATGCTGAACGGTGGGAAAATATAAAAATAATTATTTTCCCAGGTAATAGCAAATGCATCTACCTTCCAAGCCTCCGGTTCAGGATGCCAAGAAACATAACAAGGTAATTTGTTATTATTTCGTGATGCAAACAAGTCAACTTCAGGTGTACCCCATTTTTCACAAATGAAGTTAAACAAGGTGTAGAGAGAGACCATTCTAAATGGTCATGGACATTTCTACTTTTATGGTCTGCAAGTGTATTTTGTGACCCTGGAATATGCGCTACAGTCAGCCAGACCTGTTGAGCCTGTGCCCAGTTCCAAATCAGTTTACAACTGAATTGCAAGACTTTGATTTGGTTCCACCCATGTTACGAATATATGCCATGGCAGTAGTATTATCAGATAGTATTCTAACCTGTGATTTATTTATCTTTACTAAACTACGTAAGCCCAGATAAATAGCACGCAATTCTAGTGCATTAATATAGTCTGATTTTTCATCATCAAGCCATCTACCTCCTGTTGTGACCCCATCTCGATGAGCCCCCCAACCTTCTAACGAAGCATCAGTAGTAATTACTGTATTAGGTTCCGCCATGCGGATTGGATTTGGTGAACTTGCTATATGTTGCATCCACCATCCAATATCCTGTAACCCTTCTTGCGAAATAAACATCTTTCGCGTTCCAATCGCCATGTAGTTCGTGTTAACAACGCTAAATTTTATTCTATTTCTAGAGATTTAATATGTGCCTTCCCGTATAGAATAGCGGGTGCATCCGATATCATTATCCCAATAAGGACTGCGACCTGTCTAATTTTAGGTTTTGGTAACTTAATAAGCTGGGTCGCTGTATTCATAAACTTAATTAGTTTTTGTTCTGTTATCGACACTGTAAGAGACTGTGTATCCAGAATAAACCCTAAACATTTGAGTTGTTTTGTTGGTTTAAACACTGACTTTTGTGGATGTACAAAAAACCCCAATTTAGTAAGTAATGCACATAAATCCAACACTGCATTCTCACAATCAATTTGTGTTGATGCAATAATAAAGGAATCATCTATGTATGGAAACATTATATGACCCTTCCGCGCCATTACTGAAAAAACAGGTTTAAGCAGTTTAGTGAATAAACGAGGGGCACAAGCTAAACCATTCGGCATGCAGGTAAACTCATAGAGTTGGTTATCCCAAAGAAACCGAAGAAATTTTCGGTCTTTTTCCCTTATGGGAAGCGTATAATATGCATCTTGTAAATCAACACTAGCCATCCACGCATCTGGCGTAATCAGATCTCGTGCCGTATCTAGCGAGAACATTTTAAAATGTCGATATTCAACCATTTTATTAAGGAGTGTTAAATCCAGGATCATTCGAACCTCGCCATTAGGCTTTGGTCTCGAGAAGATGTTTGAAATAAACTCTCCTGAACAGTATGTCACTTTTTGTATAATTCCTTTCTCAAAGAATTTTTGTACCTGTTTAGTTAGTGCCTCTCGTTCAACCGGTTCAATGTTATAAGAAAAGGTATCCTGCCTTGTACCGGAATTTGTGTGAAGGGAATGTGAACACCCCTAACTATTTGTAAAATTTCTTGGTCACTAGTAATTTTGTGCCACTCAGAAATATGATTATTAATATTACCAGCCACAAAATTGCTTACAGTTTGTGTGGTTTTAGAGGCTGGAAGGACTTGTAACGTTTGTGTTTTAACCTCTACTTGGACCCGCCCCTGGGGAAGGGTCTCGGCGCGTTGACACCTCGGCCTAGTGGCCGTGCGGTGTTGTCGGTCCACCCTGAGCGAGCGCCCCGGCCCCGAAAAGCTTGACCGAAGTTTGAACCCGGTCTGGTTCCCCTGGTGAACCGCCGTGGACGAAAATCCCCTCGTGACCTTTGAAACGAGGAGTTTCCTGTTTCTTCTTACCATCCATGTTTTTGCCACTCTTGGCTGCAGTTTCTACCTCTTTATAGAGGTATTGTAGTTGACCGCCAAACATTTTCGTGTTATCTAAAGGTTTCCCTTTAATCGGCTCTGGAGCAAGAAAGAGCGTAAACTCTTTCCCATCATTATCAGTAACCTTCTTTGAGCGAGCCACTTCTTTGCCAGCATCTGTGCAAACTGACTTGAAAACATTTTCATATCTTCAATACGACAGGTAATTACCTGCCGCCGCCAACAATGCAATACCTTTGTCCATCGTCTTAGCCAAAGACGAGAACTTGTTTTCTCGTTGCATTCTGTTTGCTACAGGAGCAATAGCTGTTAGGGTACCAAGCACCGCCTTATGCACTATGTACAAGACACCCTCAAATCTCTTACGGTCCTCCGTCATATTGACATCTCGATCCATCTCCTTAATGATGGAGTTGGGAACACCTTTAATGCCTGTTAACTCATCTGATAACTTAGAAATAATCTCCGCCGGCTTAAACGTGCGGAAATGGCCATTAATGTTCTCCCGCATAAGCGTAGTGGTTTTCACCCGCTTAGCCCATGGCTTCTCGACTTTCTTAGCCACTTTGCCCCCAATGGCAGCATAGACACCTTCATATTGCGTGTCTGAGTCCGATTCCGTGGACGTGGAATCCGTGGACGAGTCAGAAGAAGAAGAAACTTTCTTCTTCTTCTTCTTCTTGGACTTGGTCTTGCGCTTTTTGCGAAGCCCAGTCTTCCCCCTCTCCTTGGTGAACTCATCACCCGAAGAAACAATCTGTTTCTTCTTCTTTCTCCGTTTAGGAGAAGGAGGAGCCCTAAGCTCCATCGCTGAGTCTGTGTCAGAGAAATCCTCCAGAGAAGACTCTTCTTGCACACTCGGCATTCGCCGTTTACGAGACACCGGTGGTTTGAGAGCCATTATATGACTCTCCATCGCCGCAAACCGCGTCTCCCAATTTTGAGGCGCGGCACCGTCAGGCACTATGTCCTCCTCGGAGAGAATCTGCGCCCCGGGCTGTGTCGAAGGCCCTGCCGACAACACGGGTGAGGAGTCATACTCCTCGTCCCCGCCACTCGGAACACGCCCCTCGGCTGCTGCTGCACCGCGCTTACTCCGCTTCATGGCCATCGGGAGCTGAAACAAAAATTTTTGATCAGTCCCGGTATATATATATGTCACAACATGGTTGTTTCAAACTCATTTGGACATCTATTGGTGTTAGAGAACGTGTTTATACCGTTATAACACAGGCGTAATAAGCTAAATTTGTCCGTGGGTTGTGGGTCAAGCCCAAACCTTATGCGGGGTCGGGACCAGTGTATCGGCCCGCCCATCCCTCTGTCACGCACGCTTCTCCCACCTGTGACTACAACGTCAACAAGTTGGAGAAAATGCTACGAAACTCGGAGAAACGCCTGAAAAGTTTGTGGGGAGTCTATAAAAGAAACCCAGGAGCATCTCCAACATTACTCTCTATTAGAGTACGAGAGAATTTCCACAGGAGATGAGGCAGAGCCCACATCTCTACCCATAATCACACGGTGACACGGGTGTTGACAGAACCGCTAATGATCGGTTTCGTTCTTTCGAGAAGGAATTTTATCCTTGGTTTTTTTATAACCAAATAACTCGTCCAAAATGGACCAAAGAAAGTCTAAACTTTCCATAATGATGCTCTAATGCATCATAATTAAGCTAACCACAGTTTTTATTATACTTACTGCGTATTAGCTTGTATGTAGACTAAATTTGCCGGAGCAACCCAACGACACGTAATCCAGTCGTGAGTTGTATATGCTAATTGCTGGTACCTCACATGCTTCCTTCTCCCTAGCCTGAGGCTGTATACCGAGGTAAAATATATATATACCACCAATGTCCTTGCTCTCCAATTGCATTCTTTTTGAATAAATAGAGGGACATTGCATCCACCTTGAACTGTTTCTTATATAACACATCTCTTCATTAATCTTAGGCAGCATGTATGAACATATATTTCACATAGTTTATATCATGTCATAATGTGAGTGGGGCATCATTGCTTTTAGTTTACATAACCTTGTCCCCACTCCGTCATCCAAGAAATAGAATGCTCTCTGCAAATATATAATTATAAACCGAAAATCCGTATATTTTTACAATAGCATCAAGCATTGTTATCTTTATTTTATATAGTCCAGCAGCCTACTTGGGGGGTATGGGGGAAAGGAGACGCCGACTTCAGGTACTTATCATCATTTGTATTAGCATAAATACAAGTGTGGTGTGTCTTTGAAACAAACTGCGAATATAATGAAATAACATAGCATCAAGCATTGTTATCTTTATATAGTCTAGCAACCGACTTCAGGTGCTTATCATCATTTGTACTAGTATAAATACAAGTGTGATGTGTGTTTGAAACAAACTGTGAATATGATGAAATAACATAGCATTAAGCATTGCTATCTTTATATAGTCCAGCAGCCTACTTGGGGGGTGGGGGGGGGGGCAAGAAGACGCCTACTTCAGGTGCTTCTCATCATTTATACTAGAATAAATACAAGTGTGCTGTGTGTTTGAGACAAACTATGAACATAATGAAATAATCACAGATGAGAATGGCTTGACAAAAGAAAAGCAGGAAAATATTTGATGAATTTTGGGAACTTTTAAAGTGATGGGAGAAGCATATATTACAGTGAGTGAGCATAACGGCCGCTGAGGCATGGGCTAGTAGGTGGCGTAAAGTTAGAACTTGCCACGTGTGGAGGTCAGGTGGTACCAGTAGATGACCTAATGAGTAGAGGTGACCAGCCGATGACTTAGCTGGATAGTAGATGGGATGTTCCTGCTTATTATACTCGCATAATGGCTTATACAAAAATATATATCACATATTACACACACACACACGTATGGGAACAAATTAAAATGCCCGTATTCTGATGGGTTTTCTTTGCAAAGTAGAGAAAACAATAGGAAAATTGTCGACTTACCCAAAAAGAATAGTGCATCCACCAGCTAAGAAGTGGCTCGACAACAACATGAAACGGGAGCCTAGTTTTGGAAGCTGAACGCCGTAGGGAGAGAAAGGGGAGACAGTCCATAATGTCAGGGTTTGCGCAATAAACGGAGGAAATTGGAAAAACATAGAAACTTTGTCGCTTTGTTGTTGTATTTGTTTCTTTGTTGGTTTTTTTACGTCCTAGCTACATTTAAGGTCATATCAGGACGGGTAACGACTTGTGACAGTGTGCGCTCATGGTGACTTTATAGTGCTGCCCCACTGGACCAGGCCGTCAGCACCATGACCTGATATCCCACTCAGTCACATTATCCTGACACTGAGCCAACCAGTCCTTGCCCTATCCTAATAATGCCGAGCGCCAGGCAAGGAAGCAAAAAGCATCAATTTTTAAGTCATTGGTTTGACTCGACCAGGGTTCGAACCCACGACCCCACGATTTATCAACATGGGAGACGGACGCTCTAACTCATTTGACCATCCTGTCTGGTCTTCTATTTGTTTATATATATGTATCATGTATATACATGTATGTATGGATGTGTGTGTATGTATGTATGTGTATGTATGTATGTATGTGTATGTATGTATGTATGTGTATGTATGTATGTGTATGTATATATGTATGTATATGTATGGATGTGTATATGTATTTATTTGGGGCAGAGGTACAAGAAATAACACCAAAGCGGAATTACCTATGTTGCGGAGGCAACATGGTTAATTCGCGAACGAGGCAAAGTGTGTACGTGCAGCACATGACCTCCGCCACTCCCACTTCACTTCTCACTTGACACTCGCTCTGGTAACTTCTCTCCCACCCAGACACCCTTTTTTCTAAAGGGTTAATAATGATGATGTTCACTGTTTTCCTTATATATTCTTCCTTGTACTCATACCTCCTCTAATTGTACAGAATTACCGGCTTCATTTGGTCACACACTCACCTACTGCTTACTATGTCGGGAGCCAGCCTTCCTCATTTACCCACGCCTGGCGCACGACTTGCTGAGCCTGACTCATGCCGATCTCTACCGAGATCTCAATTATCTATCTACTGATTACATTTTACTGTTCACACCTTGCTTGATAACATAACTGCTCATGACTGTTCGATTCTTGATCATTACTTACATGTCCCGTAATTGATGATTTATATTGATGATTTATATAACAATTATATAATGCTAGATTGATTGAATAAATTGTTCTTCTCAAACCAGTTGTCTCGTACTTTGTCCGAGTGATGCGAATTAATGAACAATAAAAAAAAAAAGAGTTCAAAATAGATAATTAAAGTTGCGTAGTCCGATGGTTTTGATTGTTTTCATTTTCTGAGATAAATATATTAGGTTGATCGTTATAACCTATCTTACTTTAGTATGAAGTAATTTAGATTTTAAAAGGCTAACTTTAGAGATATTTGAAATGCAAATGTACCAAATTAACTTTGGCAAGCACCCCAAAACTCAGTTACCACAGGCTTCTGAAGTAACAGATTCCATTAAAGTGACTTGATATTCCCTTCTATATGGCAACAAATGCTTAATATGTGCATCAGTATCTTAGTTAGATATATATGTAGAATCAAATCTAGGCCAGTGTTTTTGTTTTGAAAATTGGATGCTTTTATCGGACTATGCAGCTCTAAACAGGATTAATATCAAATTAGATACTTACAAAATACCCAAATATTGGAGAGAAGATAAACTGCACAAGCGCAAAGCACCCGAATACCCAACCAGACACTGTGCCACTAACTCCACGACTTGCTGCCTGCGTCCGCGAAAATAAGGAATGGAAAGGTTGCACATGTACATCAATATATCTGGGGCTTCCTTTCTTTTCGCACCAATTGTGGCCTTTGAACTTTGAATGTTTGTTTTGTTTGTTGTTGCTTTACATCCTATCAACATCTAAAGTCATATCAGAATGGGTATCGACTTGTGACAGTGCAGTCATTGCAATTTTATAGTGCTGTCCCACTGGGACACAAGGCCATCTGCACCATGACCCGATATCCCACACAGTCACATTATCCTGATACTGTGCTAACCAGTCCTTGTCCTATCATATTAATGCTGTGCGCCAGGCTAGGTACCGACAAGTATAAATTTCGAAAGTCATTGGTTTGACTCGGCTGGGATTAGAACTTCCGACCATCCACACAGGAAGCCTGCGCTCTACCGATTTGGCCACCACGTCCAGTCCCAAATTGGATCTAGACAACATTCAAATTTCCGAAAAAGACAATCTAATAAAACTTTACTCAAATAACGAACGCTGAATTTATGCAGTGGCCTGTTAACTTTGAATCTGATTGAAGAAATTTAATTTAAAATTTAAAAATGTTGTTTGTTTGTTTAACGACTCCCTCCCAGCACAAAAAGTAAACATCGGCTATTGAGGGGTCATACAGTGGTTAAACATCTCTTGAGTAAAACAAATTACATTTCAAACAGGTAAAATAGAGTGCAGAAATGTATGCCAAAAAAGCATACAACTGTGGTAATATCAAAAGTGGTATTTAAATATAAGAGTACTCACCTCCTCTGGGTAAAATGGAGCTAAAATGCTGAGGCACATGAACAGTGTGAGATCAATCGAGCCGAGAGACAACAGAATAAGCTTGTCTCTGCGTGGCATGCACCAGAGACCCAGCGGCACGTACACCCAGTCCTTCCGCTCCACAGCCTCTTCCTTCTCTTCCGGAATAATATGGTTGATCTGTGACCAGCTGACGCGGAGGCGCGGAGCAATGCGCGGTACCAGACTGCGGATCCGCTTGTGGCGGGCGGCCGAGTGTTGGTGGTAGGACTGGGGACAGGACCGTTGACGGGTAAGCGGCGGCCTTGATCTTGACATTGGCGGTGGCGATGGCGGTTGACTCCCAGTGTCGACCCCCGGTTGTAAGACACAGTTGGAGTAATCCATGATGATGCTCAGCGAGGAAGAGGTCTGGGCCACACTTTCCTGGGGATGCTCACTGCGTAAGTTCTCATCCTCCTCACTGTTCGGACTATCGCACTGTGTGTGATCCGACACGGAGCCAGTGCTCTGCTCTGAACACTCGGAACACCGTCGCCCGACCATGGGGCTCATTGCAGTCGGTGCCAGTGGTGGTGGACTACTACTGCCATCGCCCGGTTGTAAGACACAGCTGCAGTAATCCATGAGGGTCAGCGAGGAGGAGATCCGGGCCACACTGCGTAAGTTCTCACCATCATCATCCTCGCTGTTCGGATTGGCGCGCTGTGTGTGATCCGTCGCGGAGCCCGCGCTCTGCTCAGAACACTCGGAATGCTGGCGCCCGACCCCGGGGCTTACTGCCACGTGTTCAGGTGTATTCGTGTTAGCTCGATTTTCAGTTTGATAGGCCCCCGACAAAACTGGCGTCTTCCTGTCCAGCTCTGACTCGGTTGTCCGAGGGGAACCCGTTGTGTCATTTGTGAGAGACATCCCGTCATCTTACACCTAGCGTCTGTAGTGTTTACACAACTAGCTGACTGCTTGCTACACAGCATGGATTACCGGCATACAGTGTCGTGTGTTGCCGACTCACTATCTATCTGTAAGTGCTGTCGGTATACTTCTCGGACCTGGTGAAGGCCGAGTGGTGAGATCAATGTGACTGCGGTGCCAGCCTACTGGACAGAAATGGGATGAGGACATGTAGGCAAGGTTCCGCTAACGAGCGTGGACAACAATTCAAATTATTAAGTAGGCAATAGGTAATACACCAGTCACACTACTGCTTGCGACCATTTTGCGACCACAAAAAAGGGCTGGTCGCAAAGTGATCCTCAGTGGTCACCGACCTCCTTGCGAACAAAATGGTCGCAAGGAGGGTGCAGTTACTGCAATAAAAACCTTGTGACCAAAATGATTGCCCAGAGGTTGGCAACCATCACTTTGGTCGCAAGGAGATGGGTTCTTTGGTCCAAAGTGGTAGCATGCCATAATCTGACGGGCTTAAAACGAGTGTAATGTGGCAAGATATTGGACCGCTTCACGGGTGATACAATCATTGCGGCAACACGCCCAGTGGAAATTTTGGTCTCTCCTATATTTGTAAATATGCCATTTGATTTATTTGATTTGAGTAATTTGCGTAATTTAATTTTAAATGTAGCCTCTTCTCAGTTTATTACCAGATCATTGGTGGCTAAAATAGTGATGAAAATGGGAAATATTGCACCTAGAGCGGGACTCGAACCCACATTTCTTTGCATTCCGGGCCAGTGTGCTAACCATTACACTACCCAGGCTCCCTGATATCAACACACTACCCATGCCTACCTGTCTATGTGGTTGCTTGCATGAGAAGTCAGTGCAGACTACTAAACTCGTCCCCCTGGAATTGTAAGTGTAGTAGACTGTACATGAGCTCCACTACCACGCGGTGGCGGCAGACACTACGCCGCACACCTATGCAGTTACACTAAGCTGCGCTAGGTAGCGGCACGCTAGCCACCGGGCAGAGCCCCGACTGGACTGCCCTCTACTGCGTGTGACTAGCACCCCCCCACCCTCCTATAGAGGCGACGTGGGACATGCCGAGTTAGGGGGCGAGTCAGTTGACTGTTGGTTTTGGAATAAACCAGTTTGAAGCGTACAGTTACTAAATCTTGGCGTTCTTCCGTGAGTGTGTGGCAGTGTGGAAGACCGTGGACCATCACATTGGTGCCGTGACTATTTATATATGTAAGTGCATTGCCTGTGTGTATGAATTGTAAGCATTAAAAGACTTACAATTCCAGGGGGACGAGTGTAGTACTAGTAGTCTGCACTGACCTCTGCACTGACCTCTCAGGCAAGGAGGCGCCGCATAGACAGGTATGCGTGTGTAGTATGGTGATATCAGGGAGCCTAGGTGGTGTAATGGTTAGCACACTGGCCCAGAATGCAAAGAGATGTGGGTTCGAGTCCTGCTCTAGGCGCAATATTTCCCATTTTCATCACCCCCATGACACTGGTTGCCGTCACTAGGATCCTGTAAAGCTCCGCGCTGTATGGTTGTTGAACCTACCCTGTGTATGTAGTGTGGTGATATCAAGCAGCCTAGGTGGTGTAATGGTTAGCACACTGGCCCGGAATGGAAAGAGATGTGGGTTTGAGTCCCGCTCTAGGCACAATATTTCCCATTTTCATCACCCCCCCCATGACACTGGTTGCCGTGAACATGATCCTGTACAAGCTATGCGCTGTATGGTTGTTGAACCTACCCTGTGTATGTTCATGTGTAAGTGCATTGCCTATATGTATGTAATTGTAAGCATTAAATGACCATTTAAAAGACTTACAATTCCAGGGGGACGAGTGTAGTAGGCTGCACTGTCCTCTCAGGCAAGTAACCACATAGACAGGTAGGCATGGGTAGTGTGTTGATATCAGGGAGCCTAGGTGGTGTAATGATTAGCACACTGGCCCAGAATGCAAAGAGTTGTGGGTTCGAGTCCCGCTCTAGGCGCAATATTTCCCATTTTCATCACCACAATGACATAAGCCTTTTAAATGGTCATTTAATGCTTACAATTGCATACATACTGGCAATGCACTTATAGTTATACATACACAGGGTAGGTTCAACAACCATACAGTGCGTAGCTTGTACAGGATCATAGTCACGGCAACCAATGTCATAGGGTGATGAAAATGGGAAATATTGCACCTAGAGTGGGACTCGAACCCACATCTCATTGCATTCCGGGCCAGTGTGCTAACCATTACACCACCCAGACTCCCTGATATCAACACACTACCCAAGCATACCTGTGTATGTGGTTACTTGCCTGAGAGGTTAGTGTAGACTACTACAATAGCCTGGCCTCAATGACCTGTAACCAGCAATAATGATATAACTTCCATTGGATCTCTTGGAACCTGACTAAGCTACACTAATGTGGTCACGAAATTGATCTAATTGGTTAGTGGCCTCCCTAACTTAATGACTTTCTCAAAGTAGGTGTCCAAAGGGGTGGTGTCATAAACTCACTGCTTATTCTTTCTATATTGTCCTAAATCATTACTAAATACATAAATATCTAAGTTAGAGATATATGATCAAATGTAGCTAAGTGGTTTGATCTTGAAACAAAAGTATGCTTCACCCCACTGGAACTTTAAGCATTGTCTTAACATAGGATCCACTGGCTTAATTTTTCTAGCTATACAATAAAAACCCCATTTCTTCAAAATGCAGTGTTGCCAACCTGGAGGTACTGAGAATCCTTGATGTTTTGCATCGCAGATGTGGAATGTGGTGGCAGACACAAGCTTGTCGTCCAGAGGCTTCCCCCCCCCCTACCCCCCCCCCCAGAAATGTTAGTTTAAATGGGTTATTTGAGGACATTTCCAAGGGGTTATATAGGCTGATATTTTAAGCATATATTTATAACATATTTACTTGTATTTAATCAAAGGCACAGTAATTTGTACAAAAGTACAGAAATGCATGGGATTTTGTACAAAAGTAGACATCTGTGGGATTTTGGGGTTGATCCGTGACTCATCAGGCGACTGATCAGAACCTTCAATTTCCGTCACTGATGGGAATTTTGTGAGAGTTGGCAACACTCCAATGCAAATGATTTGAATCAAGTCTGGTTGTGACTGGTCTCCAGGCTGGAAAACCCTATCCATTCTGTGGATATAAATCCAATAACCACACTGTGTGTTGAGGGGGGGGGGGGGGGGGGGGGGGAGAAGGACGTAAAATACTGAAATCGTTATTGCTGCCTCTGGCTCTGCGTATTAATAAGTATGTTAGCAATATTACATATACTTAATCTATCCCACAAAATATGCGTAGGGGCCTATATATATTGTATATGATTTTGTGCTAAAGTGAAAATGTGCATATCGAGTGGGGTGCACGATAAATACAAGTTTCACCCCATCTCTGGCAGTCTGGGTAGGGCCTAATGCCTGTCATTATTATTACTAATGCCATTAGCATTACTGATTACATTACAGCGCCAAGTCAAGATAATATTAATACTTATAATAGGCCTACAATAAACCTACATGATCAGTCAGTACATGGGTCGACTGACAACCAGACGTGGAAGCTGGTGTATCCCTCGACTCACGACTGCTATTGGTATTGCTAATATTAATATTAATAATGTTACAACATTCACCAGCTGCTATTTAGATTTTAGTGCTAAGTTTCGCGTGTCCAAAGATGGTGGATGTACATAGTAGGCCCCTAATAGATAAAAGATTCACCCCGTCCTTACAGGAGGTTAGCTAGGCCCCCTACGGCTACTGTTTGACGTGAGACAGAAACTGAGAAAGTTCAAAGTGAGGACGCTTCAGTTTGTAAACAAGCTACTGTCACAAGGTACAGGGTGGGAGGAGGTGACTCTTTCATGACTACGTAGTACGTGTATTCTCCCTTTGATGTGATTCTACTCATCGGATCTACAATGTCACTTCCATCAATTAATAGGATACAGCTGTAATAGGCATTGGACCTGTTACTGTTAGCCAAGAAATCGAGACTTCAGATGTGGGCCAGTGGGGGATTGCAGCAACTGAACTGTCACTCACTGTTCGCTCATGAAGATGTACCAGTATTGGCAGTAACTGTAACGCCTAACTGTAATGCCAGTATGCATCAAATCTGGACTTGAAACAGTTCTTAGATGTGTCTCAGAAAGTAAACCGACTTACTCTAGCCTTGCTGTCGCTCTGTTGGTTATATTAGAATGTCCTGGTTTCATAAGTTACCCACCTTTGCTCCTCGTGTGTCACTGTGATTGTGGAATGTTGGTCCTGTCCTCGTCGGGCGGTCCTAGGCGAGTGACGGCGGCGGCCACGCACCTGCTTAAATGACAGCCGTGAGTGCCAACCCGCAGGGTGAGACGTAGTGGGAGACCTGCAGAATTGACATATACATTTAAGATATTTAAAGGCATTTTTTTAATTCACAATTTATGTGCATTATTCCACAAACATATACTATTCTGCTGACAATGGAAATTGCAGGAACAGTGTAACCATTAATGGTTGTCTCCCCACTGCCTCTTAAGACTTATCAACACAATAATCCATCAAACAAAATCAATCCAGATGGGATGGCCAAATGAGTTAGAGCGTCCGTCTCCTGTGTTTGGCAGATCGTGGGGTCGTGGGTTCGAACCCTGGTCGAGTCAAACCAATGACTTAAAAATTGATACTTGTCGCTTCCTAGCCATGCGCTTGGCATTATTAGGATAGGGCAAGGAGCAGTGGAATGAGGAAGACCAATCGTCCATGATTGAAATTTCCCCTGCTTAAACAACTAATGGACCCCCCCCCCCACCCCACCCCCCAAAAGAAAATGAGCCCTGGAACTAATATACAAATAATCTACGGACTATATAGAACTGATACCGTAAAATAAAGCTTGCTTTATTTAACGATGCCTCTAGAGCACATTGGTTTTTATCGTCGGCCATTGGACGCCAGACTGATACCGTAGGCCTACATATATAATATCACACACCCGCAGGGTGAGACGTAGTGGGAGACCTACAGAATTGAACGTTTATGGCGACTCATAGAACTGATCAGAGATATCGTACATCTATAAAAGAAAAGAAAATATCTTTATTATATCTCGTGTTCAGCTGTTGCTATCTCTGACTGACTATATATATATAATAGTTGTAGTGCAAGGCTCCGGGGGGGGGGGGGGCAGCCATGCAGGAGATCGAGAGTTCAATTCCCAGTGGAGTCAAACCAATGACTTACAAACTCTATACTTGTCGCTTCCTAGCCAAGCGCTTGGCATTATTAGGATAGGGTAGGGTCTGGTTAGCTCAGTCTCAGGATAATGTGACTGAGTGGGATTTTGGGTCATGGTGCTGCATGGTGGCCTGATTTTCAAGTGGGGCAGCACTATAAAGTCGCCATGAGTGTGCACTGTCAGAAGTCGGTACCTGTCCTGATATGACCTTAGATGTTTCCAGGACATAAAGCTCCAACAACCAACCCCAGAAGTAGCGGGCTATAATAGACCGGTTTTAGACCAGTACATTTAGCATATTAGATTGAAAATTGATGTGGTTTTGTCCATAACCAGCCTCCCAACACTTTTCCCATAAGGTTGTTTAGCAGCTTTGTCACAACTACAGTGCTGCAGGAGTAGACTTAACTAACTTTGCCCATATGCCTACTCCAGTTGAAAATAAGCAACCAAGTAGGCCAAGTTGGGTAATTGTTTGGAAGCAGAACATTCAAATCTATGTAACCTAAAAACGCTTCACTAAATGACAAAGCTACAAACAATACAGAACAGCACTAAGGGTAGTGTTCAACACCAATAATAGACACACAAATGAACGTTGTGCTAACGCTCCCACCCCCAATATATAACATAAATAAATCTTCATTTAAGCAATTAACCAAACCCAATTATTGTATACATATAAGCCACACGACTCTAGTTGACAAATGTATTTTGAATGCATCCTTCAAATTTGTCAGCTGTCTACAAATAACCATAGCCAGTATGCCTAAGTCACATTCATACCGCCCCCCCCCCCTCCACCTCCAATCCACCCAGGTGGAGGCTAATGACTAACACGTGTATATACATAAAGAATACCTATAGAGAGGGAAAATAAAGGAATTACCCAGAAACCAGAATGAGGTACCAGCCAGGTAGGATCTATATATATTTCAGTACTGCTGAAACTGGTTCTGGGAAAATCCGTGCTTATAGATTGTGTCTGCTGGTGACTAGCATGACACAAATAGTAATCAAGCTGGTTCCCTGTTCTATTTGGATGACTGTAAAATATGGGAGAAGGCACTGTGACCAGCTTATATCAATTCCACTGAAACGCCAAAGGGGGTCAGTCCTAAGCATTGCTTATTCGTATTAATATTAATGTAACCAAGCAAAACAAAACATAAATCTATTGCATATTTCCGAACACATAAATGCATTATGTGTGTTATTGCTCGACCAAATGAATACAGAAGAATATTTCTGCTTACATTCTAAATACCATGTAAATACTCATATTGATCTGACTAATATTGATCTATAGTTATATGACAGTAATGTTACTAAATTGCTATGGAACCTTTGGGTTACAGAATTTCATTCTTTTACATGCTGCAAATTGTGTATTCAATAGTTATTGTATACCTTATTCTATATACCTTTGTGTACATAAGCCTGAATTGAAAAATGGCTGGAAGACCAGTGCTTCGGCACTGACAAAAGACTTATTCAGCAGAATAAACATATTCCCCCCCCCCCCCACAAAAACAACTCTCCCAACCTCCTGCAACTCTCCTCACTTGACACCAAGACACAAACAAACTGAACAACATCGCTTCTGTCTCACTGCTCACCGAGTTCCTTCAAACTTAGGCCAAATACAAAATAACAATTGGTGATCGTCCCCCCACCCCGGGCATGAAAAATCGCCCACCCCTGATTTATATTTTGTTTAATCTGTTAAATGGAGATGGTGGGTTGAGTGAGAAATGGAAAGGGGAGTGGAAAGTGGGGTGGGTGGTGTGAGAAATAGAAAGGTGAGTGAAGAGGGGGATGGACAGGTCAGTGGTGGAAAGAATGGAGAGGGATTTGAAGGGTGATAGGGAGGGAAACAGGGAAGGGGACGGAGCAGGGTTGAGAGGGGAGGTGGTTGGGAGAGGGAGGGTGTTAGAGGGTGGAAAAAGGAGGGTGTTGGATGGGGAGGAGGGAGGGAATGTGAATGACGGTGGCAGAGATAATGGAGGGGGCATGTGGGAGGGGAGCGAGGAGACCAGTGAAATACTTAGAAAATTAAAAAAAAAAAATTAAAACCGCCCGTCCGAACAAGATTTTTTATTTCAAAAGGACGATCCCCAACTTAAATTTTTTTTACAAAAATGAAAACCACCCATCTGAACAACATTTCTTTTGTCAAAAGGACGATGAAAAAATTGAATTTTTAAAATTTGGACTGACAGTAAGGCCTACCACATTAATTTGCTTCTATCATACCTCTAAAAATGAAGTCTCTCCGTTTTGCCCACATCAGAGAGTTTCTGTATTTCCCAGGTTTGAAAACTGACACGGCAAGAATATAAAAAAAAAGGATAAATTGTGGAATTCTGCAAACTTTGTCAAACAGTTGAACTATTTAAGAGACACTAGAAGCTTCATCTTCAACAATACGGGTGCGATGTTAGAGTGTGGGAAAAGGAGATAATGGAGAGGACATGGTGGAGGGGGGAGCGAGAAGTCCAGTGAAATACTGAAAAAAATTATTAAAAAATTAAAACCGCCCGTCCGAACAAGATGTTTTATTTCAAAAGGACGATCACCAACTTTAATTTTTTTTATTTGGACTGACATACCTCTAAAAATGAAATCTCTGTTTTTCCCACATCAGAGAGTTTCGGTATTTCCCAGATTGAAAACTGACACCACAAGAATATAAAAAAAAAGAATAAATTGTGGAATTCTGCAAACTTTGTGAGAGTAGAACTATTTAAGAGACACTAGAAGCTTCATCTTAAACAATACGGGGCGCGATAGCATAATCGGTAGAGCGCGGGCCTCGTGTGCGGAAGGTCAGGAGTTCGGTTCCCGGTCGAGTCAAACCAATGACCTCAAAATTGATACTTGTTGCTTCCTACCTTGGCAGTCAGCATTAATCAGTTAATAGGATAGTGCAAAGACTGGTTAGCTCAGTGTCAGGATAATGTGACTGAGTGGGATATTGGGTCTTGGTGCCAGTGGCATGATTTCCCAGTGGGGCGATACTATAAAGTTGCCATGAGTGCACACTGTCACAAGTCGGTAGATGTTGCCAGGACATAAAACTCCAACAACCAACCAATCATCTTCAACACGGGTCACTCGGGTAGCAAATAACAAGCAGAAGAGCTGTCATGATGGTAGACCTACCACATTTTTTGGATGGCAATCTGTAGACCCTATTTTTCACCTAAAATCCTGTGTGAATCTGTATGAATAATGTACTACATAATAATTCATACACATATGTCCTGCATACCATACAAAAAAACACGTGTCCGTCTCCCGTTTTGGTAGATCGTGGGATTCGAACCACGGGTTCGAACCCTGGTCTAGTCTCAGGATAATGTGACTGAGTGGGATATTAGGTCATGGTGCTGGCATCCTGGTCTCCCAGTGGTGCAGTACTATAAAGTCACCATGAGTGCGTACTGTCACAAGTCGGTACACGTCCTGATATGCCCCTAGATGTTGCCAGGACATAAAACTCCAGGAACCAACCATCCCTGATGTGAATTGGTGCGTGTGTATTTACTTACCCGCACGATGCACGTGTATAGGGGCTGTCACATTACGACGCATCGCGCCAACGTACCCTGATGTATGTGATTTTTGGCCGCTATGTCGGGATACGTCATTATGCGTTACGCATGCGTTAGGCGCTCGTTGGTGTATGTCAATGTACATCGATGTTCGTCGAGATACGGCATCGCACGTCAGGGGGTCGGTAAAGTTTTGTGCATGTACAAAACTTTCGACTTACGACAACATTCGACAACGTGTAGATTTTAGTCCGCCATACGTTATGTATGCGTTAGGCGTACATTGATGTACGTTAGACATACGTTGGACAAACGTTGTTCACTATGTTGCACTACGTTGACCTATGTTTAAAGGCAGTGGGAAAGTACAGTCCGCATACTGACAATGTATGGATAACTACGCCTAACGTATGTCTAACGTACGCTTAGCGTTTCTCCAGCATGTCTTGAAGTATGTAACGTATGAGGCATAGTTCTGGTGATCGAATAACGTATATAACGTTCACGTTAACGTACCGTGAGCGTAATTCGAGAATTTTTCGCCGGGAGGTACGTTAGCCATACGTTGGTCATGTGTTGGCCATACGCTATGTATACAATATGTATACGTCCAACTTTGCCACCCACACCGAAAAGTTTGACGCTTCTCGACATAAAAAAGTGATTTATGCATTGGCTATGCGCTTGTGAGATACGTCGTAATGTGACAAGGCCTTTAGGTAGTTGAGAGGGGGCACGCCTTGCCATAACTTAGCTGTACACATGTGGCGCTGACATTGTGAGACTGGCGACTGGCAGTTTGAATAGATATTGGGTGACCCCTCAGTTGGAAAACAATAGTGCAGCTGATTGACTTGGCCTAAATCCTGCCATCCTGAGCCAAATAGCACACTCAGATATAAATTTAATTTGTGTGAGCACCACTCATCCATGATGTCACAAAAAACTGCTAGTGAGAAATCCAGGACGCGTGGTAAGGCCACAGTGGGATCAGCTTCTGCATTCCCCAATACTGCCACATCCCCACCACTAACTGGGTCACCCATCAGATCACCACACAAAACAAATAAAGCAATAGCTGACTCAGCACTTACCCAGATCTTGGCGAGGTTTGATAGAATGGAGGCAAGGGTGGATGATAGCATTAGAGAGGTGAAATCGATGGCCGGAGAGACAGCTGCCGAAGTAGCAAGGTTGTCGGTTCTGTTAGTAACTAGCAACCAGGAAAGGGAAAGGGACAGGCGCTCTCTCCGCATCATCAACCATGATCTTAAATTAACACAGCAGTCTAACAAACTATTGTCCGAGCGGGTGAATGAGCTGGAGAATAATGCAAAGATATGCAACATTAGACTGGATGGGAAAGAAGAAGATGAGACAGAAGACCTGAAAGCTTACATGACAGATCTGATCAGATTTCTTAGCCCCACAGGTGTTGGAATGCCAGACATAGGAGCAGCATATAGGATCGGTAGGAAATTACCAAATCGCACATATGCAAATCAAGCTACCTCACATAGGAATGCTCACACGGCCACCAGACCCAGACCAATCATGATCATATTCAAGACTGTACTTGCTAGAAACGCCTTCTACTTTGCTCGGGCCAAGCTAAACAAGTCAGATCGATATGCTGGCATCTACCCAGGCCACACGCAAGTGCCGTGAGGAATTCCGGTCAGTGGCAGTACTTGCTAGAAGTGGTGGTGCGGAGGTTAGAATGCATAGCGATGGCATTGTGATAGATGGTCACAAATTTAAGCATGCTGCCACCCTCCCAGAAAAGTTCTCCCTATCCAAGGCTAAAACAGTTGAGATACATGAGGAACTTTACTTCCACTCAGAACACTCATTCCTATCCAACTTCCACCCTTCGCCGATCAGTGATGATAACGTGGTTTATCCAACAGCCGAACACTGCCTCCAGGCAGCAAAATGCCACTTGGCAAACGACAAGGAAAAACTGGGTCAGGTGCTGGCTGCCCAAACACCAATGGAAGCAAAGCGCATCGCGGAACAGATACCAGAATCGGCTGAATGGCGACACAGCAGAGAAGCCATCCTAACAAGGGTCATTGATCAAAAGTTTGATCAAAATCCTGACTTGGCGGACATGCTTGTGGCTACTGGCCACAGTAAACTAAATGAAGCGACCAACAACACATATTTTGGAATTGGAGCCACCGTTCATAGCAGAGCCCTAAGAGATAGATCCTATTCTGGGCTCAATAAACTGGGACATGCATTGGCAGCTAAGCGAGACAATATCAGGGCTGGCAGGAGCCATAATAAATAAAGCAAAACTGAGCGATGGAACAAGCAGATAATTCCGTAAATAGCAACACCCAACCGACTGAGGAAAGCAGGAACAATATTTTAGACACTTGTGTGATCATTCATTTGGATGCATGCATAGGCCACCCGGACAAGGAGTGGAGTGCATGCCTACTTTGAACGGACTTATCATCACTGATATGTACAGCCCAGTGACGAATACCATGCTGACCTACATACTAAGCAGTACTGGGCCAAACAGATCACCAAGACGGACAGGGCCATCCTACTATTGACAAACAACTTGGAACGCCCCGCCACCAGATCCCGAAGCTGAGTAGACTTATGATCTTCTTCTGCACTAGATTGTCATCTAGCTCCTAACTGTCCCAATCTACTGTGTAGTTGCTGCATATGCAGCACTATCTTGCCAACCAGCATTTGACTGTTCCAATCAACTGTACAGTTGTAATGACGCCTGTTTGAACAAATAAATAATAAAGATAGAAAGAAAAGAAAAGAAATTCTCATTTGCACTACCTTACCAGCTACTATTTAGATATTCTAATCCACTATGTACTGGTAGCATGCAACACTATCTTAACAACTAGTATTTGACTGCTTCTATCAACTACGTACTTGTAATTCTGCCCGTGTTGTTGGTTTACAAAAATAAAATAAATGAAAATAAAAGAAATTAAAATTCACACTTGTACTTCTTGAGCTTGCATCATATTCCATTATATGGTTGCGATCTAGGCAATCTAGAATCAAAATACTGCCAATGTTCTCCCACTTTCCATCCAGTAGAGCACCCTCACAAGCAATGCCGATCACCACCACGGCTGCCCGTCGCCAGTGTCACGGCCCGTCATCATTGCCAATGCCAAGGCCAGAAAACATTGCACCCCCTGTATGACACCGCTACCAGCGCCAGAACTCCGGGAGTGCGGCATCAGGATCGTCATGACCACAACTCATTGACCCACCATCTCAAACACTGGACTCTGAAACAGCAAGTAGACTAGCCTACTAAGTGCATCAGCGATCTACTATTTGGGTTATGTGGTCTGCTGATCCAAACCATACTTGAGTTCTAATCTGCCAATTACCTTTTCGACTGACTTTTACATGTATAACCAGCATGCGTGATCAGTGTATGCACCTGGATACACACACTCATATATGTCAAACTCTGTGTGTATATGCCCTTATGGTTGTGATCATCAATGGTGTCACCTGAACTTACCACTGGACACAACTACGGCATTACTGTCTATGACTCTGATCCCATCTGTGTGTATTCAATGCTCTATATGTTATTGGCAAGCACTGTGACCTCTGACCTGGCCCGCAGACCACAGTGTTTTATGTTTGCAGGTTAGTATTTGTATGAGGGGCATAAATTGATTGACCTTCTGCACTACTACCCTTACTTATGTACAACTACTGTACACCTTGATTCTGCTTCGGAGTCTGCTATTGGGGCGTGTCAATCAGCTGGCCCAGACCATTGATCCAGTTTGGATCCACAAATTGCCTATTTGACTGCCCTCTATATGCATGGTCTGCTAGTGCAGACTTGACTGGTATGACTCAAGGAGCACAAACTCCCCTGACAGATTTATTAAGCTCTCCTTGTACCCTACCCTTCATGTGTAACGTATATGCCTGAGAGCACTATCTATGGATGCCAGGCTATTTGTGCATGGGCCCTTGTTGCTATGGCCACTTTCAAGCACAACCAAAGCACTATTATGTAAACAACTTTGTTTCAAACTGTACATAATCATGCCTCTATATGCTAATGGTAGACCTCTGACCCAAGCCCACAGGTAACACCGCTTGATATCTGTTTGTTAGAAGTTGATGGACAAATATTTGAATACTACTGCTGTGCACCTCAATTCATGGTGCTGATGGAGCTGGTCAGCGTGAGCTTCGTGCTGATGGAAGGGCTGGGCTCAACCTTTGGAACTGGTACGCCTGATATGGCACATTCACAACAGTCCTTAATGTACATTTGTCATACTGACCCTGGCTTGGGCGTTTGCGTGATCACCCAACACCAACTGCAGCAAATGTCAATACCCGATTACCAATATGTAAGTGGTGACACTATCTACTATTGACCACACTCAGCTGTCACTGATCCCTGTCTAACTGTCATATATCATCAACTCAAACGACATTGACAAGAACCTATTAAGTGGACCTTACATTAATTAACCAGCACCCTGTTGAAGCATGATACACTAATATCATACCCCCCATTGAGAAAACCGCAACTAAAACTGAACTCAGCCTAAGCCAACAACCACCATCACATCATGGCTAAAACCAAAATATCAGGTTTAGCTAAAGCTGGATGCCCGCTAGATGGTAGTACCGGGCAAGCATCCATGCCCAACAAAGAATACGCTATACACCATGACATAATTAAATACACAACCGCATTCACACTCACTGGGGGAGGGGGTCCTTTGGGGGACGGGGCGGACCGTATTTCCAGGGAGGGGGGAAGACTGATGGTGGCCTGGGGCCCTTGGGAACGTCTCATCTGGGCGCACTTCCTCTAACAGATCTGAAGGGCCTGCCAGGACTAAAGATTGGCCACCTAAATGTACGTAGCCTCACACATAAGATCAACCAGCTGAGAGCCGACCTACCCAGGTCTGGTTTTGATGTCTTCACTATATCAGAAACATGGCTCAATAGAACAGTTGAAGACAGACTCACATCTATACCAGGTTACCAATTTATAAGGGCTGATAGAAAAACAAAGCAACTTAGTGGGCAGACCAAAGCTGGTGGAGGACTGGGTATTTACTTTAAGCAAGATCTCCATGTTGATGCAGGTAAACATGCTGAGCATAACCTATCAAATAGCAATATTGAACTACAGTGGGCTGTAGTCACCAGACCCCATACAAAACTAATACTCATCGGCAACGTATATAGACCCCCAAATGGCAACCTAAACGAAGGAATTGGGCAAATAAGTAACTCTTTGAATAATATAGCCATTATCGATAAATATGAGATACTCCTCATTGGCGACTTCAATGAAGAATATAATGGCAAGAGGCCTATGATGGGAGGGATAATAAAGCAACTTGCAGCTGAACATGAGTTGCAACAAATGATCCAGCAACCAACCAGGGTAACTAAAACCACTAACAAAACAATAGACCTGGCACTTACCAATATCAAACATTGTACAAAGGCTGGAGTCCTTAACTATAACATAAGCGACCACAAACCAATATTTATAATAAAGAAAAAAATATGAAATGACAAAAGAATCACCACCCACTGGGGACGCTCTTATAGGAACTGCAATTTTAATGAATTGGCTGGCACACTCAAAGAAATAAAAAGTGCTGAATTTCTGGATACGAGAGACCCCAACCTATGTTGGGATATGCTAAATGCAACAATCACTATTGCAGCTGACAGGAACTGTCCCCTAACCGAGATCACCACCAGATTCACCATGGGAGGTTACCTTAATGATGAACTACTAGAGCTTCAAAAGGATAGGGATTACTTTATCCAAAAGTTTGAGAAAACAAAAGATCCAGGGGATGAATTCATAGCTAAATGTATGGTCAGAAAGGCTAGGAGTGAAGTAAGGAAAGCCAAAGCAAGGTATTATCAAGTCCAGATAGACAAATATAAACAGAATGCCAGAAAATGTTGGTATGAAATAAACCAAATCGAACCTAAAAACGAGACAAGAATCAGTGGCCTTGCAAGTGAAGAGACTGGTATTAAAATCCCAGATGAATTATTGGCAGAGGAAATCAATAACTATTTCATTGATATAGGTGAGAAACTAGCAAATAAATTCAAACAGAAGGATGATCAACACAAAACCTTCCATGCCAAACTAAATAAAGAAAAGTATGATCTTCTGGAAACCTCCCAGGATGAAATCCTTGATAGAACTAACAAAATATCTATCTACAAGTCATCAGGAATGAAGAACATCAGTACCACTTTGATAAAAAGTGCGATCACAACACTTAGTGCAGAATTTACACATCTATATAACCTAATAATCAGTACAGGCATCTTCCCTGATGACTGGAAAGTGGCCACAGTGACGCCCATACCTAAAGTCAACATCCCGCAAACCTGTAATGAACTACGCCCAATATCGATCCTCCCACTGCCTGGCAAGATCATAGAACAAATAATACATGACCAAATTAAGACATTCCTTGAGTCCTCTAACTATTTGACCTACCAGCAAAATGGCTTCAGGAAAAATAGGTCCACCACCGGGGCACTGGCGTCTCTACTGGATGAATTTTTGTCAAACATAGACAAGGGTGATCTTACTATCGCAGTCTTCCTTGATTTCAAGAAGGCATTTGATACGATCGACCACAAAATCCTCATGCATAAAATAGAACGAGCTGGGCTAGGCAATAGAGCACATAGCTTCCTCACAAATTACCTCAGCAATAGGAAACAATGCACAAAACTAAGTGACACCAACTCGACCACTCGAGAAATAAAAACAGGAGTTCCACAGGGCTCCACCCTGGGACCCCTACTGTTTCTAATATTTATAAATGACCTACCACTAGTTTCCAACAAAGCATCTTTCACATTATTTGCCGATGATGCAACACTAACAATACATAACAATGACCTTGCCATAGCCGCAACCGAGGCTGGAATGGCGCTGGATGGAGTGAACACATGGTGCCATGAGAATAAACTAACACTAAATGGCACTAAAACTGAGTATATAATCTATGGAACCAAAGCCAGGAAGGTGAGGGCCCGGCCAATACAACTGCAGATGGGTGGCTTAGTGCTCCGTGAAGTGAACTCCTATAAGTACCTAGGCACAACTCTCGATGCGACTCTAAGTGGTACCCAACAGCTGGCAAGACTTAACCAAACACTGGCACTAAAAATGAACACATTCAGAAAAATAAGGACATATGTAAATGAGAATACTGCGCTGCAGCTGTACAAGTCAACAATATTACCAATTATAGACTACAATGATATCATCTATGGATTACTAACGAAGCAGCAAGAGACCAAATTACAAAGAACGCAAAACAGAGCCCTCAGAACAGTATTCCAAGGCAAGATACTAAGTGTGGCTGAAATGCATAGCAGAGCAGGGCTGGACACCCTGGATGTACGTAGGAACCTACACCTAATGACATTGATGTATAAACGTGCGAGTGATGACAAATACATAGATCGCACAACCAGGGTAACGAGAAGGGGGACATCGACTCTGCTCTGGGTGCCCAACCCTAATACAAATAAGTTAATCAGAGCTCGGATTTACAAAGGAAGTGTCATGTGGAATGAGCTCCCAACCAAAACCAGAGAAGCGGGTTCGATCCTTGCCTTTAAAAATGCATACAGAGCTCACCTGGTTATTCAGGCCCAAAACCTGGCACTGCAAATATATAATACGACCTGCTGAACGACCCATTGACTTCGCCCTCTCTCATGCCTGCTCTCTCCCTGCGTGTCCGCCCCCCCCTGCCCATGTACCCCTCCCCCCCCATCCACATTTGACAAACAACTATTATAACTCAATGACTCGAGACCCGCTACCCCTACTTTAGACCCATTGTCACCACTGAATAACTACATCTTCAACCAGCAATGCACACAATATAAACCACAATACATGCACAACATGGCACTATTTAAAGACAAACCGTTATTAAAACCAAATCTAACTGATATACAAACACAGCATATGATTTAACCACTAGTGTACATTACTGCACACACTATGTTGATGCATATACCTTGCACTATGTTGAGTACCTATGCTGTACACTATGCAGCATAGGCTGCTCCCCCACTTTCTTTTATGTTCAGAATGGGTTGTGCTGCACACAATGCAACACATTCCACTTCCACTATGTACAGATAAAATGCGACCACTCCAACGGCTGGAAGACCAGTGCCCCGGCGCTGACAAAATATGTATTCAGATGAATAAAAAATATTTACCAAAAAAAAAAAAAGTGCTGGGCATCACTTCTACCTGTACTCACTCATCTTGATGTCCCAAGATTGGAGATGATTATGCCGATAACTGGCAAAATATGGTAGTTGTGGGTAAACGTGTGTATGTATGTATGTGTGTATGTATGTACGTATATAATGTTTCCACACACACACATATATATATATATATTATATTAGATATATACCAGATGGGCTGGCGGAATGAGTCGAGCGTCCGTCCCCCGTTTTGGTAGATCGTGGGGCTCGAACCCACGGGTTCGAACCCTGGTCGAGTCAAACCAATGACTTAAAAATGTATACTTGTAGCTTCCTAGCCAGACACTCGGCATTATTAGGATAGGGCAAGGACTGGTTGGCTCAGTGTCAGGATAATTTGACTGAGTGGGATATAAGGTCATGGTGCTGGCGGGCTGGTCTTCCAGTGGGGCAGCACTGTAAAGTCGCCATGAGTGCACAGGCTAGGAAGTGACAAGTCGATACCCGTCCTGATATGACCTTAGATGTTGGAAGGACATAAGACTCCAATAACCAACTAACCACCATAAAAAAAAGTGGACCAGAAGGATCTATAGTACAAATATAAACTTAATGCACAGCTTTGAGGATTCTTACCTTGTAATTTAGAAATCAAAATGCAAAGATTAAGAGGAGCTGCTTATTGCATGTCCTCCTGGATTCGGCCCAATTATGCTAATTGCAGGTCTTGGATGTGCTTCCTTCTCCCTGTGCTACGAGTAGCCTAGAGGTGTAATATCGAGGTAAATATACACATGGGTTATTCTCAGAAACTGTGTACCACATTTTTCGTTTCCACATTATATTGCTAATGATTTTGCCTTCTTTTTGGGGGATAGTAAGTAAAACAATTATTGTTAACTCTGTGTTTGAATTAAGTTAGCAATACTACATGTATTTAATCTATCCCACAAAATGTATCCAACATATGCTTATATGATTTTCTGCTGGAGTAAAAATAAGAAAATTTTCATATCGACACCATACATCTACACAAACATCTTTTCAACTTTTCCCTGTAAGACACAATACACGATTTCCGCGACGCATGCGCAGAGGGTCATCCAGACTGGACTTGTGGGCCAGAGAGTCTGTGGAGAGGCAATTGAGGCGCTGTTAACACTGGCTTCATATTGAGCAACTGACAGTCTTTTCGGCACAAATGTGGATTCAGAGAAAACATACTTACCATTTTTTAATCATTTTCGATAATTATAGCTATATCCTAGTGATTGCTTGATTGCTTGATTGCTTGACTGATTGAAAAGCTTGATCGTCAGTGTAAAACAACACAGTGACACACTGTCAACCCACAACACGAGTGCCTATCATCAGGTGTCGTACTAGTCGCGGAAATCGTGTATTCTGTTGTCTTAAGTGAAATCAATAAAATCTTGTCTGAATTTACTTTGTGTTAAAATGATGCTATGGGTGTGTGTTAAAATGATGTTATGGATGGATGTCACGTTGTAAAAATATGGCAAAATTAGGGCCCGTATTATTATACATTTGGTCGGTGTCATGATATACTTGGTCTGTAGTATTATAAGATTTTATGTGTCACTATCAAAAGATACTGAGGAATGGTTTATATTGGCCAAATCCCAGATATGTTATCTCTCTCTCTCTCTCTCTCTCTCTCTCTCTCTCTCTCTATATATATATATATATATATATATATATATGCATACACTTTCCACAACAGCACTGTTCACAGCGATATATTAACCGGGCCGACATGGTACTTAGTCTGGGAGCCAACTGCCATTTTTTCCCTTAACCTTGCATTGTTGTTTTAAATTCTTTTTACTGTCGATTTTGGTAGCCAAGGGTCTCTATTTTCAGAAACTGCTTGATGACATGTTGTCACCCTTGAGCAATTTGAGAAATTCAAGATGGCATCCAAGATGGTCGCCATTACCTATAAATGACCATAACTCCCTACCTGTTCATCATAGGAAGGTGATTCTTGTCTCTATACCTAGGTTTTAGGGGTCAAGCTATCAATTAGAACTAAGTATTATGTTAATATCATATTACATAATGGTAATTTCCAAGATGGCTGCCAAGATGGCCACCGTAACACTAAAACTGGCATATCTCCTTAACTATTTACTCCAAATTAGTCGTGAAGGTTTCTATCACTGGGTATTTTGGAGACACATCTATCTGTATCAGATCAAAGTTCATATACTGATGATGTCATCTAGAAATCCAAGATGGCTGCCAGTTTACTAGCACTGGTACATCTTCTGTACTATTCAATCTTGGGAAAAATATGAAAACGTAAATGACCATCATCATCATCATGCAGTCGGTCGCGATGCGACAAAGACTGCTTTCATTACTTGACTGCCGCTCTCCTTTGTGCGGTTGTACATTTCATGAAAGCTGCCTGCAAAAGTGTTGAAGTGCTGCTGGCTTTTGCAAGTTACCAGCGGCACTCTCTCGGGGAGCAAATAGAGGTTTCACACCGGCAAGAACATGTCAAGACAGGCGCAAAACTATTTGTCCCTGCAGTGGCTGGTCGCGAGATGTTGGGAGTTCCATACATCAACCGCCCTTAATGCTGCCACAGTGACATGGTTTTCTGTTTAGGGTTTGCTCCCTTAGCCTTCGGTTCTGTCAAGAACCTGTACCACAAGGCAGTGGTTTACAACTTTGCAGGGCAGGGGCGTTAAACTCCCTGAGGTATTGCAATACCTGCATAGACCACAGGTGTTATATTATAACAAATGTTCTTTAATTTGAAATCTGAATTCTCACACAGACTTAGTTCTTCTGGATAGCTTGACCCCTAAAACCTAGGTATAGAGACAAAGATAACCTTTCTATAATGAACAGGTAGGGAGTTATGGTCATTTATAGGTAATGGCAGCCATCTTGAATTTCTCAAATTGCTCAAGGGTGACAAAATGTCATCAAGCAGTTTCTGAAAATAGAGACCCTTGGTGTGAAAGTACAACATCTGAACACTTTGACTTCTGGATACTGAATGGTTTATTCACGGCCTAGGGCTCACTCAACCCGCCGGCTAAACTTTCCATGATGTCATCTCATTAGCATAATCCTTTGTCTCAAACTCTGCATCTCGTTAACATATATTAGCCACATAGCTATACGTCTATTACGCATATATCACATCCCCCCCTCAAAGTATTTCTGAAACATGAAAGGTTTCAAAATAACCATCAACATACCATATAACAGTCAAACGAATGCACAATAACATATATGCGTACTTAACTGAAACACAAGTCCTTGCAAATGTCCAAGCGCCGTCTGGCACTGAAGTCCTTCACTGACTGGCTGTAATGCCTCACGTTATAAATTGTCCATCAAATATTCAATATCAAAACACACAGCTGAAAATATAACTTAATCCTACATGCACATGCTATACGCGTAAACACTCAATCTACACTGAGCTACTACAGGTCTAACCTGCTCGCCGGCCTAATCAGCCGACCTGACCTACTTAGATTAGCCGCACTGTTTACATTCGGCAATGACGCTTGTGATGTATGTAACCACCCGACCCACCCGAAACCGAAACCCAGGCACGGCCGGCAGCACGGGCTGCGCGTGCCCAAATAAACCATTATGCAACTAGACGTCGTTGAGTAGAGTCGGTTCTTAATCAACATTACATGGTGTCAGAAGCGAACCTGTGAGAACAATGGCACTGTCAGGCTTGAAGCCACCAGGACACCTAAATCTAGATGGGAATCTAGCGTCAAATTGGAGGATGTGGTACCACGCGTACAACATATATGCAACAGCAGCAGGAGTGCTAACGCGTAGTGAAAAAGTGCAATGTTGTGTTTTTTTACATGTGGCGGGAGCCGAAGCTAAAAAAATACATCAATCCATGTCATTCAGCGCGACGGACACAGACAAGATCGCACCTCTGAGAGAGGCAATCAGAAAGTACTGCGATGGCAAAACGAACATTACGGTTACGAGATATAACTTCAACTCATTTAACCAAGGCCAGGAATCGATGGATGCCTACATCAGGGAAGTCAGGCATAAAGTACGACAATGTCAATATGGCGAATTGGAAGATTCTCTAATGTCTGACAGGTTGGTCAGTGGTGTGAAATGCAACACACCACGGGACCGTCTACTGCAGACACCGAAACTGACCCTGGAGCTCTGCGAAGACATGTATCGCATGAGCGAGCATAAGGCGAAGCAGTTGACCGGTGGCAACGACACTGGCTACGGTGTGGATTTCATACGGCAGTAAGACAACAAAAGACAGACGGCAAGACAGTACGTTAACCAACAACAACCACAGCAGCGGCAAGCCGCCGGCAGAGCGGAGCCGGGACGGGGTGGCAACAATGCAGGCATACGAAATGACTGCGCGTGGTGCGGATACGCGCACAAAAACGACAGAGACGCGTGCCCAGCCAGAGGAAAGGCATGCGCAGTATGCAAGAAGATCGGTCATTTCGCTCGCGTATGTCGTGGGAAAACAACGGCGATACACGAGATAATGCTAGACGAACACGACAGCACAGATATCGACAAATTTGTACAACAAGACGACGAGCTGTTCATAGGAGCAGTATCCAAGGAAGGGGACAAATCATCCGACATGTGGTTCGCGGACATACCAATAGGAACAGTGCAGGTAAACTTCAAACTGGACACAGGCTCGGAAGCCAATATACTGCCCATGAGCGTGTTCAACAAAGTCGAGGGAGCAAAGTTAACGAACGCAATATGTCGGCTGGTCACATATTCAGGCCAGAAAATAATACCAGCAGGGGAAACTTCACTGGAAGTCAGAGGACAATGGATGCGGTTCCAAGTGGTTGAAAAAGGTTGTGCGATACTAGGAAAAGACGCATGCGTACGACTGCGGATTCTGTCCAGAATCGACATGGTCGGAAAGCGAGACGACGACAGCGGGTGCCAAGCGCGAGAAATGGTAAACACATTTAAAGATGTATTCACTGGTCTAGGTACAATAAAGGTAGACGCAAAAATACACATAGATAACACGTTTCAACCTGTAATAGATCCTCCGAGATGGATACCGCATGCAATAGAGAATAGAGTACGGGGGGAGTTAGACAGAATGATTGCATTAGGAGTCATAGTACAAGAGACGGAGCCAACACCGTGGGTTAACTCAATCACGATAGTAAAAAAGGGAAAAAAAATTTGAGTATGTCTAGACCCAACGAAGCTTAACAAAGCAATAAAACGGGGACCGTATCCAACGAGAACGGTAGAAGAAGTAATTTCTAAACTAGAAGGTGCAAAGTATTTCTCCGTGATTGATGCAAAAAGTGGGTACTGGCAGATACAACTAGACACCAACAGCTCAAAACTATGTACGTTCAACACACCATGGGGACGGTATAGATACAGCAGGCTGCCGTTTGGCATCAAAACGGCTGGGGACATCTTCATTTACGAAATGAATAAGATACTGAACGGGCTAAAGGGAGTAAATGTCATAACAGATGACATCTTGGTATACGGCAAAACGGTAACCGAGCACAACGAAAACCTTCGAGCTGTTCTTGAACGTGCCAGACAGGTAAACCTCAGGTTGAACCCCGAAAAATCAGACATATGCAAAACTAGCGTAGAATATGTGGGTCACGTAATATCAGGCCAGGGAATCAAACCAAACCAAGAAAGAGTCCAAGCCATTAACGACATGCCCACACCGACGAGTAAGCAAGCTGTACAGCGCTTCCTAGGCATGGTAGCGTACGTAGGCAAATTCCTTCCAAACCTAGTGGAAATGACAAAACCACTCAGAATTCTGACAACCAAAGAAACTGCATGGCACTGGCAAGAAGAGCAAGAAAAGGCATTTAATAAGTTAAAATACATGATAACGCATGCACCTGTACTGAGATTTTATGATGTATCAAAGACCATAACCCTTCAGGTAGACGCGTCCAAATCTGGGTTAGGAGCTGCACTGCTCCAAGAAGGGCGCCCCATTGCAATGGCTTCAAAAGCCCTAGATGATACGCAGAGTATCTATGCGGTCATAGAAAAGGAGTTACTTGCAATATGTTTCGGATGTACAAAGTTCCACGAGTACATTTTCGGGAAAAAGGTACGCATGGAAACAGACCACAAACCACTAGTGTCCATTGTAAACAAACCGTTGCATCAACTGTCCGCAAGAATGCAACGAATGAGAATGAGGCTACAAAATTATGACCTAGAATTAGCACACATAAAAGGGACTGAAATGTTTTTTGCAGATGCGCTCTCCAGAGATCACAGCGGCACAACAGGTCCACAAGAACTATTTGACAAACAAATAAGCATCGCGGCGGTAGAGGTAATGGAGGGTCTGATGACAGACATTGTTGAGGAAACAGAGAATGACACGGTTTTAAAGGAGGTAATGAAATTAGTACAGAACGGGTGGGACGAAGATAAAAAGCGCATACCAAAATGTGCTACACCATACCACGCACATAGACATGAGATAACAATATGCGATGGCGTGTTGTTAAGAGGTAACAGAATCATTATACCAAAACAGTTACAAAAACAAATGTTAGAAACATTACACAAGACATATCAAGGAATAATAAAGAGCAAAAGACTCACAAGAGAACACGTATTCTGGCCGGGGATGCAGATGCAATTAGAAAATAGAGTAGAGAGATGCACCATATGCCAGCAACATAGAAATAAGCTACACAAAGAACCAATGAGGTCGCACAAAATACCATGCCTGCCGTTCCACAAGGTAGGAGTAGACTTATTCCATATAGACGGGACATATTACATGTTACTAGTAGACTACTTTTCAAAATTCCCAGAGGTGGTAGAACTACAAAGCACGTCAAGCGCATCAGTAATAACAGAACTAAGACAGATCTTTGGTAGAAACGGGATACCTTCAGTAATAGTCTCCGACAACGGGCCGCAATTCGCGAGTAGGGAATACATGAACTTTGCTACAGAGTATGGGTTTACACCAACATTCTCGAGTCCTATGCATCCTCAAAGCAACGGTCAAGTAGAACAACACGTAGAAACAGTAAAACACATGATAAAGAAGGCACGAGACGAAAACAAAGACTACAATCTCTTTCTACTAAATTACAGAAATACACCGTTAGCGGAATCGGAAGCATCGCCAGCACAACTGTTGATGAGCCAAAAATTAAGATCAAAATTGCCAATAACTAAACAATCATTACAACCAAAAGTAAAACACATAACTGAACAACAAATCGAACAACTGCAAAACAAACAAAAGAAAGCGTTCGATCGACATGCAGGTAGAAAACACAAACAAATACACACGGGTGAACATGTCAGGTATGTTACGCATGAAGGGAAATGGCAGATGGGGGTGGTAACCAAAACAAACAAGGAAAACGACAGAGAATATGAGATAGTCAATACAAACAACAACAGGTTAAAACGGAACCGCAAACACCTATATCCAGTAAAAAACAACGCGGGAAACGCGAACAACAAAAACCAAAACCCCGTGCACGAAACACAGAATCACCCGCAGGGCGCACACATAGAACAAAGAAACTACATAACCCGACATGGCCGTCTAAGTAAACCCGCAGCGAGATACAGTCATCAGTAAAGAAACATAAACAAATCAGAATAGCAACACACCCTCATGACAGATAAGAAACGGAGAACTTAAAGACTATCAGTTACACGTAACACATGTTCATACTCAAGATAACAGTACCGGCCCGAGCGCCAAGAAACAAAACAAAAGATAAGTGTACCAACTAGTGTAGCAAAACTTGGTAATTATAAACTAAATAACAGCATAACATTGTGCATGCAGACTATATATATATTCGTAGGAATAAAAGTACGGCACATGATGCCAGATCGAACAGGGGAATTCAATCGTATGTGCATGTAAATTTAAACTGTTGGTATACATCTCATTATATAAGTCGAAGGTGACACGCCAACTACTGTACTATGCTATGTCATTACAAAAAAAAAAGAAAGAAAAAAAGGGAACATGGGATGCGCCATGTAAGGCACAGTAAGCCAGGGGCGCGAATAAAACACCCATACGATAAATCCAAGAGCATGTATAAGATTGTCGCGTCACAAGCATAAGGCGGAAAAATGTACAAGGTCAATCGGCATAAACGATGCAACATCACGCTAAGGGCTGCTTGTCAAGTCAAACCAAAAGTGCATGGCTGAAATGTAATTAACTGTAAAAAGGGAGATGTGATGTATGTAACCACCTGACCCACCCGAAACCGAAACCCAGGCAGGGCCGGCAGCACGGGCTGCGCGTGCCCAAATAAACCATTATGCAACTAGACGTCGTTGAGTAGAGTCGGTTCTTAATCAACATCACAACGCTGACCTAGTTTGCGTTTGCCCGACCAGTTCGGGCCACCCCCCCAAAGGCGCCATAATAATCTGCACTCGGTTTCGATATAACATATTACCTGACTCGTTCAAAATTTGATATTCTCTCCTAGAAATACCAGTCTGACCCAAAATAACCCCTTTTTTCCATTCCCCAGCATGGTTCTTGTATTTTATTTTATCTCCGACTTCATAGGTTTGTGCGGCTTTCCACACCTCTTGTCATGAAACGCTTTCTGACTTTGCTGCCGTTTTGCCATCTGGACCTTCTTTGGCTTTTGCGTTTCGGCTACCAACATTTCTTCCGCTATTGGCAATCTACCTCTCAGCCTCCTGCTCATGAGCAGCTGAGCCGGAGATGCATTCAAGACGGGCAATGGAGTGTTACGATAATTCAGCAAAGCTAACTGAAAATCTGAATCAGTCTTCTCGCACTTCTTTATCATGTCCTTGACTGTTTGTACAAACCGTTCCACCTGCCCATTACTGTGAGGGTACTGTGGACTGGAATACACGGCCTTAAACCCATAGTGGTGTGCAAACTCCCTATACTCATGGCTCTTAAACTGCGGACCATTGTCCGAAATAACCTGACTAGGAATACCGTGCCTTGCAAAATTATCCTTCAACGCTTCAATAACAGTGACAGACGACGTATCGCCCAACAGCGTCACCTGTGGATATTTCGTGTAATAATCAACAGTTATCAGGTAATTCTTATGGTTTAACTCACACAAGTCTGCGCCGACTTATTCATACGGTTGACAGGCGATCGGGTGATCTATCAACGGCTCATTATGCAAATTTTTCCGGTTGTTTTGGCAAGTGTCACACCGACTGACTTTATCTTCAATTTGCTTATTCATATTCAGCCAAAACATACAGTCCCGCGCCAGCTGCTTGGACTTTGTCACACCCAAGTGTGTCTCATGTAACGCCTCAATCATTTCACCACGGAGACCCGGGGGAACCACCACCCGATTGCCTTTCATGACCATATTATTTTCTATCGTTAACTCGTGTTTGTGTGGGATGTACTGTCTCAGACACGGCGGTGTCTGTATGCGTGGAGTGTCCCACCCATCTTCAATGTGTGAGATCAGCATGGACATGGATACATCCTTTTCATATTCTCTGACAATCTTACTCAACAAACTTGACGATTGAATGTCCACTGCGGCAACGCAGAACGTCTCATCGAACAGGGTACCATGACCTACTTTGGCACTATGCGCCCTGGACAACGTGTCTGCAAAAAACATCAAAGAACCCTTCACATGACATAGATGAATATCATAATTTTGCAACCGCATTCGCATTCTCTGCATCTTAGCTGAAAGTTTATGAATTGGTTTCTGCATTATCGCCACTAACGGCTTGTGGTCTGTTTGAATCTGAACTTCCTTTCCAAAGATATAGTCATGAAACCTCTGGCATCCGAAACATATGGCGAGCATTTCTTTTTCAATAGTGGCATAGCCACACTGCGCTGAGTTAAGCACACGAGATGCGAGTGCGACTGGCTTGTCATCTTGCATCAACACGGCACCTAACCCTGACTGACAAGCATCTACTTGGATAACAATGGGTTTCTTAACATTGTAATATGACAACACAGGAGCAGTTCTTAACTTTTCCTTCAACTTATCAAACACGCCCTGCTGTTCGGTCTGCCAGTGCCACGCTACGTCCTTAGCCAGGAGCGTGCATATTGGTTTGGCTATCTCGGACATGTTGGGTATAAACTTGTGTACATATCCAACCATGCCCAGGAACCTTTGGACGCCTTGTTTGTCATGCGGCTCTGGCATGTCGATTATTGCTTGCACTCTGTCTGGATCAGGCTTCACACCCTGCTGGGTAAGTTGATGACCTACATACTTCACTGTAGTCCTACATAGCAAAGATTTTGTTTCGTTCAATTTAAGGTTAACCGACCTAGCTCGGTCCAACACAGCTCGGAGCCGCTCGTTGTGCTCCTCAACCGTTGACCCATATACCAAAATGTCGTCCGTGACTATCCCGATACCGGGTATATCGCCCATGACACGGTGCATTTCCTGAATAAAAATGTCACCGGCTGTTTTGATGCCAAAAGGCAAGCGGGTGTACCTGTACCGGCCCCACGGAGTATTAAACGTGCACAGACATGAACTTTCTTCATCTAACTCTATCTGCCAATAACCTGTCATTGCATCCAAAACTGAAAAATATTTCGCATCTGCCGTTTTGGCAATAATTTCGTCAATCGTTTTGGTAGGGAAAGGCCCTCTCTTTATCGCCTTGTTCAACTTAGTCGGATCCAGACAAATCCTTATCTTTTTTTTTTTTTTTACGATAGTTATGGAGTTAACCCACTCGGTAGGTTCATCTTGTTCAACTATGATGCCTAACTCTACCATGCGATCAAGCTCACTACGTACCTTACCCTGAATGGCAAACGGAATCCGTCTAGGCGGATCAATAACAGGTTGTACAGATTTATCGACATGAATGACAGCATTTGCTTTGATCAACCCCAAACCCTGAAACACATCTTTGTATTCGCTTACCAGCTTCTCCGCCTGAGCGCTGGGACTGTTCGTCGGCTTGGAAATGTTCGTCGGCACAGCACAGTGCACCTCATCCACACGCACCAGCAGGTTCAATGTCACACAAGCCTGCTTGCCCAAAATAGGCTGACAGTTCTGTACCACTTGGAACTTGAGCACTCTGTCGCCGATATCCAGCATCGCCTCCCCGTCAGGAGTGATCCGATGACCCGAGAACGTCACCAACGAACACCTGGTGTTCGTCAGCCACCCCGGAGCAACTCTGTCGAAGACATACCTCGGCAGCACTTTCGCCTCCGACCCGGTGTCGAGCTTGAACTTGACAGGACAAGCGTTCACCCGAACGATCGCGTGCCACAGCTCGGCATCTTGCTCAGCACCTCGGTCCACGGCACCGACAAACAGATCCGTTGCCAGCACATTGACCTTTGCCGGATCCGGGTCTTGCTCAGCATTGTGGGGGTCGGGCCCTTCAACGGTAACCTCGTTGACTCTGCCCAGTCTGCTCCTGCAGACCTTCCCGAAGTGCCCGATCTTCTTGCAGGCTATGCAAGCCTTGCCTTTCGCTGGACAGACTCCCCGGCGGTGTTCCCCCACAGTTCTGGCAGCGGATCTTGAACTCTCCTGCACCGGCGGCGCCGGCATTCCAAGATCGCGATTTCCAAGATGGCGTCGCCGATGACCGAACCGCCGGTGCACCGGTACGCACAGTACCATAGTTCCTTATAAATTCAATCTCCTTACTTTCCACGTCGGACTTGGTGTCCTCCAACAGATCTGAACTGAACTCACTCATTTCACAAATACTGACACATTTTCCCAAAGTTAACTCAGTAGTTTGCAGCAGTTTGTTACGCAAATTCACATCTCTCACACCAGCCACTAACCGATCGCGCAACAGCGACTCCTCCACCGTGCCATATTCGCAATCCTTTACCCTGTCTCTCAATGCTGTGATGTACGTAGCCATATTTTCTGTAGCCTGATTATGCGTATTAAACTTATATCTTGTGATGATAAGACTGCATTTGCCTACACAATATGTCCGAAATGCCTCCCTGAGTGGCCCGATCTTGTCTTGATCAGCGAGCGCGATACCCATATTGGCGAAAACTTTTTGCGCTTCCTCACCAGCGACGTGAAGAAAGATGTAGCATTTGTATAAACATAGACACTAATAAAGTCTGTACTAGACTACTAAATGACTGAAACGCACAATCCTCCAAGCATTGTTTATCCCATCATTACTAACAACCTACTTACTCAAACTACTTCATGTAGTCAAAAAACACACCTGAGGTATTAACCTTTTAAGCATAACCCTACAAGCTAACCACCCTCTATCTAACAGAATAAACAAACCATTCTACTAACACTCACTCCATCTCAAAATTTTAACTCCAACAACATGATAGTTTTGCAATTCACAACATAGTAGGCATACAAACCTATGAAGGGAAACTATGCACCTAACCACTCCGTAATGTAAAGGTCTAATCAATACACATGGATGATTCAAGTGTGTATGAATATAACATATAACTGCTATTTTTATATGTGAATTGTCAAACTATACCATTGTATGTTTGATATTGTTATTTCAGCTGATTTGGGCTAGCTGTTGATGACAATATCAGACTACATATGCATATATTGTAAATAACTGTATTGTCACATGGATGGAAGACCAGTGCCACAGCGCTGACAAAAGACTTTATTCAATGAATAAACTATATTTACAAAAAAATAATTGCACTCGTTCTGTCTTCATTATGACACCTGCAGCTGTGGCGTATATGTCATATGCTCTGATCCATGTCTTCCAGTTCGATCTCGCGTTGTTACTGAGGACAAGCTGACCAGGCGGCCGCAAACCCGGCAACGTATTACCGGGCGGCATTCTTCCTCATCTGACACCATGTGAAAGTACAACGTCTGAACATTTTGACTTCTGGATACTGAATGGTTTAATCACAGCCTAGAGCTCGCTCAACCCGCCGGCTAAACTTTCCATGACGTCATCTCATTAGCATAATCCTTTGTCTCAAACTCTGCATCTCGTTAACATATATTAGCCACATAGCTATACGTCTATTACGCATATATCACACTTGGCTACCAAAATCAACAGTAAAAAAAACTTGCAGGGTTAACCCTCTGCTCCCGGACTAACTCGCCTCGCCCAGCGGAGCATGGCGAAACACAAAGTTCTGTCTTTTAACCCCACCCTCTAGTTATTGCTTGTGTAAGTGATCAATCTTTCTCGAATTGTTTTATATGTTCATTATTTAAATTGTTCGTTATATTCTAATTTTCAGAACGATTTCTCACGACATCAGACCAGACGTGGTGGCCGAATTGTAGAGTGCAGGCTTCCCGTGCGGAAGGTCGGGAGTTCGATTCCCGGTCGAGTCAAACCGATGACTTACAAAATTGTTACTTGTCGCTACCTAGCCTGGCACTCAGCATTACCAGGATAGTGCAAGGACTGGTTAGCTCAGTATCAGGATAATGTGACTAAGTGGGAAATCAGGTCATGGTGCCGGCGGCCTGATTTCCCTGTGAGGCAGCACTATAAAGTCGCCATGAGTGCGCACTATCACAAGTCGGTACCTATCCTGATATAGCCTTAGATGTTGCCAGGACATATAACTAACAACCAACCAACCATTCTGGTACATGTGTATATTATATACTTCGCATTTAATATGGGCACTATGCGGCTGGTAAATTGTGAGACTTAAGGTAGGTCATGACACCGATACGGTTGAAAACATAGGACTGACATCACATGCACTGTGTTGCATCGCTGGTATGACCCAAAAACCATATAATACTAAGACGGCTCAATCCCTATCTCTCCCATGGTAATGTCAATTTCGCAGTGCCACCGAGTTTGATCAGCCAGGCTGCTGGTTGGTGTTTCACATGTAAACACATACAATTATCATGATTATATTATACATGAGATAGGTAAGTATGAATACACATCAATATGAAATTGCTATGAACAAATACACCTCATCATTGTGATATATGCGTAATATACGTCCAGACACGTGGGTAATATATGTTAATGAGATGCATGATGTTCTAGACAGTGAGTGAAACAAAGGAGTATGTAAATGAGATGACGTCATGGAAAGTTTAGCCGGCGGTTCAGTGAGCCCTGGTCGGGAATAAACCATTCAGTATCCAGAAGTCAAAGTGTTCAGACGTTGTACTTTCACATGGTGTCAGATGAGGAAGAATGCCACCCGCTAATACACTGCCGGGTTTGCAGCCGCCTGGTCAGCTTGTCCTCAGCAACAATGCGAGATCAAACTGGAAAACATGGATCAGAGCATATGACATATACGCCATTGCTGCAGGTGTCATATTGAAGGCGGAACGAGTGCAATGCTCCATCTTCCTTCACATCGCTGGCGAGGAAGCGCAAAAAGTTTTCGCCAATATGTCCATCGCGCTCGCTGACCGAGACAGGATCAGACCACTTACAGAGGCATTCAAGACATATTGTGTAGGCAAGTGTAGTTTGATAATAACAAGGTACAAATTTAATTTGCATAATCAAGCTACAGAAACTATGGCCATGTACATCACGCCGTTGCGAGACAAGGTAAAGGATTGCGAATATGGAACAGTGGAGGAGTCGCTGTTGCGCGATCGGTTAGTGGCTGGTGTACGGAATGTTAATTTGCATAACAAACTGCTGCAAATGGCTGAGTTAACTCTGGAGAAGTGTGTGAGTATGTGTGAAATGAGTGAATTCAGTTCGGATCTGTTGGACACCAAATCAGATGTTGAGAGTAAGGAAATTGATTTTCTTAGGAACTATGCTACTGCACGTACCGGTGCACCGGCGGTCCGGTCATCGGCGACGCCATCTTGGAAACCGCCATTTTGGAATGCTGGCGGTGCCGGTGCAGGAGAGTTCAAGATCTGCTGTCAGAACTGTGGGTACGAGCACCGCCGGGGAGTCTGCCCAGCGAAAGGCAAAGCTTGCATAGCCTGCAAGAAGATCGGGCACTTCGGTAAGGTCTGCCGGAGCAGACTGGGCAGGGTCAGCGAGTTGGCTGTCGAAGAGCCCGACCCTCACAATGCTGAGCAAGACCCGGATCCGGCAGAGGTCAACGTGCTGACAACGGATCTGTTTGT